>PPKM02000005.1:0-350234 GCA_003707685.2 Ogataea pilisensis
GGGGGAAATTGGGTGACGACGATGCCACTTACCGAGACTTTGAAGCCTTTGTTGACCATGGCTATTCCTACTCTGTAGCCGAAACAGATAGTGGTATGGTAGTGAGTGTCCTTGGATGGGATGGGATGGGATGGGATGGGATGGGATGGTGAGGGACGCTGGAGAAGCTAAAGGGTAAATTCGGTCCAATTGAGCCTCTTATGATGATAGAAAGCACAAAAGAAAAGAAAGGAAAAAAGCAGATTGTAATATTTGCAAGGAGCTGTACAGAAATTCAAAGCTAAATTGAATACGATATGTAATTAAAGAGTTCCTCAGTGGAAGACGTAATGTGTAATAGCCAGATAGATAAGTAAGTATAAATAAGTAAAGACAAACAGCGAAATATAAGCGCTGAACGAAGCACAGAAAAATATCCTCACGAGAGGCTCTTTCCTGTTTGAGACGTTTGGGACGTTTGGGACGCATTTCAGCGACGTCCACAATCGACCTGAAAAAACCGTCTCGAAAACGGACAATCAAAGATATTTTGTAATTCATACAGCCAGATAAACAGCCTTATAAGTTGATTGGTGCATAGTCTTCATCTTAAACGGTTCTCGTTACATTCATCAGTCCAGTCACTAGCGGGGTGCGCGACTACAAACTATTGGAACACGATGACTACCGTTTCTTCAGACCCAGATATCGACAGATTTCTGAACAATTTCAGGGAATTGCATACTGCAAGGAAACAAGAGAATGATAGCAGGTTATCTACCCTAGAAAAAGAACTCCAAGAGAAGAGAAAACTATATGAACTTTCACCTAAGAAGAAGAAACTACCTCCTTTAGTCCCTAAAAAGGATTCCAGCTTGCTCAATGTACCTACTATCCATTCTGCGGCCAAGCACAACAAGCCTAGCGTCTCTCAATCGCCTATTGATATTGTTCTAGTAAATCCTATAGCCAGACAATCACAGCATAAGTCAGACCCTAGCCCTGTTTTATCAGACAATCATGACTCTTTGAGAAAACTTGCAGACTCAATTGATTGGAACTCTAACTTTGATGTTGCAAAAAAAAGTGCCAACGAACCTGTCCCTATCAGATATAGCGACGTTATGAAACCTAATACTAGATATGGATTAAAAAAAAATCTACAATCTGGCTCCCACAAAGTTAATAATGCTTCTCGACTTGAATCTTCAGATGAAGATGATGACGATGATGGCAAGGATGATAGGTCATTAAACTATTATACACCACCTGAGATCGATGTTTCAACAAAGCCGAAAGAGACTTCAACGATTGGACATGATTTCCTTAATGTTCCATTACCTAGTAAGTCTAGTGTGATATTTGCATCAGCTGCTGCTAAGGCTCCTCCTTTGAGGAACAACCGTATAGACTCGACTGTTGGTGAAAAATCGTGGGATTTAAGCATGAATGCTAGACTATTGACTTCTGGCGGTGCTTCATCCTCAACAAATTCTTGGGGTTCGTCGAAAAACACTACTAGTCAATTTGATACGAAACGTAAACCTGTCGTTCCGACAAAGACTATTACAATTACTAATAGAGCATTTTCTACCAACACAACGCCTCAAAGTTGTGAAATACCGAAGAAGACATCAAATATTGGTCACTTCAGAAAAGGAAGGCCTGATATCAAACCGAATAAGGAAGATTTGCCGTATACTAAGCTTTCTCCAATAAGAAAAGATTCCAATTCAAATAAATATAAGGAAAGTGAACATAAGCTAGAGACAATAAATAAGTCTTTAACATCAGGCAAACCGAAACTTTCACCAAAACCCATGACAGAGACATTAGAGGTTCCGAATAAGTTTGATGACATAAAAGATGACTCTTCAGAACCAGCACCAGTTAAGGAGATTCCAGAAGCGATAAAAAAGCTTTATTCTTTGAAACAGCCTCCACCAAAACCAGCCCCATTAAAGAGCACTCCGCATTCGGTATCGAAGCTTTCGACTTTAAATAAACCAAAAGTGGTACCAAGAAAAGTTTCCGACGTACCTGAAGCATTATTGAAGTTTTCAAATCTAAAGCCAAGTTTGCAGTCAAGAGGACTTCAAATACCCAGCCCTAGATCTGAACCTGAACCTGGACCGGAACCTGAATCTAAACCACTTCCTTCTCAGAGAAGCCGGGACCCAGGAACTCCTCTTTTGATCCAATTACAAAGGCGCTCACAAACTGATCCTTCTTCAATGCCAATGGGATTTGCTCTCCCAGGTTTGGCCAACCCGGACTTATTTTTGAAATCGGCTAGTGCAGATTATAACCGCCCGTCTTTTCCTCTCAGTAACAACATACCAAGAAAATCAAAGACTTTAGACAATGCCGATCTAGAGAAGGAAGGCCAAAAGTTGAACCATTTAACTAAAGAAAGAGCCAAAGGTCCGAAACGTAGACTGCCAAAAAGTGTCAGCCAAGAAAAGAGTACGGATATGTTGAATGAAAACTCTCAAAAGGCAACCGCCCCATTTGGTAGCGCAAAGAGCGAGTTTAAGGGAGCTAACAACAGTCTTCCTTATGGAAATTTACTTGGTACATCTTCAACTTTGAAGAAGGACCCTCCGCCGATCAGAAAGTCTTCCAGAAAGGTGTCCACAACCGAGCTGTTTATCTAGATTTTAATTTCCTGTATACACACCACCTCCACCACATTACCTCATTAATAAACAATAGACAGACATAAATAAACAAAGTGTTCTCGCGTATTTACTTCTTCTCTCACATATCGCTTTTTTACATCATATTACGTAATCACGCTTTTTGTTCCTGAACGTGAACTTTTTCGATGTTGTACCTTAATTTTTGGTGCCTTGTCATTGTTTTCTTCACTACTTGATCCGTACCATTGTCGTTTCTAAAATTAGCTCACTTCAAAGGGTATAAACACTCAACAAGGACAATTCGACAAGTTCTATCCCTCTATAGACCTGAAAGTGTACTATATACAGTGCGCCATATCACATAGACAATTATCTATGCACGCAACTCATGCCTGCACATTTATCCAAACAAATATCTTGTCTCATTTAATATTATAGTAGGCCATTGAAAATTATTCCTAATCAGCTTCTTAATTACATATACATCATTCAAGATAGCTCCAAGCTTTGAAGATGGAAGATCAATTGAAGTAAGTATTCTGCTTCTCCTTTTCACGTTTTTCTATCTTGAAGAATCCAATCTCCAATTATATACTGACATTATTAATACCCTTCCTTTGTCACTTTTTTTTAACTTATAGATCACCTAAATTATTTGCTACTGAACCACTGAAACACAAATCAAAATGGCCATACATATTGGTTGGAATAATACTAGGTTTGATATCACTTACATACTTGTCAATCCTGCTCTTTGTACCCTTATCAAATGATTTCCGTTTATATGCTCCGAGGTTTGAAGCTTCTGGCTCAGAAGAAACGTATTATTATGACTTAAGAAACTATAAAGGAAGGCGTAATGGTTGGCAATATCATGAAAGGGTCATATTCTGTGTTCCTTTAAGAGACGCCGCTCCTCACTTGCCAATGTTTTTTGGTCACATGAGAAACATGACATATCCACATAACTTAATAGACTTGGCTTTCTTAGTTTCTGATTCTTCTGACGACACTATGGGTGTTTTAGTCTCCAATTTACAAATGTTACAAAACGATCCCGATCATTCTTTACGTTTCGGTTCAATTGAAATTTTTGAAAAAGATTTCGGTCAAGCTATTGGACAAGGCTTCAGTGACAGACATGGGTTTGCCGCACAAGGACCAAGACGTAAATTGATGGCTAGAGCTAGAAACTGGCTGTCGTCAGTGGCTATCAAACCTTACCACTCATGGGTCTATTGGAGAGATGTCGACGTGGAAACTGTAGCTCCAACTGTTATCGAAGACTTGATGCATCATGGAAAAGATGTCATTGTTCCTAATGTTTGGAGGCCTTTACCTGAATGGTTAGGGAGTCAACAGCCTTACGATTTGAATTCATGGCAAGAGAGTGATGGTGGTCTACAACTGGCCACCACTCTTGACGAAGATGCAGTAATCGTTGAAGGTTATTTAGAGTATGCAACTTGGAGACCTCATTTGGCCTATTTGAGAGATCCATATGGGGATCCGGAAACTGAGATGGTGTTGGACGGCATTGGAGGTGTTTCCATATTAGCTAAAGCTGATGTCTTTAAAAGTGGTGCGCATTTCCCTGCTTTCTCATTTGAAAAACATGCTGAAACCGAGGCTTTTGGTAAGATGTGTAAGCGAATGGGATACTCCGTAATTGGGCTTCCTCATTATGTCATATGGCACATTTACGAACCTTCTAATGACGATTTGAGGCATATGGAATGGATGGCTCAAGAAGAAGAAAGAATAAAGAAAGACGAAACTATTTATAAATTGTATGATAAGATTTACGAGTCTGGGTTTGTCGACGTTAATGATGAATGGACAGATGAGAAGCCAAAAATTCTGAGAAATACCGATAGTTACAGAAGTGACAGAGTGATCCAAGTCGATTGGAGTGATGTTGATGTTTTTGAAAGTGCCAAATCTAGAAAGAATAGACTCAAGGCTGAATTTGATCCAGTTGGCGCTGAAGCAGCCAAAAATGCGGTAAAACAACAACAATAGTAGAATCAAAAAAAAAAAAGAGTAAAGTCTAGATCATTAAGTCTTTGTATAATTATTTTAAAACCAGTATCTTGTTAGAAACATCACAGTTACTTCTTGTAGGACGTTTCTTCCATCTAAACAGTAGATTAAAGTGATTTTTTGACAAGTTGCCCTGGATCTACATACAAACTAACCGTCATATTTTAGTTTTCAATAGATAGTAATAATAATACATACATGCATACATACAAAGATACATAGATACATCAACACCAAAAAAACTGGCCAAGAAACGAGAGCAGAGTGTAACACTAGTCAGTTCTTCTCTTCAACTTCTCCTTGTTCCTCTTCGACGATCTTACCATTCTTCAAATCCCTGTCTTTATCTCCTCTTTTGAATGCCGCAAAACTCAACCTTCTTGAAAGAATACCACCACCAGACGATGATGAGGAAGAGGAAGATTCAACAACACTACCGGAATTGGCCTGGGCTGAACCGCTGTTAAACCCAACACCAGGTAGCACACCTATACCATTTCCAGAGCTGCCATTAGTAAGAATACCGGCGCCATTTTCGTTTGAAGCATTAGAGGACGCATATTGAGCAGAATTTTGTGACTGAACAGTTGAATTTGAAGCTCGTCTTGAACCTAATTTAAAGAACCTTGAAGATTTTGAACCAAGACTGCTACTCAACAATCCCGTGTTAGGAGTCACTCCAAGACTGGTGTGTCCGTTATTAGCAGAGTTCACAGGATCTTCATTTTCAACAATTAATTCATCCGTTGATGACGAAGTGAGATTACTTGATTTACCACTCGATTTTGTTAATACTTTTGTAGGGCTTGTTCCAAACTTAAGGAATTTACTCTTAAAGAATGATGGTGATGTGGATGGTGGTGATTGATCATGACTGATGTTATTCTGATCCAAGTGGTGTTCTAAATCGGTTTCAAAGGTATGAATCGATGAACTTGCAGCAGAACTAACCGAATTATCATAATTGAGTTTAGCCTTAGAAGGGTCCCCTTGAAAAATTCTAGGAGCCACCTCAAGTAGCTGAACAGGTAGTGCGGATGGTGACTGCGAAATGTGATGCGAATTTTGTTCTGGAAGCACTGAAGAACCAATCGCAGTTGTGGTAGAAGGAGGTGATGGGGATGTAACAATCGGTAAAATATTTTGATGCTGACTAGTTGGTGTTGTACTGGCAACAATTGGTGATCCCAAAAGACCAAATGCAGTATTTGTCCAGGTTCCAACGTTGTTGGTTGCATTGGTGTTGTTGGTGTTGGTGTTCCAAATACTTGAACTGTAGCTGCTGCTTCTAGCTCTAGTCATGCTAAAATCTAGGGCGTTTGTTGGGAAATCAGTCTGAGGAGCTAAAGAATCAACAGGATTTGGAAGGACAGATGCATCCACATTAGAGTGATTTGATGTGTGCCTCTTCTTGCTTGGGAGTCTGAAAAACTTGGATTGGCTTGACTCCTTGAACGTTGGGGAGTTTGGAATACTGTGATTGCTTGTATTTGAGGTTGTGGAGAATACATCAAACATACTTCTTTTATTGTACAGTAGACTATGATTGTTACTTTCCTCAGGCTGATCATGTGATAGTTGAGACGTTGTCCTGGATAAACTTATACCCGTAGGAAACTGGATATTCATTGGGGCATTAGAGGATAATGGGACTCCATGTTGTTTAGGAACATCAAGAAGATTGCTTGGAATCATGCTATCTGTAGCTGATAAGTTAGTTTGAAATGGAAGCGGAGAGCTTATCATGTTACCCTGAGAACTATGTGGAACACTTGATGAGAACATTTCATTAGGAGTATTATTATTATTGTTGAGATTACTCATACCATTAATGTGAGCAGCCCTTGAGCTGGGGGAAGTGTTCGATCCACCCTGGAGATAATCTAAGGTCCCTAAATCATTGTACAAACTATTGGCAGACAAAACATCAAAGTTGGAAATATGTGAAACGCCAGGAGAAACCGCTTGTTGATATGGTTCTCCAGATTGAGGTGCAGAGGATGGAAAGTATTGTTGCTGTTGTTGTTGCTGTTGTTGTTGTTGTTGTAATTGAGACTGCTGTAGCTGAGTTTCAGTATAGAAATGGCGTGTTAGGTCATCACCTTCGATAAGGTTTTGTGGGAGCAAAAGATCAGCGCTTGGGGAAATAGGGTCGAAAGAATCATCTTCTGATGCAAGCAATATAGAAGGATTTGTATCCAAAGTCAAATTCAGATTATTTGACGACCCCCAAAAGCTTGAATTTCCAGCATTGACAGGGAAATTGGCGACATCGTTATTGAACGGTATGTAATTACTCTCAGCCGAGATATTGCTATGCTGCAACGAAGCTTGATGTTTATTCATTGCAACTGACAACATACTACTAATTGATTCATTTGTATAACCGTTGTTGTTTGGAGGCGGAATGGTATTCGAGGTACCACTATTACCGCAACTACTGTTGATACTGACGGCATTGGTTCCGTATGCTCTCAAATATGCCGTGTTGAGACGGTCTTCAGCGGAGTACTGAGAGATGGGTCTACTAGTCGCTGCTGCACGCTTGTTACTCTCGACCTGCTTCTTCAAAAGATCAATTCTGTGGTATTCTTTTTGTTGTAACGCTCTCCATTGCGACTCAGCTTGTTGGTCCAAGAAAATGATTTCAAGTCTCAATTCATCTTCCCATTCAGGCTTTAACCTAATCAAATCAGCAAATAGAAGTTGTCCGTCAGGTTTGAGTAAGCCAGTCTGTTTGTCTGTTGAAGCTCTAAGACCTTCAAAAATCGACTGTACCTGTTGTTTACAAATATCAAACTTCTTTCTACTGGCCAAGACATCTTTGATATCTTCCTCTATGTCATGAATTTCAGATTGAAAAGAAAAAGTCTCTTTATTCAAAGTCTCAATTTCTAGTTTTAGCTTTTCCAATAGTGTAGATTCATTCGCCTCCATATCTTCTTGTTGTTTTCTCTTTTCCATAATAGTATCCTTCCAAGTTTCAATTTCCTTCTCCCTTGATTCAATATTCTTTAATCTGTTTGCCAGCTTATTCTCATCGGAAGATATTCTATTCTCCGACTTCATTCTTGTTTCTTCTAAAAACTTGATTTCTTGTCTTAAACTTGATCTGTTAACATCTTCATATTTCCTTCTTTCTTTGGCTTCATTTCTAGCAGCTATAAGATTTTCTTCTTCTTCTTTAAAATCCAAACTAGTGTCTCTGTAAGTCTTAATCAGACTTCTGACAGCGTCCAATCCTATCTCTAATTGAAATTTTAGTTCGTTTATATCAGTTATTAGATGTGGTGGACTTCTAGTGGAATCGGCTGACTTGCCAATACCATTAATCGAATGGTCACCATCAAGAGTATTACTTCTCGATCTTCTTCCTGGAGACATTGATTGCCTAAAAGTAGAATGATTTGTCATAGTATCTTTTTCATTTTCTGGAATCAATATTCTCATGAGTTCATCTGGATGATCCAAAGGTTGCGATGCTTTGTCATTACCCAAAAACATTCTAGTCTTGACATAGATAGGCGACGACTTGGACCTGAAGTTCGAGATATTAAACGAGACCAAATCAACTTGGTAATTACTTTCAGGCAGTAAGCCTTCAAGAACACAAGATTGTTGTGAGCCATCTAGAATTGCCGCTTGAATACCATTGATATACAACACATAATGACTTATTGTACTTGGAGAGGTATTCAAGATGATAGGTGGCCCATCTACTTGGGTCAACAAATCTCTTTCATTTTCTTCTGTTGTATCAAGAGTTGAAGGGGAATCCCAATGCAACACCATACTGGAATGTGTCACTTTATCAACAGATATTAGTGGCACATTGGGTATGGAAATATTCAAAGCTTTGATTGATTTTTCAGAAGTTACCGAGAGGAGTGACAAAAAACGATGAAGAAGCCATATCAGAGCCAAAAAGGCCAGCAAATATAGAATCAACATTTCAAGCGTTGGGCCTATGTCTGATTAATAAGTGATGTGGTGGTGAATTGAAGTTATTTTGTGTGACTTGAAACTATGATCATTAAGTGGCTTTTTCAACTACGTCAATATTTTTTTTTCTCGATTAAAATGTTACCAAGAAGCAAACCAACAAAGAAATAATAATTCCTCTACGTTATGAGAGTTCCATTAACTTTGCAAACTGTCGAATGGTGAGATTGGAAATTCATAAAAAGCTCTCTAGACAGTTTTGTTAGAAGATCAATTGTACCCTGACTAAGAATGCTCGGAAGAAATTTGAGTCAAAGTCTCGAGATCCCAGAACAGAGAACTGCATCTTTGCACCAAGAAGTTTTAAAGGTTTAATATGGAGTTAAGCTTTTCTAGCGGCAAAGGTGGCTGTGCCAGCATATGCTTACTGTTTCAAGACCATATACATTTTTGTCTAAAAGTAGAACTTTTCATATCATATACATAAGTGTCCAAGATGCAGAATTGAGGCAAAAAAAAACACAGAAAACTGACAAAAATCTTTAATGTACAAGTCAATTTATATAAACCGACCTGGGAAAGATAAAATAATATAAATAAACAAGAGAATTGAAGTAGAAGAAAACAAAAAAATTAGATGATGTCTTCTGTGGCAAAGTTAGCCAACAGAAAATGCAAAGACATCCTTCAGCTACAAAGAGCTGGAATGAAATTAAAACTAAGTGAACTCGCCGCGATATTACCCATTAAAATTGAAATAAGATTAGAAAAAAAATACCAATATGCCCTTAAATCTTCTTGATGTTGTCGCTTCCATTGACAACAGTGGACTCTGAACTGCTCGAAGAAGATCTATACAACCGTATAGCACCTCTGGAAACATATGGATTTTCAAGAGATTGTTGATAGGCTTCGAGTATTGTCTTTTTCAAGTTCTCAACAGCGATTGGCGAATTCTGAAAGTGGAAGGCAAATCTGTAACCCATGACTTTAACATCATTTTTCTTAGCAAGTTCACTTAAAACTTCTGGATTAATCTTGACCTTCTTTGGGTCTAAAAAGACGAAGTTAGTATCAGCTGGGCATTCCAGAGCAATACCATGATTATTGCAAAAGTTGGCAACATCTGTAGCATAAGCTTGAGACTCCTGTAATCTGGAGAAGTTTTCATCTATGGCAATCGTAGCCATTCTGGCTAGCATACCAGCTTGTCTGATACCACCACCATTTTGTTTCTTAAAATGGTTTGATTTTTCGATGAAACTTTTGTCACCGACTAAGATAGAACCAACGGGAGCAGCTAACGATTTAGATAGACACAATGAAATAGAATCAAAATGTGAACAGTACTGTTCAATTGAAATACCTGTGGCAGCAGAAGCATTCCATAATCTAGCACCATCTAAATGTAATCTAACATTATTTTGTCTACACCATTGTGAAATTCGTTCTATTTCTTCGATTGGCATAATAATACCATGAATCGTGTTTTCTAAAGAGATCACTTTGGTTGGAGCCATATGAATGTCACCATCATCTGGAATGAAATTATCGACAATATCTTCCAACGTGAGATAGGTACCATTTGAAGGGATTACCGGTGTAACCATAGCTTGAGATAAGACAGCCAATCCACCTGCTTCATGCGCATAAACATGACCTCTAAAATCACATAAGATACGGTGAGGTGGCTGGAATAGATGGGCTCTTAAACCAATTTGGTTAGACATGGTACCGGAGCAACAGAATAAACCTGCTTCTTTACCAGCTAACTTCGCCACTTTAGCTTCTAAATCCAAAGTGTCTTGATCTTCTTTGTAAACTGAATCACCAACTGAACACATGGCAATAGAGTTAATCATCGATTGAGTTGGAACAGTAAAGGTATCACTTCTGAATTCGTTGTGGCAGGGGTACAAGATATCCTTCGTCATTGTATCTGTGTAGGTTTTATGTTTTATATGCTATAATGCTTCTACTTCAGCAAAACAGAATTTCTTTTAATGATCTAAATGCAGATTTTTGAAAATGGACAAGTATAGTTTGTATTATTATGAAAGTTAAACAAAAGAAGCTGGCAAACTACAAGCACTTATATAGCAAAGACTAAACCCAGAAATCGGGTAATCTGTATGAAGAATATGCGATAGTTAGTCATCCATCTGCGCCTTGAGCATGCGGCTGTTTTCCAACAGATACCTTTATCCGATATTCAGCAGATCTCACCCGGTTAAAGCACAGCACAGAGCGTCTGATCTATTTGTTGTGATTAATTGACGCTCCCCGCTCTGCTCACCCGTATAGTTTATAATTCTATTATCGTCAGTCATATGACGCTTTATGAGATTTTAAGCAATTGAGCAAATTTTCTGTTTACCTTTGCTTTCAACTCAAACAAACAAACAAAAAAACTAATGATTTTCACATCTTAGAGGCAATTAGATGGTCGTGTAACACACAATTTATCCAGGATTAACCGTGAAAATTTTTGCGCTGAAACTTTCCACGGATGAGAAATTTCGCAGAATTCTATTGGACATTGAAATCACAAGAATATACCGCCGTATTATTGGACAAAATCGTCTACCACAGTGTTTTTAAACTTATGAGCAGTTTCCATCTTCGTAAGAGGATTAAAAAATAAAATAAGAACATATAGATAAGAAAACCGTTACAAACAAAGCATTTTCGGTTAGATTTGCACTGAACAAATGACAATCGTTGGTGGGGTGGCATATTTCCAGGGGACCACATTGTTGTATGTATGAGGAGTCATTTTTAGGCTTGTTTCAACACCTTAAACCTCTACTATCTATGACTCTTGTTCGACTCCGAAGATCTGAGTCAAGAGAAGTCATTAAAAGTTTAAAAGAAGTCAGTTGGAGTCAAAAATTTCCACAGCTCTCTTTCCTAAACGGGCCAGTTGCAGTGGGGGAGATAAGTGGTTTACCTGACTCTGGCTCTGGACATTAGCGGCTTTTTGTGCCCAGTTGACAGACATGCAGCGAGATGAGATGGCAGTCAAAGTTTAACTCCAGGATGCATATCTCTACAGACCGAGTAGTCTTCTTTTGCTGATGCAGTGAATCGATTATAAGACATCATAGATGAATAGTCTATAGAGGGACAACAACAGCTGTAGACATATATATATATATATACATATATACATATAAACATGCAAAGATATGCTGTTTGATAGAATTCACTAAACTATGATTGACTTTCCGTTCTGGATTATGGACTTCTTACTCTAGCATTTGCTGTCATCGCATCAATTCATTTGTGTCAATCTGGTTTCAAGGTGTGGTTCAAAACAAAAACTAGATTTGATAAAAAATTAATGGTTAGTTAGCCACATATAAAGGTATATTCGACAATCGTTTGTTATCAGACACAGAGATATATCAAGAATCACTAGCAAGTCCAGTTTCTAGAAACTAAAATTCCTGAATATATGTATATATACAATTAATATACAATTTCCTCCGACAATTAAGACAAGAGACATATAAAACATCATCTTTTTTAAGATCGTTCAATGTTATATCCTAAAGTTTCGAAACTTGGACAGAAGTCATATTTAGAGTTTCAACCCGGGGTCATGCATACCTGCACCATAATCGTAGTGATGACTAGTACAAGCAACAAGTATCTGGGCTCTTTTAATAACTTCAATCGTTTAATTACTTAAATACAACCGATAATCATGTAAGTAATTAACTAATTGAAATAATGTTGTTTGAACCAAATCTGTATCACTGCATGTTTTTAACGTACCACACCCTTGGTGACTTCATCTTTCCGATCTTGATTTAAGAAGACCTTTCGAAGGTGTGTCCCTCACAATCGATCCTTCTACAGACTTCATTTTCAGCAATATTGGAGGGTTTTTGGCCCTCATCTTGGTAATAAAAGTACATTAGGACAATTTCATCCAATAAAAGGGATCACTCAAAACAGATGAATCACTTGAAATTGAAAACCAAAGATTCAACACCTCCAGTATCACTCCCTCTTTATAAATTGGAGTACGGAAACTGAGCTTTCTGTTTAATTTTCATCAGTATCTGATGGGTTTAACTTGTATTTCAAATTGATATGTTGCACAAAAGTAAAAGTACTCAATTTTTTTTAAGTAAATCTGAAACAGTCAAAATAGTGCAAGTCAATTCAGCGATATTGTTTTATTTATTTCTTAAAGACAGACGGGCTATGCTATAATCCATCATATACCTATTTAGTTATCTATTTGAGGAACCCAATAGTAATTTGATCTATACAAGGGTAAGTGAGAAAGGGACTAAAAGTAACAAACAAACGAATAAACAACCAAATAACGCGATACAGAAGTTTAGTTAGGTAGAAATAAGAAAATATGAATAGACATTCGGAGACATTCCGATTCTTCCTTTCTCCACCTATTGAACAGTTATGCGTTATTTATTTATTATTATGAAATTCAGATTTGAATAGAATAGTTTTTATTCAATTACGGTAAATTTTCTAATCTAGTTTTTTTTTATCTTATTCTTTATCTTATCTATCGGTTCTTTCATGCTATCTACTCTTTATAGTATTTTTTTGAAGAACTTGAAAAAAAGAAAAACCAAATACATGAAAAATCACAAATTCTACAAACACCTGTAATAATAACACCCAGAAATATACATTAGCAATATAAATCACTTTCAACCTCAAGCCTTGACATCTCTTAAACCCGCTTCTCTGAATATAGAATCACCTTCAGAGTAAGCTCTTCCTAGACCAAAACCTAAGCCTAACCAAACTGGGAAAGCTCTTCTTTTAAATAATAGGACTGACGCCAAGACACCAGCACCAAAGCCTAACCCTGATGTAACTATAGCATTTGAAATAACAATGTCCCATTTAGCATTGACTAAGGAAGCTGAAGATGGAGATGAAGTGGATGCGACAGTAGACATTTTTGTTTGGAGCTTATACAGATGCACTAAATTAAATGGGTGGAGTGTCTTTTTTTTTTGTTTCTTATGTTAGTATTTGAAATAAAAAAGAAATCGAATGTAGGAAAGAAATTCAAGCTCAATTCAATAGGGGAACGCAAAAAGTAAAGAGATAGATTTTGTAATTTGATCTTGTTGAATCACAATTCAGCTGTAAAGGTCCTTGGATGATTCATAAATGTTTCATGCCAGCGATTCTTGGGCCTAAATTCTGTTCCCTTTCCTTTATGAACATTTCAAAACCTCATTTCAGTAAGTGGATATTTTCAATGAATCCAAGTCATTGGAAGGAAGCCCTGATAACGAAAAACTAATATAATATCAATGACCTATGTAACACTTGCAAATCACTTGAAGGTATCAGCTTTTCACAATTGGATGTGTTTTATTGTCTGTCACTTTTCCTAAATTTGTTTCCTTGGTCTCTCACTTGTTACGTCCAACATCTTAGTTTTCACACATACGTTCTTGCTGTTGAGTTATATCACGCTTTAATTGCACTTCCGAGAGTGAGAGTTGAATGTGGCAGTATAATCACCCTATTTATTCCGTAAGTCTTCTATTTTCAACAGTCCACTTAGCGTGTGTGCCATGGTATGCCATGCCTTGGCTGTGAATCTGGACTAAAACCTATGAAAAATCTAACAAATCTGTATGGTTTAGCATAAAAGTTATGCAATAAAGCTTAACATTTATGCTCGAGATCTAGAAATCGACGCGACTGTGAGTCGGAGAGTGGGTGGCTGAGGAAAAGAATTCGACTGTTACGCGATAGGAGATTTCGTGTGAAAACTGGGCTGCCACATGGAGATGGAGACGGCGGTTAATTGATTTCCCCATCATCTCAATGCTGATGTGACGGTATATACATACATTTAAACACTATATGCATCGCTAATAGGTTTCCAAAATCTTGTTAGATCGCAGACTCAAGCACAGATTCTTGGCCATAAAACGTAACTAATTTCCATTAGCACAGATGTGAGCTCCCAATAGGGACATCTGTGAGTGTTTTGTGAGTGTTCCCATTACAGTACGGATCATCCCTTTAGTTTTACTTTCCAATTATACCCAAGTGTTTATCTACATTTTTTTGAGCGTAGGAGAAGTCATTCATTCAGATCATGTGAGTAGAAATTGTACTTCAGTCTAAATGACAGACAAGAAAAAAACAAAGGATCATTATTATAGTGTACTGAGTAGAAGATCAAAAGCTCATTGGCACGGCTATCTATATCTTTGAAATTTTTCATACAGGCTATCTGTATACATTATCTCTCTCTTTGATTCAAGATTGTGAGTCACCTCTTCTCATCTTTATAGCCGACTAACTTGTCTTATTTTTTGACCCTTGATTTGTTTATATGGCATGTACAAAGTGAATCTGAAGGTAATTTCAAAGGAAGGATGGGATACTTTTAAAAATTGGATTGATTGGATTACCCTTGTCCCTGCCTCTAGTTCATTATTTTCTAAGAATAAACGTAGTTGTCTGAAGGACAACAGCGCACAATTGAGGATTAAAGGAGTTCAGGAATTCCTGAAGAGATTTTAGGAACGTTGGGTCGGTTTGTAAAGCTTCACATGAAGGAAGCAGATGTTGAAAGAATTGGGATTAATGTATAGATATATGTAAATACTATTTACATGAAAAGTAAGTAAAACTTCATATATATATGGCTGAAAAAACGGAGAAGCCCCGCCGCCATTTACTCGCAAGCCCCTCTCCCTCCTTTCCGTGAAGAACAGGCCCTGAATCACACGGCGTCTCTGCCCTGATAATTATTCCGTTGCCTGCCATCGTCTCTCCGTGAGAAGAGTTTCTTTTTCTCCCCGACGGCCCTCCCTCTGCCTGTCTGTGCTTGCCGGCCAACCTCACAAAACCAGAACACGCGCAAAGCCGCAATTGGGGCGCGACAAGTGATGTAATCTGACCCAAGTCTCATACGTAAGCAGCCTTCCTTGCACTTTGCGACTCTCTCTGCCTCCTCTTCTGGCCAATCATCGGTAACGTCCAAAATTTTTCTTTGTGGAAGTGAACGGTTGAGGTCCTTTCCGAAATGTACCTTTCTTCTTTCTTTTACTTGATTCAGCTATTTATTGTTTATCTACTCTTTTTTTTACTTGTTTTTCCCAACTTCTATAAGTTTTGTCTTTTTAGTCCCGTTATAGATTTTCTATCTTAGATCCACATATAATATTCTATTTAACTAATACTTAAATAAATTTAGCAAAAGTTCACAGTTTAAAAGATGTCTTACTCAACTCCAACTTATACCATCTCTGACTACTCTAAGTTCGCTTTAGCTGGTGCCATTGGCTGTGGTGTTACCCACGGTTCTATGACTCCTATTGATGTCATCAAGACTAGAATTCAATTAGAACCAACCGTTTACAACACTGGTTTATTCGGTTCTTTCAAGAAGATTGTTGCTAATGAAGGTGCTGGTGCTTTACTTACCGGTTTAGGCCCAACTGTTCTGGGTTACTCTTTACAAGGTGCTTTCAAATTCGGTGGTTACGAATTATTTAAAAAGACCTTCATCGATGCTTTAGGATATGAAACTGCTGTCAACTACAAGGATGCTATCTATATCTCTTCTGCTGCTATTGCTGAATTCTTTGCTGATATTGCCTTATGTCCATTAGAAGCTACCAGAATTAGATTAGTCTCTCAACCAACTTTTGCTAATGGTTTAATCGGCGGTTTCTCTAGAATCTTGAAAGAAGAAGGTGCTGGTTCTTTCTACAATGGTTTCACCCCAATCTTATTCAAACAAATTCCATATAACATTGCCAAGTTCTTAACTTTCGAAAGAGCTTCTCAAGCTATCTACTCTTTTATTACCGTTCCAAAAGATCAATTATCTACTGCTGCAACCACTGGAATTAACTTAGGTTCCGGTGTTATTGCTGGTTGTATGGCTGCTATTGTTTCTCAACCTGCTGATACTTTATTATCAAAGGTTAACAAGACTAAGAAGGCTCCAGGTCAATCCACCATTGGTCTATTAGGTCAATTAGCTAAGGAATTAGGTGTTAGAGGTTCATTCACTGGTTTACCAACAAGACTGATTATGGTTGGTACCTTAACTTCCTTACAATTCGCTTTGTACGGTTCAATTAAGGGTGCTTTAGGTTGTGCTCCAGCTGTTGAATTAGGTTCCGGTGGTCACTAGATCAACAATATAGAATACAAGAGTAGAGAACATGAAATAAAATAAAGAATCAAATCAATTAACTTACTCTGACAGAGTGATGATTATTTACATGAGAGACTTTGATTGATTTTCCGTATACAAAGTTTTTCCAGTTTTTTTGTTTTAGAAAAGTTATTCATTTTGGTATCATCAATATAGATAGTTGTTACTCCTTTAAGTGTGAGTTTTCGATATAAATGTTTTTTTTTTTATTATGTTTTCCTGTTCTTTTTTTTTTATCACCTTGTGACCTTTCGATCTTATAAATTAATAAGTTAATTTTTTTTTACTTTATTCATTTTTGTTCATATCATACAATCTTATTCAAACGATACACGTTTACATATTTACACACAAGTTATTCTAGGGTTCCCTATTAGTTATAGATATATATGTACATAAAAGTATTTTTTAACTTCCTCCTACTGAATAGTCATATATATATCTTGTATTCCACGCATAATCCACGCATAATCCCCACTAAATTCTTGGTACTTTGATCCATTTGATTCGGAGACTTAGTTGGACTACATAATATATAGAGAATTGGTCGTTTCTTTTGGATTTTATGATAAAAAAAAAATAGATATAACAATACAATACATATTAAAAGTAAACAATGGAAAAAAACTGGACTGAACAAAACATAAACACATTGTACAAAACGTACAACAAACGAAATCAAATATAAGAAAAAGAAAAAAAAGACAAGGAACATGCATTAAAAGAGAACTGTAACACATTGAAGACAGCAACGACAAAGTAAATAATCAAGTAACCTTTGAGATAAGATATGTAGACAAACAGGGGAGAGAGTGTCCATGAATATTAATTACAATCATCAAAAATAACGCACTTAGTTTTATTTTCTTCAATTCTATAGACAGTTAGTCAAATGCCATAGAATCTCCTGAAGCAGCAAAGGCTGGAGCTGGATCTCCAACTTGCTGTTGTTCAAGCGGTTGCTCATTTGATTGTAGTTTTTGATGTTGTTGTTGTTCAGGTTCTCCTTCTCCACCCATATAATTACTTAACTCTGCATCTAAATCTTCGAGTGATTTCTTTTCTCTTCTATGAGCAGGTCCAGGACCAGAACCTGGTATGATTCCACCTCTGCCTCTGCCACCTCTACCACCTCTGCCACCCCTGGAACTTCTGGAACTTCTGGAACCTCTAAATTCTCTTGAAGAAAATCCTCTTTCTCGCTCATATCTTCCATCGTAATAATCAGTTGAATCAACGTCACTAGCTAAGGAAATTCTTTTACTTAATGGCAACGCATTTTCAACGTTAATAACTTGACCTGCTGCTTTTCTGCCATCGAAGTTTCGAATGGCAATTTCACAACAAGATGGATCATGGTAACCCACAAATGCAATACCTGATGACTTTCCAGAAGTTGTAAACTCAAGCTTTACAAAATTCAATTTACCAATTGTAGCAAACAATTGACTTAAATCTTGTTCAGTTAAATCTGGATGCAAGTTTGTAATTCTTAGATAAGCTTCTCCGTTGGACAAGTCTTCAGCTTCTCTATTCGTTGGTAAACTTCTGTATATACGGTCACCTCTAAAGCGAGGATTCGATGATCTTGGATGTGAATACGGATGACGATGTCTTGGAAAATGATCATTCTTTCTTATGCCAGCTCTTTCATTTCCACTATAACGTGAACTGCCTCTTGACGAACCTCTCTTTAATAAAATAAAAAATACAAAAAAATGTATAACCATTGAATATGTTAGTAACGATTTGAAAATCTGGATTTTCAATATTTTCTTTTATTTTAAAACGATAGCTCAAACTGGAAATATCTTTGAATGATTCTCAATAGAGGAAACCCAAGAATTGATTGCTTCAATCAATTGTGTAAATTACACAATAAAGTCACCAATTCACAACAAAATACACTACTATGTCTATTTTGTTGATTCAAGTTATCATTCAACGTATTAAACTGTTAAAATTCGTTTATCAATATTAAATATGACATACTAGACGACTTGACGACGATTCATTAATGATTTCATCTAATGATTTTTCTAGCGATGACATGTTATTTTTATACACGTTTGTTAAGTTGTACTTGAGAATATTTTCACTAATTCAATTTAATCTATCTGCTACAATGTTTTGTTGAAATGTAACTGTTGGTGTAGTCTACGTCTTAATCAATATGTGCCTGGCAAAAACAAAACTGGAAAGTCAGAGGTGCAATCCAGAAGAGCTTCTCGGGTGGCACACGACCTGTTTTTAACAGGAAATGGATCTTCTTGGATTTTACAGTTAATCTGATGTATATAGCACGTTTGGGAAGGTAAAAGAGGGAGAACAGATGTGGAAAACTTCCACCAGAGATCAGAGAGAGGGAAATGTATCTACTTTCTGTAGATCCAACGTATAAGGAATTAAATCAAAGCTTAGAACGAACACAAGCCAAATATTGGAGAGGTTTACCGATTACTTTCGATGAAAAGTCTATACGTTAACAGATAAATCGAATGTGATATGATATACCCAGCAGAGGAATGGATACTATCTAATTTGACTTTATTGAAGCCGGTTTCCTAATTTCGCTATATACATTGTAGAGGGACTGGGATAGTCTGGTAGATTCGTTTGGCCAGTCGGCCCACAACCCTTTTGAAACAGGGGAACAAAATACAAAAAAGAGGGCTATATTGCTGTATTTGAACACCAATTCTGAGACCATACGTTCGCCCTTGCTTCCAGGGGCATCCAATTGGTAATGTTATGTTTTTCTAGTACATCAAAATGCAGAACGATTATATATTCACGACCCATAAATAACACCCAACAAGTGGGCGCTACACCCACCGGTTTCTCTTGAATCGATCTCTTGCATGATTCACCTTCAATATTGCAGATAGTTGTACGTCTGAATCAACTCAGTCCAAACAATCCTGATGGCCATCAAGACCCCAAACATACCTGGTGACACGAGGAATTCACACAGCAGGAGCGTTACTCATTCCGTTCCATCCAGTTTTAATGACCCGAATTCGGAACCCAACATTAAGTTGATAACTTTAGCGTTTGTTGCTAAACGTTCAACTATATAGATGTTGCAATTGACTAGTTGTATAAGTGACGTGGACTATCTAGAGCCCTTAGTGTGACTATTGGCGACAGCTTAGTAATTTTGCCCACCAAAGACATAAATGAAAAGTGTATTGGCCACATATTTCGGTTGCTGGCCATTTGTGCTTCATCTCGATTTCATTGGTGCTTCAGAACAAATCATAACATTAAGCCCTATATATTTTTTTTTCGCACAAACTTTTGGTCTAATGAACAAACAGTACTTAAGGTAAAAAACAAAGCATGAAAAAAGACCACACCCCAGAACCTCGGAGAGATTTAGAGATACAGTCAAAAATTTCTAGGAAAAGAAAATGGGGGGCGGAAAGGAAGAAATAATAAAACACAGCGGTAAGCGTATGAATTGCAACTAGATGTAGGCGTTAGGTATTTTTCAGACTGATTCATAAATCATAACCTGTTTTTATTTTGAGAAGTTATAAACTCTTCATCTTCTAAAACATGCGCTGCTAATCGTCCTAAAGTATCCAGCATATTGACACTATTACCATTACCAGCTACCATTTGGGGACCGTCATTCTTATTTCGAGAAATATCAGCTATACTAATTGGTGCATCAATCGCATCATTTGCCACTTTTCTTTTTTTACGACTAGTACCGTTTGACGCTGTTTTATTATTCAGTAGATCTGTTACTAGTGCCAACTGTTTCTTCAAAGATGAGTTTTCGTGTTTCAAATTCCTAAACTTATCATTCTTCAAAACGTTACAGTATTTTATCAACTTCAAATTCTTCATGTTGATTATTTCATTTTCATTTTTCAACACTTGAAGGTTTTTTTCTAATTGAGACATGTTTTTATAAAGTAGTTGACGTTCCATCTTATAATCCTCTTCATTTGATTTCAACTGGAACTTTATCAAATTTTTATTAAGATTTATTCTAAGTATAGTTTGTTCCGAAGTATTTAAGATTGTCAAAGCTTCAGCAGGAGCGATATAATTTACGTGATTGATTGAGTCTCTGGCTCGAGCTATTGCTTCAAGTGAGGAAGTAACATCACCATCCATTTTTTCAATGCTATCATTTGTCTGATTTTGAGATCCATGCTGTTGTCGTATCGATTTTGCATGTTGGATGTGTGATGAGAATCTTGGAGATGATAAATAAGGTGATGATTTTTCTTTCAATGCTGATGTCACGTTATAGTCCACTTCCAAATTTGAGATAGTACTCTTATACTGGCTCAAATAGTTTAGAATGGCTGAAGTTGGAGTCGTGGAATTTGGAGTCGTTGAATTTGTATTTGTTGAGATCAACGACTCTTGGGAAGATGAGATGGAGTCTGATATGTTCTTAAGAGGTTGATTGTCCGATGTAGATTCCTCTTTATCATTGCCATCCTTGTCATTATTATCGTTACTGTGATGCTTGACAGCCACAATCTTTTGCGGGTTGAAGGAGGCAGGTTCCGATGAAATGACCTCCCGCTTCCCCTTGAGTGCTGAGCCTACTTCTGTGGGGGACATTTGGAGAGTTGCGGAATGGTATACCAGGATGTAGATGGGATATTGGATGACTAAGTAAATGGTAGTAGTACGAACACCCGTATAATTTAACGTGTCTTTATGAAGCCTTTAAAGTCAGATGAACTGGAGTATGTAGAGTTCAGAAAATATGTGAAAACAGATGTGAGCATTAACCGCAAGGTAGGTGAAGCTGTGAATCTATAAGCGCTGTCTAATGGTATATATGAAGAGTTATGTTTGGCATCTGTTAAGACCAATTAACATATCGTTACACCATTCAACTGGCTGTTTACCTTTCGGCATAGGCTGGCGCAGAGATTCGCGTTCTGATGAGCAAAGTAAACAACGGCTGTGTACCATTTTCGTGTGCCATTTTTCTGGCGTGTTCTGTTCTGTTCTGTTCTGGCGTTTATGTTTGGGTTAGAAAGAAGGAGATAGTACGAGTTGGAATAGTTGGAATGGCTGTCTTTGGTACCATGGGTTCAGGTCTGACTGAACTGTTTGTGGGGAACTTTTTCTTTTACCCTGTGCTGTAATGCATATGTTCGGTTACTTAACTTTCTCATATTCCATCCATAACTGTAATGATACCCTGCTTAAAAATAATGATCTCTATCTCAGACATATCAATTAACCTGGACGAAAATAATATTGATAAAAAACTACTGCGCTTAATGATAAACGCCGAGGAATTATCTAGGTTGATTTACTCCTTCATATTTCTGACCTCTTCTTATCATGCAATGCTCTTTTTTTATATATGTTACAACATACAATAGACGCTTTGCGCATTTTGATATATTTGAGCAAATAGAATACTATTCAGTCATATAGTGGAGTTTACGAAAGTCTAAGCTATAACGTGCTGACGTATAACCCTGTCTTATCTACCCCAGATCGAGCTCGCTTCAACCGACACTTTGGACAGCCACTAATAGGTCGCTAACACTTTCAGCGCCCCCTCTCCGCGCAACCTTCCGTTTTGATCCTCCGAATCTCTGGGCTGCGTTAGGCTTCCCCATTGGGATACTCTGGTGCAGATAAGAGATGTGGTGATCGATCGAGGAACTGATAAATATTTGTGCTTTCCAACTTCTTCGGTATATCGTCTTGTTCTTAAAGAGAGATTGACAACAAAAAAAAGCAGTAGAACGCTTTGATGCTTTAATAGACAGTTATCATTAATAGTGGCATCAACCCATACATATTTGCTGACATATGAGAAGGTGTTTTAAACTGCAAGTCCAGCATTCAACTAGACTACTCCATTTCCAAGTTAAGAGACCTTTTTCTTCTACCTCTAAAAATGCAAAGAGGTTCCAACAAACATATAAAGCCCATATCGCTATGGCTGCTGTTGGTTTGACTGTTGGCTGTATGATTGCTATGAACTCAATTGAGTCGCCTATCCTGAACGACAGCAAACATAAGAGAACACAAAGAATTATTATCTTGGATGACGAGGAGGAAGAAGAAGACGACGAAGAAGAGGAAGATGATAGAAAAGAAAGAGAAAGGCAAGAGCGAATCACAAAAATGCCACCTTTGTCCCAAATTTTCAGTTTGTCAGATTTTGAAACCGTTGCTAAACATGTTCTGAGAGAAGGTACTTGGGGATACTACTCAACTGGTGCAGATGACGAAATTTCGTTGAGAGAAAATCACTATGCCTATGGTAGAGTGTTTTTCAGACCAAAATGTTTGGTAGACGTAACTCAAGTTTCGCTGGAAACTGAAATGCTAGGCACTAAATTTCTGGCTCCATTTTATATCACGGCTTTCGCAGGTTCTAGTATGGCTCACCCTGATGCTGAAACAAATTTACAGAAAGCTGCCGGAAAAGAAGGTGTTAACCACTTGATTCCATTCCAACTATCTTTTCCTCCCGAGCAATATTTTGGTGGATTGTTACATGGTCAGCAGAACTTCCAACAGTTACACTTTTATACCCAGGAGCAATTTGACAATGCTGGTAATTATTTCAAGAAAATTGAAACCGAAATGCCAAACATCAAAGGTTTATTTATCAATGTTGACTTACCAGCCATTGGTAACCGTGAAAAGGACACCAAAATTAGAGTTAGTTTAGATCCGAATGCTGTGGAAGAACTAACTGAGTTTGTGTCATCTGAAGTTCAATATCTGAACTTGGATTGGGAAGACTTCAAGAAATTGAAGACATTGACCAAGTTACCGATCGTTTTAAAAGGTGTCTTAAGAAAAGAGGACGTTTTAAAAGCTGCTCAACTAGGTTTTGCTGGTGCATTGATTTCCAATCATGGTGGAAGACAATTAGATTTTGCCATGCCGCCTCTTGAAATCTTGGCCCAATCTAATCAATTGTTAAAAGAAAACAATTTGGACAAGAATTTTGAGTTGTACGTTGATGGAGGCATTAGAAGAGGTTCTGATATAATTAAGGCTTTATGTCTAGGTGCATCTGGTGTTGGACTGGGGAGACCATTCCTTTATGCTATGGCTACTTATGGTGAACCAGGTGTCCAAAAAGCCATTCAGATACTGAAAACAGAAATGATTAGAGATATGAAACTGTTAGGTGTGAGTAATGTCAGTGAATTAAATGAAGAGCTGGTTGATATCACTTCGTTGAAGTATAAAGGTATTCACAATTCTGATAATTTGTATAATGCAAATTATTCTGAACTTCCAGGCCCAAAATTTAGAGATTAAAGAAGGAAGTATTTTATTGAAAAAGAGATTCTGTTTTTTTGCAGTATATCGAAATAGATATTCTCTGCCAACTATCGGATTTATATTTTCGGCTGCATTTCGTTGTTTGATTATTGCTATTTGTTTTCTATCATCAGGAGGAACTTTCCCTACTATATATATAGATCTGTACATATTACTAATACATTTCACAGATATATGTTAATCAGAAATACCAGTTCAAACAGCTTCGGCATTATCGTTGTTTGAATCATTAGATTCAGTCTTACTCCATCCCAACCTCTTGTTCAGTCTTTCATACTTGGCTCTATCTTTATCACTGACTGAAGGTTTGACACTGTTCAAAGCAATACTGAAATCTTCAGCAGAAACAACTATCTCATTACTGAATTCTTCCTCTTGAACGTTTTCATCACCTTGATTAATACCTGTGAAAAACTTCTTCTTCAAGGCAATAACACCAGCTTCTCTAACTAATGAGGACAAATCAGCACCTGAAAAATTTCTACATCTTTCATCGTGTGCAATCGAACTCAAATCGACAGAGCCATCCACTGGGGTACCGTTTGCTCTAATAAGTGTCCTCATAATATCTAAACGTTCATCAGCGGTTGGTAACTCAATATACAATGTCTTATCCAATCTTCCAGGTCTCAACATGGCTGGATCAATCATATCCGGCCTATTCGTAGCCCCAACGACAAAAATACCTTTACGATCGTTCAAACCATCTAATTCAGTCAATAGTGTGTTAACAACTCTTGAAGAAGATTCACTCAAAGTGGTATCTCTTCTAGGAACCAAGGCATCTAATTCATCAAAGAAGATAATGCATGGAACTGAAGCTCTAGCTCTGGCGAATACTTGACGAACAGCACGTTCGGATTCACCAACATACTTGTTTAATAACTCTGGGCCCTTGACTGATATAAAGTTGGCCTTCGATTCATTAGCAACTGCTTTAGCCAATAAGGTCTTACCACAACCTGGTGGCCCCCACATCAAAACACCGGAGGGAGCAGTAATACCCACTTTTTCATAAATCTCTGGTCTTTTGATAGGTTGTACAATAGCCATATGAAGTTCGACTCTGATGTGAGACAAGGCACCAACTTTTGCCCAAGTGACATCCGGAACGGTAGCAAAACCTTCCCTTTTAGCAGTTGGTTGAATGTTAGGCAATGCACTAAGAAAATCTTCATGTCTGATGGTTAACGGTTCTAATTGTTCAGTAGTTAATGGAGATGGATGTTTCAATAAGAATTTTTGAATTGTCGACAAGCTTTCAAAGTCAGCATTCGTTGTACTTAGTTGTAATCCAGCTTCAAAGGTCTTTTCTGTCCTTATTGATGGTGTTGGGTGCTCATCTAACTCCATGCCATCAACACCATTTTCCAACTCTGTTTCTTTCACACTATCAATTTGTTGTTGAACGCCTTCAAGTAATAGCTGCTTCTGTTCCTCGTCGTTCATAGAAGTGAATATTCTCTTAATAGCAGCAATACCAGCACCAGTGACCAGAGCTTTTAAATCGGCACCCACAAAACCAGGTGTCATTTTAGCTAATTGCATCAATTCCAATTCACCACTAATTCTCAATGTCTTGGTCATCGATTGTAAAATATTAAATCTTGATAACTCATTAGGGACATTGATACAAATCTCTCTGTCAAATCTACCAGCTCTTCTTAATGCAGCATCTAGCGAATCTGGTCTATTTGTAGCTCCTATCACTATAACAGTTTTACCGCCAGTTTTATCTAACGACAGCTCATCCATAGAAGTCAACAATTGAGCCACAATTCTTCTTTCCATTTCTCTTTGAGCTCCACCATCTCTCTTGGGTGTAATGGCATCAATTTCATCAAAGAAAATTAAACATGGAGCTAATTGTTTAGCTTCTTCAAAGAGTTCTCGTAGTTTTTTTTCACTTTCACCAGACATCCCACTAACCACAGAAGGTGCACTTAATGATATGAAAGGTACTTGTAACTCGCCAGCTAAAGCATTAGCAATAGTAGTCTTACCACAACCTGGAGGACCATGCAATAAGACACCTCTTGGTGGTTGGATTCCTGTGGATAAATATATTTCAGGATGCAAGATAGGCAGACCGACAACTTCCATTAATTCTGAAGTGACTGCTTCTAATCCTCCCAATGAGCTTAATGTTAATGTTGGCGGAGTTCTATCTTTGTTAATTTTGGCCCTCTTCGTGGCTTTGCTACTCTCTTTTGATCGTTTCTTCGATTTCTTGGTTTCTGTAGAATCTCCATTGATGACTTCCTCTTTATCCGTCGTCTTTTCTGTAGCTTGGTCATCGTGATTACTATTTGAAACTGAAGTTTTCTCGGTTTCAACATTGTTTTGATCATTATCGTTCTTCTTCGATGTCAAGTTCCAAAGATCGACAACGCTTCTATTAGCTTGATTGGTGTCTTTCACATCCATTAAATCTTCTTCATTAAAATCACTAGCACCTGTCCCATCTGAATCATCATGATCATGGTAGTTATCGTCGTTCAAAGACTCTGGATCAATTCCCATTCCCCGCATCTCTTCTTCTTCATCTGCGATCACATTTTTCCATGTTCTATCAATAGAGTATTTCAGATGGTCGTCTTTCACCCTATTAAAGTATCTGTCTTTCAACTTGACATATTCATAAATTTGTAATCCAGTTAGATCTCTTGCAAGAGCCATAGTGAAAGGGCCATTGGTTTGTGCGTTGTTTCTCATTTCTTCAGTTCTCTCTTCTAAGAGATTCATTATTTGGCTGTAGACTTTGTTGTCCATTTCCTTTTGCAAAGACCCAACTTTTCTTGCCACGTGTTTTGTCCTAGCCATGATTGTGTAATGTATATATTCTATCAAGCTCTCCTCGCCTATTCAAATCAAACAGCTATAGCTTATTAGGTACAAGTTGTGAAGAACAGGTACTAAGAAATCACGGAGAACATAAGAAACAAATTTTTTTTGAAAAAAAGACCACAAGAAACAAAGTATGTACATCAAAAAAAAAAAAAAAAAAAACAATAAACGCACGCACGTCACTTATCTTTTGGAGATGAGTGAAAGTTAACTAACTACAGATGGAGTTATCTATTGCACAATGATAGACAAACTAAACTGTACACATATTGGCTATATAGAATTATACACTTCATTGACTTCGTGGTATATAAAATAACACACAATAAAAAGGACAATGGGTAACTCGACGTCTACTGAATTAGGACAAAAACTTCCAAAGATAACGCCACAAGATAAAGCAATCCTTCAACTTAAATTGCAACGAGACAAACTACACAAATCGACTTTAAAGATCCAAACAGTGATAAACAGAGAAACTGAAATTGCTAGATTATGTGTATCAACTAATGACAGACCTAAAGCTTTATTAGCATTGAAGAAAAAGAAGTACCAGCAGAATTTGCTAGAGACCATTGAGAAGCAGGCCGACACTTTGGAAACGCTAATCAATACAGTAGAGTTCAAACTTATTGAGAAAGATGTGCTTTATGGACTTGAGCAAGGTAATACGGTACTCAAGCAGTTGAATCGCGAGATGAGCCTGGATAAAGTTGACAGGATAATGGATGATTCTGAAGAAGGAATTAGATACCAGGAAGAATTGAGTGAGAGGTTAGGAGAACTAATGTCCCAAGGTTTAGAAGATGAAGTTGATTTAGAATTAGAAGCACTAGAAAAAGAAGAAATGTCTAAACAGAAATTGAGTGATGCTGTTGTTCCTAATATCCCAGTATTACCTGATGCTCCAAATAATGATATAGAACAAGATCAAGAAGAACAAGAAGAGCAGCAAAAACCACTTAAAAGGGAAGAATCTGGAGCCGTGTTGGTTTGAGTAAACTTATATCTAAGTTTCCACAGGTACATGGAAATGCTCTATTTCACCACGTTTTGGTTTTCGTTGACATCGCTCTATATATAATACATCATTAAGTATACAATATATTCATTTCTTCTGTCGTCGAATTTACATAATAATCATTATTTACAAGGGGGGGGGGAGTCATTATACGTAAACGGTGGCTATGACCAGCAAGGACAAGCCCAAATTTAAATCCCCATTTTCAAGCTTGAATGGGATCATCTAGCCATTCTAAGAATTCAGGGGTGAAGTAGGAAATGATCAATCTAGCACCTGCTCTTAAAAATCCATAATGTGATTCAAAAGCGATAGATTTCAAATCGACGACACCTTTTTCAGCAGCAGCGTGCAACATTGCATATTCACCACTCACATGGTAACAGCAGATGGGATAGTCTTTACATAGATCCACTGCATCTTTAACGATGTCTAAGTAGAAAGTTGATGGCTTCACGATGACACCATCAGTTCCTTCGTTAACATCTCTGAGAAGAGCTCTTCTGGCAAGTCCTTTACCACCGGAAGGCAATTGGTAACATTTTCTATCACCTTGACCAGGCTGAGAACAAGCAGCATCTCTGAAAGGACCGTATAAGTTGCCACTAAATTTAGCAGCATATGACATTAAGAACGTCTTGTGGGCCAAACCGGCATCGATTAAACCTTGTTTGATAGCTCTAATTCTACCATCAATCATATCTGAAGGAGCCACTGAGTTGGCACCAGCTCTGGCATAATTGACAGCAACTGCTGCGATTCTTTTAACTGACGTTTCGGTATCGATAGTACCATCCTCAAATAGGACACCACAGTGTCCATGAGATGTATATTCACAAAGACAGACGTCACACATGATATACAAGTCAGGAAAAGCTTTCTTTAAAGCCTTGATAGCTAAAATGACTGGACCTTCTGGATCGTCTGCAGCAGTTCCAAATGCATCTTTAACACCTTCAGTTAATGGGACACCAAACAAGATGACTGCTCTTAGACCTTTCTTAACTAATGTTTCAACATATGGGACTACTTTATTAATACCGAACCTTTTGATGTTCGGCAAGGAAGGGATCAACTGCTCCTCATCTTCATTATCGGAAATGAACAATGGGAAAATGAACATGTTTTTACTTAGTTGTCTTTCATGCTGCCATTCTCTTAGTAAACTGTGATTGTAGCCACCTTGTAAAATGGATGAGATGTCAGATGGAGGAACATCTAGAAACTGTGCGGTATGAGGAGCCATCGCAATGTTGTAATATTATATTCTATTAAAAAAAAAATATTAGTATGGGTGAGACAAAGTGATGGTATGAACTCTTTTCCTCTCGAATGATTTACCAAAAGCTCCAACTTGACAAAGATAAGCTTTTTTATAGTTCGTTCTTTTTTAGTGATTTTTTTGCTCGGGTGGAAATTTTCTACAAAAATAGAATCTGCCGATCGACGCGTCGGATGTTTTCTATTAACGAATTTAATATAATACAATGAATGATTTAGTGACACTTTCTGTTTCTACATCACATCATATATCACCGTAGTCCTCTTCTCATGATGTTTCTTCTCACGTTCAACACTTTACCACCTTTTCCCATGTTGTTGTTGAATGTAATATAAGGAAAGTCCCTAATTTTCCTTTTCTTGTTTGAGTTCTCGAGAGCCGAATTAACTAAGAATCTTGGTAGCAGTTCTTCTATAGGTAGATCGGATCTACCTTTCACCAAGACCAATTTATATTCATTGTTACCAAATTTTTCAGTTAACAAATCAAGTTGTATAGGGGTGTACAAATTAAGTAAATTTTCAGCTGTGTTTATTGAATGAACTACGCTCAACCCAAGGAATTCAAATTCAAATTCATCTAATAATCCTGAACCTGAATTGGACTCTATCAAATTGGGTAGATCATCTATTCTTTGGATATTTACCTTAGGTAACATGTTTTGAAACTCTTCTAGAGATATAGCACATAGTGCAACTGTTTGACATTCAAGACATTCAACTATATCTTGATGGTTTAAGTTATTAGATGAGTCTAGTATGACAACACCAGTGACTCCTTTGAATTGTAACAATTCATGATTTTCACTAATACTGGAATCAGCATATGTAGTTTTATAGGGAGATTTCATCAATAATGGAGTAAAATCAAAAGAGTCTAAGAGTGAACTGTAATGTAAATATGACAAGATTTTAAATTTTCTTATTTGTGAAGGAGAGTATCTTATTAGTTCAGGGTTATTGTTGTTATTGTTGTTGTTATTATTATTATTATTATTATTCGCATAATAGAATCCTTGAATTTTGATTAGTTTCCCATAGGACAAATTATTAATTAGTTCGCTTTCAGTCTCATCGGTTTCGGATGATACGTTACTAGTCAAATATACTAAATGAGTAGGTTTCACATTCGTTGTCAAATGTCTCAAAATTTCAATGCCAAATCCTTTGATCCAACCTGGAGAATTTATCAATACATTTTTCTCTGCATTCAATTCAACCAAATGTTGAACTTTTTTCATATAACTGATAGGTTCTCTTTGTGGGGTGTTGAAACCGATGAAACTATTTTGGATGGTATGTTGTTTGTTTGCATTGGTGAATGGTAGGTTGAGACCGAAAATTGGTTTGGTATGGTTAGTCAATGAAATACAATTAGGTAATGAGTATTCAGGTTGACCAGGGTCAATGTCTAATAAATTAATATCGCTGAATGAATCATCTAGAGATGTGAGGTAGTTTAATAAGAGTCTTAGGAACGTTGATTTACCTGAATTTTTAACTCCAATTACCAATACTTTGAAATTTGTGTCTGATAACTGAGATTGTTTAAAATCGGCTATTAGTTGTTCTATCTGAGCTTTCCAATTCTTCATCACGACGGTACCCAAGTTAGAAGATGGTGATAGTATAAGTTTGAATGAATAACCGTAGAATAATCGTTCATATGCGTCGTTAGGGTTTTGTTGTTGTTGTTGTTGTTGTTGTTCCAAATATTGATCTTCGTCCCAAACCGGGTAAATGTTCTTCAATTGTGAATACAATCCGCCTATTTTATTCAGTCCATTATCAATACTAACTAACTTAACAACTGACTTATAATCCGAACTAAATAAATGTTCATTCTCACTATTTTTAGTATCGTTAGTCAAATCTGAGTCTGTCACTTGAGTAGCTGAGATCAAAGGCAACGATTGTAAAGAGCAGGCATTTACTTCAAATATACGGCTAGGATTTGAGTGATATATGAGTGAATCTATCTGTACGGCACCTCTTTGGATGATTAGTTGGTACTGACCTTTCACCATTATGTACTCATTCACTTTCAAGCCTATAATACAGTAGTCATCACCATATAGGACGTTATCATCGGTAGGTTTAAACTTAGAGTATGTGACGACAGGTGTGACGGAGGTTGAGTAAGATGAGGATCGTGAAGGTTGAATAGACTGAGATCGGCTAGTTTTAGCAGTAGAATTGATTGATGATGGATGGAGCGCACCAAAGTCTAATTTCAACGGCTGCAAAGTTGCACTTCCTTGCTTTTGTTGTTGCAAAAACAACCGCTTATCGTCATTAATCTCATCTTGGTATCCTACGATAACATTGTCATCATCAGAATGGTCAGACTGGTCAGACTGGTCAGAATCTGAGTTGTTAAGGGCAGCAAACGCGCTTACTGGAAGAAGGATACGTCTGGTGTTAGTAAGGAAAGCAAAAGAAAGAAAAAGACACAAAAGCAAAGTTTCAATCTAAGACACACATACGTCTATCAGTGCTTGACATTGTTATATGACCGGAGGCATGACAAGACAAGACAAAACGGGTACACTACTGAACTGAAGTGAACACTGATCTCCAGTTGTCTTGTTATGTCCAAAACCACAAAAAACACCGGAAAAACCCCAAAAAAAATAAGAGGTAAAAATAGCACAGCCCATAAATAAATGACTAAATGAATGACATAATCAGACACACCAGAACATCTCTGCACACACTACACCCAACACAGCCTTATTTTAATTTCATAGTCCTCCCCCCCAATTACATAATCCCCCTGGTCTTCCCCCCCGGCCAATCAGAGCCTCCAAATTCAAATCGTCCCACTCTCTGACATAAGCACTCAAACACCACTCAAATTTTTGTCTTTGTTTCTCTTCAGCAAATCCACCGCACTGAGTGAGTGAGAATCATAACACTTTTGATATTTTAGCTGGATGTGTTTTATTATTAAGATAACAAACAGCTTAGTATAGTTAAGTTGATTCTCGTCTTATCTGGTTAGTCAGTTAAATTTTATCCTCTACTATCTATCTTCAACTACAATGACTGATTACAAATTACAAACTCCTGGTTTCGACGCTAGATTCCCACAACAAAACCAAACTAAGCACTGTTATCAATCTTACTTAGATTACCACAAGTGTGTCGCTCTTAAAGGTGAAGAATTTGCTCCATGTCAAGTCTTTTTCCAAACTTATCAATCTTTATGTCCAACTTCTTGGACTGAAGAATGGGATGAACAAAGAGGTAAAGGTACTTTCCCAGGTAATCTATCCATTGAAACGTTCAAGAAATGAATAACCAATATAAAGGACCTTTAATTTTATCATTCGATTATCCATTCATTCATTTATTTATTCATCCATGCACTCTAGAATATTAGAAAAGAAATTGAGAAAAAACGTTGACTTTGCAATTGGCAAAACGATAGAATTATAATGTATGTTGTTGGATCAACAAATAGAAAAAAACATTCAATTCCTGAATTCCTAAAGATCGTTCGTTCTCTGACTTATAGAACATTCATATATATATTTACTTATATCATACATACTCACTTTCTCTTCTTCCTATAATTATTATTATTAGTATTACTATTACATTTTGAATCATTAACTTTTTGGATTATTTGCCAAAATTATTGTAAGTATGTCAGATACATTCTATCTGCATATGACACGTACCTCCTCTCCTCTTCTCTCCTCTTCTCTTCTCTGCTTACCTACTCTTCTTGTAAACTCCAATCACTGTCAATTAAATCTTCAAATTTCTTGACTAATCTAGCAGGTAACTCTTCATGATTATTGAAATTGAAATAAACATAAAAAACAGGTAACTTAATTACTTTTTCCAGTTTTAGTACATCTAACTCATCCTTAGTAAATTCGTTCTTTGACTTCATGTTCACCTGCTCTTTCACTTTCACTTTCACTTTCTCATCGTTGGTCACAGTCTCATTATCATCATCATCATCATCATCATCGTTATTAACTATTCTTTTCCTATGTTTGGCTAAGTCTTTCTTTTGTCCTAGTGTATAATCCAATAAGTTAAATTGTTTATAATTCTTGAATGGCAAACATCCTGCACCCAATTCTTTATCATTTATGAAAACAAGAGATTGATTGTTTAACTTAGCTTTCCTATCATTACTAACTTTTTTAGACTTCGGTATCCCTTTGTTGCCGTCATCCTCCCTCCCAGTATTATTATTCTGTTGAAATTTCTGTTTCAGTATCTCAATCACAGTAATCAACTTCTGAATCCCTTCGTTCTGCGAGATAAACAACATCTCAAACTCTTTCACGTCACCATCATCCTCCTTCCCTTCATTTTCATAAATCTCTTTCAATGCTTTACTTAGTATCTTGTTGATGTTATCGTTCTTCTTTATTATAAATTTAGGGATCCCTTGACTAGCCCTGTTGTCATCATCACCTACAGTATTGGTGAACTGGGACCCGATGCAAACATTCTGAGAGTATTTAATCCCACTATCATTTCGCGAGGCAGTGTGTGGTGTTGGTGGTGTCAACTTATGCTTTTTAAAGTTAGCGGGTGGTACTTCAGAGTCTGTCTGTGTCGAAACGAATACATCTTCTCGACTTTCAGGGACATCTTCATTGCTTATATTATTACTGATCTGCTTCAGTATCGGTTTTTGCGTGGATTCAAACGACTTTATTTGTTGCCTTTTCGCTTGGGATTGTGGCCGTTCCTCATTATCAGATGACATTTAAGTCTGTTCGTACACGAACTTGTCAATTATCCTAGTATTCACCTTATAGTAAGGACATGAGGCACTAAACAGGTACTGTGATGAATTAATGTAAGTAAATACAAAAAGATTAAAATCAGAAAATGACTGGCTGGCCCACTTAAGAATGGAAAAAAACAGGCGTCGATAGACTTGAGTTGAAGAAAACGACCCCGAGTGACCATTTTCCCCATGTTAGTGAGACATTTGAATATCGATAATTCTTTCAACATGTGTTCTTCTTGACTTAGATCAAAGCTACAATTATCTCTCGGTATATATATATATATATATAATCGATCAACTAACTAATAGTTGCTTATCAATTACCAATTTCTCATGTCAGGACACCACTGCCACGACGAACACGATCACCCAAGCACACATCAACATGGATCTCCACCAATTCCAACAAATGAATCTCAATCGATAAATTCCAAGATCTTAACGACTTCTTTAACCGCCCTCAACTTATATAATCCTATAGAAGAGTTACCAAAATTATTTAAAACGAAAGAGGACAAGTATAAACTAACTCCAGTTTTCAAATCAGATTTGGACTCTCAGCTCATCTTGAAAATCCCTTTTGATTCAGGAACTATTAAATTGTATTCCATAATCTTAAGAACATCAAAAATTGCAGATCATTGTCCTAAATCGATTAAGCTGTATAAGAATAATGTTGATCAATTAGACTTTGATTCGATAAACTCACTAAAACCGACTTTCCAAATAGAGCATCTTCAGATAGGTATTGACGACGCAGAACAAGGACCAGATTCTGTTATTGATGAATTAGTTGATGATTCGACATTCGTTGAACATTTCTTACCAAGGCACTTGTTTTCAGGTATTGGATCTCTTTGTTTATTCTTTGAGAACAATTGGTCAGATGACGATGAGGAAGCGTTGAACTTGTACTCGATCGAGTTGAGAGGAGAATTCCAGCAACTAAATAAGAAACCGGTGGTTACGTTGTATGAATCTGCTGCGAATCCTGCTGATCATAAGAATCTATTAAAGAATGAGAATAAAAATTATCAGAGTTTGTAAGGGTTTTTTTTGGTTGTTTTGATTTGGTTTGTTCTGTTTTTGTTTTGATTTGGTTTGGTTTGGTTTTGAGGCTGGTAATTTGATGAGAATTTTGTTTTTGTTTGAATTGGGCTGACGCTGCCAGATTCGACTTCTAGTTTGCAGTCAACTAGCAACGTTATTATCCACCCCACCACCCCCACATTCCAATAAATTGCATGTTGATCTGTATAACATCACGACGAATGGTAGATATCTGATCTATAGTGGACCCCACCCCAGATGTGTAAGTATGTAAGGATCCAGAAAAACGAAAAGGGGGGGAAAGTGAAAAAAAAGCGGCTGTGCTCGCTCTGTAGAACGGCGCGTGCCACGAAAACTGGTGAAGTTTCGGTTTTACTGCCTTTTCCACTGATTTGAACTACTACTTTCACTCTTTTTCTTGTTCTGACTGTATCACAGAAGTAGATATACATACATACATATATTTAAATATATAAATATAACAAGACGTACAAGACTATGGCTGTTCCATTTCCAGATATTGACCCATACGAGGAACTACAAGTGGCCAAAGATGACCCACCACCAACAATTAGAAAGTCCTACTACAAGCTATGTTTGAAATACCATCCCGACAAACTGTCTGACTCTGATAAAGTGCTACACAAGACAAAATTTGAAAAGATACAATTCAGCTATTCCATTCTAAGTGATTCTAACAAACGGTCTAGATACGATCGTACTGGATCGCTAGATGATTCTGTTATTCCTGATGGAGACGATGATGATTTCGACTGGAACGAGTTTTTCAGAGAGATGAAAGAAAGTGCTGAGGTGAAAATTACTCATGACTTGATTGACCAAGATAAAAAACAGTATCAGGGTTCCGAGGAAGAATATGAGGACATTTTAGAGTCTATGATATACTATAAGGGTGATTTCAGCAAATTATTTGAAGTTATACCTCATTTAGAGTTTTCCCGACTTGAAGAAAAGAGAATTTTTGAAACTGTACAAAGTATGGTTGATGACAACGTATTGGACAATTACTCGAGCTGGCAAAAATACATCAAGAATAGAGAAAAAAATATTAAGAGAATACTGAGACAATTGAAAAATGAATCTAAAGAAGCTGATATTGCACTGGAAGAGATGAATAAGAATAGTCATATCAAACTTGATGGATCGGAAACTTCATTGGCACAGTTGATCCAATCTAGACATCAAAGTGGGAAGACTCATTTTGATAAATTGTTGGCCAAATACGGTGGTGAGCTTTCCGATGATCCAGATAAAAAAAGTTCAAAAGAAACCCCCACCACTGACGCGGGAAAAAATGTGAAATCACTGACTAAGAAGTTCAAGAAACAGTCTCCCAAAACTAAGAAAAGAAAAGCTGAATATGAGATAGATGATGATGAATTTGAAAGAATTCAAAAGGAGATGCTGGAGAAAAGTCAGAAAAAGAAATTAAAGAAATAAGCCAGTGGCAAGAAAGGGGGATAAGAATGAGAGAATGAGAGAACGAGAGAATGATTAAACGACCTTCCGATCCTCTACATGTCATACTTTCTCTTACACGTTACTCAGTATCCATATATACTCATGCCTTGTATAACCTCTACGTATATACTATCTAAATACCCGCCAATTAAACACCCTAATCACTTACTCACTAACGCTAATTAAACAACAAACAGCGCCAAACCCGCCAACGTCTTTCTCTGTCACTTACTTAATCAACACCTCCCTCCTCAAACAACCATTTCGGCCTTCTAAGAGTATTTCTATCTGCTTCTGACGTATTTTGTGCTTGTATTGTCTGGGATGGGAAGGTCATTATTTTATACACTTCTCTGGTGTATATGTATATAGTATCACAAAAAGCATCGTGTTTTTTTTAACAGATAGCTGTCATCTTTGAAATGTCATACTTTGATAAACTTCAGGCAAAAGTTACTAACTGCTCTGGTCATCTAGAGCGAGACCTTAAACAGCAACTGCAACAACATCAGTTTCAACATCAAGTTTCATCAGAGTATCCACTTTCAAGTATTGATGTATCTTCCGTTTTCCCAAATGTTAGTAACGGCAACTGTGTTTTCAGAGGTACGCCCGATACACGTAATGGACCCTCTTCTTCATCGTTACAGAAAGGCCTTCGTGATTTGTCTACGAGCAACAACACAACAACGCTGAACACGCTGACACCATCTGCTTCATCTTCCTCCTCATATTCAATTTCGGCTTCAACTCCATCTACAGGCTCTGCGGGTTCTGCAGGTTCTTCCACTTTACATATGCCGCCTTCATCAGTATTATCTCAGTCCAGGAAAAGGTTGAACACTGAACATCTCTTGAAACAGAATGTCGATACTGAATTGAGTGATGACACATTTGATGGCAAAATGCCATTCTATGATTCAAGAACAAATCCCCCAACCAAGAAGAGGTTGGTAGGTTCAAACACTAATAATAATAATAATAATAGCAGCGGTAGTAGTGCTGGTGGCGTTGCCACCACTAGTGTTTCCGCTAATATTACTTCACCAACAGCAACTATAACTGTTGACCTTTCAAAACTCTCAACACCTTCCAATTGTTCGAATCATACAAGTGGGTTGCTGTCCTTCTCCGACGATCTACAACAACTACCTTTGCCATCTCCAAGCGCGTCTCCTATTCAGTCTGGAAGCAGTATGCCTGAGATCGATGAAACCCGTGGTGATGGTGACGAAGACGACGACGATAACGACAGACACCAGCATGACAGAACTGATGTCTTTGTTCACGTCACCAACCAAGATAACCATAACGGAGATCAACAAATAGTCAGTTCTCCCGCGAACAATTATTCTCTTGTTAAACTTACAGGTAATAAGTATGAGTTGGTTAATTTGATGAATCATCTGATTAATTCAGTTCCAGCCGGTTCAAATGAGTCAAATATGTTATTATGGTCTTTGTTACAGAGAACAGACAGACCGACATTGTCATCTTTGCATAACATAATTAAAAAATCGCTAAGAAAGGATTTAATAGGTCAACTTCCTTCTGAAGTTTCAATGAATATTTTCGGTTACCTAGATTATAGATCATTACTGAAAACATCTGAAGTGTGTAAAAGTTGGCTCAATATTTCAGTTGGGAGCTTTGACTTCTGGAAAAATTTATTGTTCAGGGATGGATTCATCTCAAATCAGCTTGAATTTACTAAAGAGTTTAATTGGATCAAAAGTCAGAAACCATTGTTTAATAATTCCCAGATCACTAAATTGATGTACAAGAGAAGGCTTATCATTTCAAGAAGATGGAAAGATCCCAATTTCCAACCACGCAGAATAACCTTGCCTGAACAAGGACCAAACGTTATAACTTGCTTACAATTTGACGAGGACAAAATTGTCGCTGGTTCAGATGATCATCAAATCACTATCTATGATACTTGCTCCGGAAGATTACGTACTGTATTGTCAGGCCATAATGGTGGTGTTTGGGCAATGAAATATATTGGTAATACATTGGCATCAGGTTCTACCGATAGATCTGTGCGCATTTGGAATATCAAGAAGGGTAAATGTACTCATATCTTTAGAGGGCACACTTCCACTGTTAGATGCTTAGAGATTTTAGAACCACAACAGATAGGTGTTGATGATGATGGTAAGCCGATAATGTTCCCTACAAAACCGTTGCTAGTCACTGGTTCAAGAGATTCAACTTTATACGTTTGGAGGTTGCCAATGTGTGAAGAAGAAGGCGACGATGGCGACGATGATAGTGTCAATGGGGAACCTATTGACTTGGAAGAAAGTTCTAACAAATACTTAATCAAAGTGTTGAGGGGACATACTGCATCAGTGCGTGCAGTGTCAGGTTTTGCAAATACTTTAGTTAGTATCAGTTATGACACTAATGTTAGAGTTTGGGATTTAAGAACTGGTGATTGTAAATGGTTGCTCTCAGGCCATACCGATCGTATCTATTCTTGTGTCTTGGATATTGCAAGAAATCGATGCATATCAGGATCGGTCGACAACACGGTTCGTATCTGGGATATGAACACCGGTGAAACCATAGCAGTGTTAGAAGGACATCAAATGTTAGTAGGTTTGATAACTTTATCAGATAACGCTCTTGTCTCGGCTGCTGCAGACTCTACAGTGAGAATATGGGATCCAGAGACTGGTGACTCCAGACATGTTCTTAGGGGTCATACAGGAGCCATCACATGTGTTCAACATGACGACAACATAATCATTTCTGGTTCCAACGGGATGCTGAAGATGTGGGACACGAAGAGTGGTAAATTTATTAGAGATTTGTTGGATGATGTAGATGGTGGTGTCTGGCAAGTCAAGTTTGACTACAGAAGATGTATTGGAGCTGTTCAGAAGAATGATAGAACATGCATTGAGATCTTAGATTTTGGTGTTCCAGATATCGAAGACTTGGATGATTTCACCGATGATCAAGATACCGAGATGATATAATTTATATATGCATATTTATAATTATGATCGAACAGTATCTGCATAGCTTTATTTATTAATCTATCCCCACACCACTCCTAAACAGCCTTAACAGCATCAACAGATTTGTATCTAGCCTTAACGTCACGTGACTACATCCCTGTTTTTTTTTGTTCTTCTTAAACAATGTGTGCGGCTTGAAACTTTTCTTCACCTGAAAAAAAAAATGGAATATCGAAAATAAATAAACTCAGTTCAAATGAAATGTTTCTATAGATCGAATGACATTGGTTTGCCTACGACAACGTTTCCATATACCTCTTTCACAACAACGTTAGTGTTTTATAATTTACAAACATAAGTACATCTCTATACAATGGATACGAGAGGATACCTGAAAAATTATGGTTGGAAAGAAGGTGAAGGTTTACGGAAGGGATCACTTAAGAAGCCGATTTTAGTCAAACATAAAAGAGATCTTAAAGGCCTGGGACACCAAGCTGATGTCTCTGAAGCATGGTGGGAGAGAGTGTTTGATGGTCAATTGAAAGCTTTGCAAGTGTCGTCTTCTAAAGAAGGATCAGTGGAAACTGGTGCTCAGACCCAAGGCGGGTTGTTGTTCAAACAAGGTTTGACTGTGGTGAGTGGAGTTTCTAAGAATGTTAGTCCGTTGTATAGAATGTTTGTTAAGGGGGAAAGTTTAGCTGGTACTGTCGATACTGAGACTGTGAAGAGCGAGATCAAAGAGCTAAATATTGTGATGAAAGCTGATGATTTAGAAAATAATGTTGAAAATCGCGGCAGCAGGTCGAGATTCACCGATGATGGACAATTGATGTTGTTTAATTTGAGCTCCGATGATGAATCTGAAAGTGAGTCTGATGACGAAGAACAAAATAGACAGAAAAAGGTGACAGAGGAAAATAAAAGTAAGAAAGACAAGAACAAAAAGAAGAAGAGTAAAACGAAAAGTCATGAGAAATCGACAAGTGTTGGAAAGGTACAAAAGATTAGCTCAAAATCAAAGGCTGGTGTCCGAAAGTCTGATTTGGACGAAAAGATAGAAAAGAAAAAGAAGAAGGAAAAAAAGAGATACGATGAAGAAAGTGGCAGTAAAAAAGAAAAGAGACGGAAGCGAAAGCATGATAATGAAGAAGATAGAAAGATCAAGAAACAAAAGAAGGAGAAGAAAGACAAGAAAGACAAGAAAGACAAGAAGGAGAAGAAAGACAACATTAAGAAGGAAGAGAATAAGAGTTTATAGGTACGATATTTTCTGTCGGATATCACATATCGATGATGCTGTTTTTAAGATATGTATATCCTAAGAAACCACTTTTCAGGGAAATAATAATAGTATATATTTGTATTCAACTAATCCGACTAGAAATGAATAAGCTTCCCGCTTGAAGCACGCTCTAAGTCTACACTTCTTCCTTCACTTAGTATCTGTAACTGTAGAATATTCGATGTCATTAAGGAGACTCTGCAATAGACGCCAAAGTGCTAGTTTGGCAGGTAACAAACAAACACTGAATCTGCACAGCAACTTTTCGCACAGCCTTTGGAATTTCATAAACGATAACAAAAAAATTCTGAACTTCAGTAAAAGTTAAGTACCTTCTACCCTTGACAAGAGTGACATTCTGAAACTTGAAAGTGGTAGGTATATTCTTGATATACGAGATTTGTGGTCATATTAGGTTGCTAATCGGATTATGGATATAAGTACACACAGTGTAAGCAAGAACGAAAGCTTGCCTATCAACAAGAAACTACAGAAATATGAAAAGTTGACCTCACTTCCAGAACGCTACAATTGCACTGTGTGGGAAGAGTATCTGAAGTTCCTACTTTCATTAGATAAATCGGAAATAGAGTCAACCAGGATTGATATTTCTCAGGTTTTCAAGACAGCTGTCTATAACACCAAGTATGATATAGCTTCAAGCGTAAGAGTTTGGTTGCTATACTACAAGTTCTTGGAGCTAGCAACAGATTTTACAGATGACACGCAACTATCAGCACTTAAAAGCCAATGGAGAGACTTACTGGCTACTCCGCATTTACAGATAGAAGACAGTTTCAACTCCTATTCTTCATTTGTATCTAAGTACTACCCTGATAGCTATTCAGCTGAGATGACACAAGCCTCACCTATCAAGTCCGCAACAAAGACTTTCATTGAAAAGCTAGAGCCCTGGGAAATTAGGCTAGCTTCCGATGGTAATTCAGTTGAATTTTGGATTGAGTACCTGCAGTTTATAAGCAGACTGAAAAAATTAGACAAAGTGGTAAAAAATGGGCTACTAAAGATGACTTTTGAAAGGGCTAAAGGCAGTATACCCGAGGACATGGATCCTTCCCCATTACTAGATACGTATATTGAACTAGATGTTGAGTTCAATACGATTGATATATTTGAAAGGACCTTGAAAAGATATCATACTAACGGTTTTATATGGTCCAGATTCATAAATACATTCACAGAAATAGATTCGTTAAAGCTATACAAACCAACTATCATGGAGGTTATCAACAAGATCCCTCACAATCGGTCCGACCAATTAATAGCGATCTCGTTAGCTTTATTAAGGCAGTTTTATAAATTATTATCTACCGATACCGAGCTAGTCATCGAGTGGTTGTTAAATGACATCCCAATACTTTTTTCAAAAGCACTGGCCGTAAATAACGTTTTCCATTCTGTTGAGAAGATGTGCATTGAATTATATGAATCCATTGAATTTTTGGATAACGCAAGAAATTTAGTGAATCAACTATTGGAGAGTGGCATATGTAGTAATCAAGTTGAAATATGGCTTTATGCTGTTGAATTTGAGAAGCGACATGGCAATCACGATTCGATACTTAAAGTTTTCGAGTCTGGTGTCCTCAAATACCTGGATATAGACTGGCCCGAGAGACTACTTCAAGAATGGAAAAGGTATCAATTGTTATGGGGTTCCGACGAAGAATTACAAGATTGTACTAGAACTTGTGACAACCTTCTCATTGAGCTTACCCAACGTCGAGCTGAAATGGAACCCGAGCAAGGTGAACACGCTGAACGAACCATTGAAGTTGAGGAGCAGGTTGTGGATTCAAAAAGTCACAAGAGACAACGAGAAGATAATCATATTTCAAACACTTTTAAAAAGTTGAAAACTGATCATAATCAATCAACTAGAGATAGAGAGAATCTGACGATTCTTGTTTCTAATCTTCCTGAGGATACAGACGAGTCGGAAATTGCCAAACTGTTTCACGATTGTGGCGCCATCAGAAATATTAATCACTTCAACAATAAGTCGACAATTGAATTTTCTAAAGAAGAGGATTTGCTTGCTGGTTTGACAAAAGATCACAATGTTCTCAGAGGTAATGAGGTTAGAGTGATTCGTTTGCAAAACAATACTATTTGGGTTACAAATTTCCCACCCAGTTATTCTCAAGATGCATTGTATGATTTGTTCTCGCCAATCGGAGAGATTTTAAGTGTCAGGCTGCCTTCTTTGAAAAGCAATATTAGTAGACGATTCTGCTATGTTGAGTTTTCATCTCCAGAAAGGGCATCTTGTGCAGTTACCGACTTCAATGACAAAACCTTGATTGATTTGAATACATCTAAATCATACAAGTTAATTGTCAAAATTTCAAACCCCCAAGAAAAGACAAATAGGTCAGGAGCACTTGACGAAGGAAGAGAGGTTTACGTTAGTAAATTGGACTTCTATAAAGTCAATGAGGAGGTCCTACGTTCTACTTTCTCCGAATTCGGACATATTGAATCTGTGAAACTTCCACTAAGTCGTAAAAACCAGAAAATGAAAAGAATCAATGATGGGTATGCATTCATTTCATTTGCAGACAGATATGATGCTGAGAAAGCAGCTGAGAATCTGAACGGTGCAGAAATTGTTGGGAGACATATTAGTGTAGTTATTGCTGAACCTAAGGCTAAGAACGCATTTGCTATTGAAAGCTCGAGTAGTACCTCAAGGAATGGATATAAGTCCCAATCTGAGATAAACTCCAAGACTATCTCACTGTTGAACTTGGATGACAAAGTGAGTGCATCTTATTTAATGTCAATTTTACGAGAAGTGGGTCCAGTTAGAAGATTAGATCTGAGGCCCGAGTTGAACGGTGCATTGATAGAGTTTGAAAATGTCAGTGACTGTGGTAAAGCTGAATTCAAATTTAATGGTTACAAAATCGGTGATCGGATTGTTAAAGTTGGTTCCAAATTTGATCTTCAGAACTCTCGAAGTAACAAACATAATTTCAGAAAATCACATTCATCCGTACTTGGAAACAGCACCCAGGCTAGATCTATGAGTACCAAGACGGAAACGACACCAGATACCAAGAACAATAGTACGGATAGAATTGTACCGAAAACTAATGCTGATTTTAAAGCAATGTTTTTGGGGAAATAAGCTTTGTGTATGGCATATATAGATTATTTTCTACCAGCTTAATGTGTAATTATGAAGATATACAAATAAAAAAACAAAGAAAGTAATTGTCCAGTAAGAGAGTATTAGTTTAACAAATAACACGTTATTACATTTACACAGTAAGAAAGGTAGATGAGAATATTTACACCAAAAAGGCTAATTATTCCTACTCTAATAGTGACTCTTTCAATTGTCTGATATCATCTAACAATGAGTCAACGAAAATGCTCTTTTCGTCAGATTCAAGTACCCTTTGCTCATCCGGATTTGTTGGAATGATCCTCAAAGATAAGAACTTAGGATGCGAAATCAAGTAGTTCAATCCATTAATAAAATTGATTCTTTCCTCCTTTCTATCTAATCCAGGAACCAACACGACTTTCTCTAAATGTGGATTGGTATTTTTGATATAATCATAAGCATCTAATGCGTTCAAAGATTTAGCGAGCAAAATAATTTGAGAAGTTTCTTGAACAACTGGTGTGCTTATGGTAGTATTCGATTCTAGCCATCCAGCAATCGTTGATTGAAATTGTCTGTGGAAACTTGAAGCAAAAACGCAAATTTCAGGCAGGAGCCTTTCTCCAAAATTGGCAACCAAAGTTAAAATAATTGATAACAAGCCATTGGACCATAGATGATGTAACTTCGATCCGGATAGGGAACTTGGTGAAATTTTACCCCTTTGGATTCTTAACGAGATCGGCGAATCACATAATATAGGAAATAAGCCGTTGGCAATTAGCTTCTCCGAAAAAACTTTGTTATCAACTAACTCATTAATAAACATAAGAGCAAACTCTGCAAAAACTTCCTCGCCGTTTACTTTGATTAAGTGTGCTGAAGAGTACAGGTGCATAATTTTTCTGAAAGTGCCACTATTGGCCATAGAAATAGCAATTGCTGACTCTAAATCGCTTGGTAACTTCAATGCTAAGAATGTTTTCATGACAGAAAGAATCAGGGATATATCATCGACTTGTTTGAGTAGCAATTTGGAAGTACCGAAGTCTTTATTAGGATGTGCGATAGCTTGACTGGAAATCGAACCAAACAATGTTTTAACTGACTTTGAAATGATAGAATTGAATATATCACCAAATGTAGCAGTATATTCAACTAGCAGCATTGAATCACTTTTGATCAATTTCAATGAAATTAATAGGATTCTTAGTAATGATTTATAATAGAGAAAGTCTAAGCTCAGTAAACTGGTATTAAGATCAATCTCGTTAGACATTAATAGTTGACAAGTCGACGAAATGATAGAAAACACAACTTTGTCGTCAAGTTTGTCATCTGCTTTTCTACTGTAGGACAGTGAAATAATAAACGACAATTCAATTCTCGCTAGGTATATGGAATTGAACATAGGCGATGGAATTCCTTCACGGACGTTAATCTTCAAGAGACTAGACGCTATCTTAAGGTATTTAGAGTCTAAAGCAGAACCATTAGTGTGACAGAGAGTTGTAATAAGGGCACCAAACGACTTGGCAGTGGTGATTTGAGATGATACTAACTGTAGGTTAACACTAGCTGAAGTAATTTCTTCCTTAAATGTATTCCAACTGTCATCGGCATCAAAAAATAAGTTCATCAATTTGAACGAGTAATTTGCTTCCACACCAAATCTGTTTTTTCTATAGACAGAAGATCGACTAAACTTTGAAAGGGTGTAATCAGGCCATTGAACTTCGAAGTCCCTTTCTAAGTTGTCATAAACAGAAGATTCATAACCGAACACTTTAAACTTGGAGTCAAGTGTGGAAATGAACTTTTCTGAATTGAGCAGATTGATGATCGTCTGCTTGCATTCGTTATTTTGTGACACGTATAAATACAATGATAAAATTTCAGCTATCTTTGAAACTAGTCTCACACCATAACAGTAATTAATACGAGACTCGTGATCATCTGGAACAGTATCTGGAAATGTCGGGAAGTCGTACAACTGTTGGATAAGCAATTCAATGAATTGTTGATCATCCCCTTCTTCTTTAGTTGTAGTCCACGAATTGAACGCCAAAGCAAGGGCATCAGTCAAGTGCAATGCAACATTATTTGGATAGTATTGAATCATCGAAACGTTCTTCTTTAAAATCTTCAACAACGAATACTGAGATCCATCCTTGGATGGTGGCTTTGTCTTCTCGTTCTTCTTCTCATTGAGTAGCCATTCCTTGATATCTCTTCCGGTAATGAAAACAATAGAGAGCCCTTCTTGGTTGCCTTCCATAACGGCGGCAAAGAAGTCGTATAATGCAACTTTCAAACTGTAATCCTCAAAATTATTCGACATATCAGTAGTCAGGCAATACAACAAGATCTGAGTATGCTTTTCGCCCAAATGAGTTACAAGAGAAGGTGGTTCAGTGTCCCATTTTGCACTAACTAAGTCGGATAATAAAACAATTACATCTTGCCTTAGACCTAAGTTTCTGGAATAAATGTCTACAAGCTTTGGCAACTTGGCGTACAAATTCGTCTCAAACGTGGAAGCTCTCGCATCTTGAAATCTAGACCGAACAGAGATCAGTGATGAGGAAAACTCAAAAACAGAGTGGATGAAAATATCTTGGTAGTAGCCAATTAAATCAGCAGAGTTGAAATCAAGATATGAGGAAGATAACAAATCAATCATATTCAGTATTGGTCTTGTTGAGCGAGAAGTTTGAACATCAGGGACTAAAAATATTGTTGTAATTTTATTACTAGCAGCCGCAAACACTTTGGTAACTTTGTTCTCAGGAGCAGACTTTTCGTCGATAGCATAAATAGAGGATAAAATCTGACAGAAAATATATATTGTGAAGGATCCAATTTGGAATCTTTGATAGGTCTTGATGTACCTCCAGTGAGAGAAATTCTCAAATATGTGAATAGAGTGAGTCACAAGTCTTTCAACAACTGCCGATTTCAGTTTAATGCTAACTCGATCATCCAGAGTGATGCAATCATCTAGCAAAGTCTTTGCAAGTTGCAACAACGATATGGTGAAACGGAAATCCCAATTCGCCATTTCAACAGCTCCAAGAATACTTTCAGCTAGTCCACCATTAGGCTTAGTCCCTAGAATATTTGATTTGTACAAATATGACCAAACCCGGTAAGAGTACCCATTTGATGTTAAAGCAGATAACAAATGAATGCTGTGTTCCAGGATGTCGACATTTCTTAAGTGTAATGACTGGTCTAAGATACGGAACAAGATGTCGATAACACTACATTCTTCAATAAAGGCATTCATTGAGTTAAAAATCTCCTCAATAGTTTCCTCATTAGAGTCATTAATCACTTTAGTTAATAATTTTAGTATCTCAACGACAAGTTCCACCTTTTCCGAGTCTGAATCAATTTTCTTTGACAGATTTCTTAGTATTCTTCCCAATAATGACCAACCGTTGTATTCATATAAGAATGCAACAATGGTAGATTCCTTATCGGATCCACCCGGAATAATTTGTCCTTTTGTTCCTTCTTTCAAAAGTAAAGATAATTCCCCGTTTGATTCGTAGAGTGGAAAAATATCAACATCTTGCGTTAACTTTATTAAGTCTGGGTTCTCATCATCAATTCTATATTTGAAATAGAAATCTTCATCTTTGAATATTTCCATATATGATCTAAAATTACGAATTTCTTCCACCGCTAAGCTGGAATTTATACTGACTAATCTAATAAAAGATATTAATGAAATTGGTAATTTTGCTCTAGATAGAGCTAAAATGTCTTCGGTGGCAGGATTAGTGAAAAACCGACTCACAATTTGATCAGGAGCACTGCCCATAATTGTTTGTATGGCCAATGAAAGTTTATCATTTAGTTGAATGTATGGTACAAATGCAATTACAAATGAACCTAAAATAGCAGCGTAAATATTATCATATTCAAGCAATGCATGACATTTTAACAGTGCAGTACAAACATCAAGCTTATCAGCTTCAAATGCACATTTTAAGTAGGTGGATTGCAATGAGTTTAACTGATTAAATTTGTCCGTAATAGCGGTACTTTTGGGATGATTTGGCTCTTGAGATATTGTAAGAAATTTTCTATGTAAAATGATACTCCATGCATACAAAACGATTGAGTTTGATCCAGAATTAAATAGACAGCTAGTGATTGAAAATAAATCTTCAGGATCGTTCATAAATGAGACGGTATCAGAAAGAGAACCAAAGTTGAAATCCAAATCAAGAAATAGTAGAGAAATGATGGTACACAGACATTCAATTGTAGTATTTTGTTGTTCATCAATTGTGACAATTTTACTGTCCAAGTTGGACAAAAAACTGGTTCTTTCCATTAATTTGAACCACAGCGTAACTGTGCTTTTAGTAAAACTTGAGTTAGTCATCATGATTAAATGAGTCAGCAAATTCAAAATATCCAAGAAGAGTAAGCCGAATTCACTTCTTATCAGTTTATCTGCTGGGTGTTCTCTCAGTTGGTTTAGATCGTCAATCAAGCTACCCAAGTCATATATATAAGATTCAATCAGTTTGTAGGAATTTGTCTCAATTTCATTACTTATATCGTCTATTACAGACCTTATCTCCAGTGAGGTATCTGATCTTTTTGAAGTCGGTGTGGGTGTCGATGATGACCAGAAAGTTGAAGAGTTCATCAACTGTAAGGTGATCTTCAAAATGTCTCTTCTCTCTCTTAATACTCTACTAGTGTAAAGAGCTAAAGACTCATTTTTTTCAGAGTCCTTGAGCCATTTTGCATCTGGTTCTTCATCAAGTTTCACAAAGAATTCATCTGGTATTCTTTTGTTTGTCGTTATAATGACTCTTTCAACCTCTTGATGGTCCAATTGTAACAAATCTGCAATTTCTATTGCATACTCTTTGAGATTATTCGGTAGTGAGTTTTCATACGTGATAGAGCGCAATTCGAAACTTTGCGACGCTTCAGGCTTTGCTGTCGTTTTCTTCTTAAACGGCAAACCTTGAGTGAACAGTGATCTATTGGCTGATAAAAATTTCTCCAATGATTTTACTATCATGGGATCCGTGGGCTTTTTATTTAAGAGTAAAAGTGCATGTGCAAACGTCCTATATGAAATATAATCATCATGTGAGTTGGAATTAGGTTAGTATCTAAATTGTTGAGTCAATTTCATGGGGATCAGTAGTCTACTTACCAGTTCGTATCTGGGTTAGACGGTCCTAGAGCATTCTTAGTAACCTTTTGAACCATTTCTGTAGCTTTATAAAGAAGGACTAATCACAATTGAGAGTTGCTAGACAGTAACCACCTAATAAAACACGTCAGGTTATTAATGAGAAAATGAGTCCCTTGAAGATGAAATGACTGGCGTTCTTTTTCAATCCAATGTTATTTCAGTTTGTTTTGTTTTGGTTTGATCAAAGGGAGCTGAGCCAGTGCACTACAAAATTTTTTACTCGATATTTAATAATTGGTGTACGGATGAGTTCTGTTCTTGATTTACACTTCTATATACAAATAGGAGATAATGAATGAGCATTGTTTCTCCATCATAAGACAGTTGATATTTGGTAGTTAATGGAGCTTAACTCTCATAGTAATAAACAGTCTCAGTCTCCTTTGGAACCGGGTAGTCCTCGTTGGTATCTTCTAATTTAATCTCGTTGAAATTTTCCACAAATCCATCGCTAAAGGCTACAGAAACGTTCCCAACATTTGGTAACTTTTCACCTCTAATTTCACCATTAATCAACTTGGTCCATTTCTCTTGACATTCTTCAATCACGTTAGTAGTAAACGCAACGTCTTTGTAATCTCCATTAAATGCAAATTCGTTAATCTGTTTACCTGTAGGTAATTTATAGTTTTTGAACCAAATTCTCAAATTGTCCAACAAATGAGGCATCTTGGTATTAACGTCTTGAATATCACTCAGTTCTTTGGCCAGTGGATCATTTGTATCAATGGCGATAACTTTCCAATCTAACTCTCCGTCGTCTATCAAAGCTAAAGATCCCAAAATCTTGACTTTTTTAATCTCACCTACTCTTGAAATCGAAGATCCAATGTCAAGCACATCTAGAGGGTCATTATCGCCTTTCAATTGTTGGTCAGTGACCAACTGAGAATATTCAGTAGGGTCCTCCCAGGTTTGTGGGAGTGCACCATAGTTATGTGGGTATCCATGGTGCGGATAAATATTGTTGACGAATCTTAATTTACCTTTCTTTGAGTCTTGGACTATTGGGTTTGCTGGCAACTCTTTGCTGATTTCAAACTTCCCATTAGTCCATCTTGGAATCTCGACCACCATTGTGGCTGTTCTCTCAGTGGTGTCTAAATTAAGTGGGACATCATGGAAGAATGAGCCTATTTTACCGTTGTCTAGCTTCAAATAGTTCTTGAAATTAGATGTATATTTTGAACCTGATTGAACATTACAAAAGGATCTTACAAGATAATTGGAGGAAAATGTATAAGTTCTTCTTTGCAGGCTTGCTTTTGGTAAAAACATGGCGCTGGTATTTAAGTTGAGGTGTATATAACGTCCAAGATACTACTTTTGGAGGGAATACTTGTGCTTTAGTCCGCCTGATTTCAAAAGTGGTGGTACGCAAGTTCGATCTTTTTCAGCACCAGAGATCCTGGCAGTGCAATGAACCTTGTGATGGTTTCTGTTGCAATCTTTGATCATTTGCTTACCACTCTATCTGTGTGTGTTCATAATGTAAGGCTTAACCTCAGAAATCAAATGTCGATGAGAGAAGGGACTTGTTGCTTTAGCAGTAATGTAAAGAAAAAAATAATGTCAAAGGAGTGAAATAACGTGGAAATATAAATTTAAAGTGGGGGTGGGGGGGGGGAACCTGGTTCGAAAAGACGTGGAGCAAAACCTGCACCGCATATAAAAAAAACTGGCTTCAAGCGAAGCAAGAGATGAATGCATCTCATAAATAAAAAGAAATAGAAAAGAAGAGGTGAAAATTACAAAGATGCGAAATGAAGTAATTAATTATCAACAGAATTTGGATTTGCAATGAGATATGGCACCTAGAAACACTGAAAAGTCACCTGTAGCGAGCTTGTTATATCAGTAACAATGAATAAGAATCAAGCAACTAAGTAAGAATTCAAGAGATAGAGTAAATCCTAAGCTTTCTTGCTTGATAGTTGTAGAAAGAACCACTTGCCATAAAGTTCAATCAACGAAATTCCATCCGTCCTTAGAGACAATATATGGTATCGAACTTCCCACAAGACCTTCAAGATTTTCCGCTTTACGATTAATATTCTTGTTCAGTTCTAAGAAATAATTAGAGTTGAGTAAAGTATCAGAAGAATTAAAAGGTAATCCGAACATCTCATGAGTTTTTTTGAAGCAAAACTCGGAGCTCAATTTTTTTGATTTTTCCTTGGATATTTTGTTTGAAACATACTTCCATTTATGAATCTCTGCAAGAGGTAGCAAATTCTTTAGAATAACTATGTCTTCCTCCGTAAAATCAGAAATATTAGCGGTCGGATCGGCGGGAATATAATTTTTTGGACTGATCAGTTTTTGGTTGTTGACAGATTTGAAAATCTTTTTACTTGAAGGTGAGAAGTCCTGTAATAACTGAGCATTTGGTAGACTATGACGATGAGGATGGTGGGAGTTGAGTGTGAGTTTGCCTTTTCGTTGGTTCAAGGAACGTAGTTTGATAGTCGATGTTGGGATTGATTGGTTCTGTGAACTGAGACGTTGAAGAGATGGACCAAACTCTTGTTCTTGTGGTGGTGGTGAAGCTGCTAATTGTAGTTGATTGCGTTGATAGTCTGGTTGCAAGGAAGATTCATAATAATTTTGCGCGGTTGGGTAGTAAATTTGTTGGTTTAATGACGACGTGGATGAAGTAGAAGTAGAAGTAGAAGTAGACGTAGAAGAGTTCCTTTGTAAAAACGGAGCACCTGAGGATCCCGATGAAGGGTATTGTAAAGGCACAGAAGGATACTGGTAGGGAAAGTATTCAAACTGCTTAGGTTGGGAAGGAGATTGAGAAGGTAGATGTTGTTGGTAATACTGGTGGTGACTTGGTACAAGGTAATTTGCCGAAGGAGGGTTGAAGATGCCCGTATGTTCTGCCAAAGAAGAATAGTTTGTGAGAGCTGAAATAGAAGTTGAAGCAGCAGTTCCTGCTGCTACTGATGAAGAAGGAGAAATAGAAGATGGAACACCTAGGGATCCAGAGCCGGAGTTCAGGGTAGCATTACTCCCCACATGTTCGTACATTGTAATATTTTTTAAATTGAATTTTGTTTTGAATGCCGGGGAGTTTTGGGTTGATCTTCTTCGTCGATAGTGAGATCAATTGATTCGTAATAATTTGAACAGACCAACAATATATATATCGGAGTCTATCAGTCTAACTATGTTAGGTTTTGATGGTTGAATAATGAGCCTTGTGATACGGCAGAAGTAAGTGCTTTTTAAACAGCCGTGAATGTGGCTGTCGGTTTGGGCTGTGGGGGGTTTAAAGGAGAACAACAAGGATAAGGTGTAAAATCTATTGAAGTACGACACTCTGATGCTGGAAAAGCGATTCTATGGATCGAATTGACTAAATTATAAAGCCTAGGTCATTGACAAAGAGCGGAAAATAGAGAATTGTATATTTAGTTAATTCAAAGGTCTATTTGTTTATATTCACACATCTTTCATCTCAGTTCACCAGCTACCTAGGTCCTCCATCCTTTACTATACTGTTCAAGTGTGCAGTGGCACATACCCAGACAATATATAATCAAACCATTTCCTTGCAGATGTTTCTCTGCGTGCCGCCAGGCCACGGACATTAATATTGGCATGCACCTCTAGGGGTGAAAGAGATCTCTGTCCGCTATCCCGGAGTCGGTTCCACTGGGAGGGGCCCTGGAGGGTTTTCTGATTCAGGACAAAAAAAACTTCAAGACATTTGTTTTTCCAGGTGCACACACCTGGGGCACACAACGCATTCATTCAGAGAACGCAGTCAGCCTAAGCGAATTGGATGCTCTCAGTAGAATGCGCTTATATTAATTTATTCTTCTGCGGCGGCTGGTGAGAATCAGTAAACGACATATGCCGCAGACTGTGTTTTGGTCTGACACTCAGTTCCTGATTTGTCTACGATTTTGATCTCTTTTTTTAGCTGTTGTAGTTCTATCGCTTGTATCTTATCTTCTATTTTTCATCCTCACTGACTTGACGGTTGGCTGACGGACTAATTAGCGAGATCTTTGAGACATATTTCAAAAGTCCCGGGATTCAATTGTACTCAGAGGTACATAAAATTCTGCAATTTATGCATGGGTATCATTTCTTCGATGCGTCCTTGGTTCAGACCAGATTTAGAAGAAGTAAAACAAGAAGAGACGTTTGAAGGCTCAAAATTCACGTAACAAAATGGGTAGTTGGTTGATCCAACTACCTGATTAGTTCAGGTCAATGCATCATTTGGTTAACCGATACATGGACAACAATGAACTCTGGTCATCTGATCAATATCAGAAGTGTTGCTAAAATTGGTGAAGACCTTTTCTCCTCTGAGTCCAGATCTATGGCTTTACTCACCAATGCCACTTCTGTTCAGAAGAAGAAAAAGTCTAGGTCCAAAAACGATGTTGTCTGTTACCGGTGTCAAGGTGTTGGTCATTGAAGCACTCCTGTGGCTTTTCAAGTCGCACGCCGAATTGATTAATTAAAATTATTTTCACTTATTCGCATCAAGCCGAAAAGAGTAGCTTTTTCCTGTTTCCAATAAAATAAGTTACTTCGAAAATGTTTTAGAGATTGTAGCTATAGGGACAGAGAGTTGCAGACAGTTCATAGATATTTTTCATTCAATTCCCCTAGACATCAAAATCATAGCTGCTCTGTCCATATGTTCACGCATATATCTCTGACAGCTTGGTAATTGGTAGACAATTAACTAACTATATACCGCCATAGCTTCAGCACAATCTATATCTATTCAAGTCGTGGTAGATTAGAGGAAACGCCAAATACTCCCACCATAAACATATCTTCAATCATATAAGCCGAATATGTAGCCGGCAAAAACAAAGCAATTAATTATCTAGTGAATTTTTTTTTCCATGATCACGTGCTTGCTTGATGTGATGGTGCAGCAGGGAAAGAAATCTGTGGTGCAGGAATGATGTACTCGATGTTACACTGAATAGATGATAATAAATAGTTGTGCAAAGTAAGCCACCTTAATTGGATTTGCCTTAGCAAAAAGTTAGTTGTAAGTTGAATTCCAAGAAACACCCTTATCTTTTCTTCCTCGATCCATATTTCCATCCATATCTATGTCAAGGTTTGTCCTGTCCCGTTTTGTGTTAGCTCATAATCAAACAAGGGTACTGCCACACTTTTTCTACACAAATTAATAAGCAGCTCGCCGTCCACTGCCGGGGTTGAGATATGGCTTAACTCATTGTGCATGCTGTATAGGGTTGTGGATCTCTATTATCTCGCTCTTCCTTTTCTGATTTCAAGAGTACCTTTTATATATCATGAACAGCCGGACACCCTATACTGAGAGTAACACACATGAATAATAAATTGACTGTTTCTTTCCAGATAAAGTTATACACCTCTACAAAATAACATTTTGGGAGAAGTGTCTTATCCTTTGACTTTTACGAGCTTCCAATGGCAAGGAATGCTGTATTTTTGCACACAAAACAAATGAGAAAAAAAAAACTTTTCAGAGAGATCAGCAATTAAGTCTGATTTTGCTGCACAGTCCACACTGCACAATAGTTCTTGAGTGTATAAGCCCAAGATAAGGTAAGTACTTTCTCTTAGAAGTACCACATGTTGAAGGTGGGTACAATGAATATAAAAAAGAAGTTGTTTATATGTTCTCAGAGTCGCAAGAACAAAGACACGCCGTATCTATCACGAGACTCGATTCAGTAGTTGCATGGCCTCCCCTGTATTGGCTACAATGCTAGTTGTAAGTTTGCTCTGTGTAGCATTTGGTGAATTTGGTGGTTAAGCATTTGACTGCTCGTATTTTGGATTTGCATCTATTTGTCTACAAGCGTTACCCTCAATATAATGAGTACTATCGACGCATATCTATTGGGATTATTTTGCGGATAAACCTTCATTCTCCCTTTAGAACAAAGACAATTGTCTGAACACAAGAAAGTAAGCCGCAAGGCAACGGCAAAGCCCCTTTTCCCTCTTGCCAAAGAATATGTTCCAAATGCAAGGTCTGTGTTCCCCAACAATCGCCTAAGCCGAAGGAAAGGAGAAAAGTTGTTGATAGTGAAGACAGAAAACCAAGCGCCCCAAAACCCAAATTGTGAGTTTTGTAATAATCTCGATCTGCTGTCCTCTGCACTTTCCAACTTTACAGCCTTCGTCACTACATAATGTTGAAACATACGTCAAACTGAAAATTATGAAAGACAGTACAAAAGAGTAGCCTTTGGAAGGTTGGCGGGAAAGATAAATATATATATATATATACATTTAAATACTATATTTACCTTTTGTGATTTGATGCTAGCCAGTTATACCCAGTAGATAGTGCATGAAGAGGAAGAATCAGTGCTTGTAGGAATATTAGACCATCATGTTTATGCAGCAAACTATTATCAATGTTTTTTTCCTTACTGCTCGCTTGTCCTAATTTCCTCTTCTAGTAATCTATTTTTAATGGATCTCCATTTCTCTCTATCATACTCTCCAAAGACAATCGAGGGCACAGATGTGGAGTTACTTCGGATTGTCTTGTGACTATCAGGGGTGGCCAAACTGTCGTCTGGTGCATTCTCTATAGTTGAATTCACTTGAAATTTGTCGTAAACGTTGAACAGACCCGCTGAATTTGACGTTTTTGAGGAAAAGTTAGCATTCATAAAAGCGTTGTCGCTGTTGCCATTGCTGTTGATTGGGTTTACTAAAGGTCCTTTAATAGGAGATTTTATACTTATGTTCGATGATGTCTTTTTATGTTGATGGCGTTTAGGTGAGCTTTGCAAAGATTTAATTAGATCTAAATTTAAGTCTGGTTGTGATTGTAAGGTTTGTGAGTCTCTTTTTAATTTGAAGCTACGTAGTCTTTTCAACGGGCTTGAAGATCTAGATTTTGGTTCTTTGATAGATGTGGACGGAGATTGTTGTGATGTCAAATTTGAAGAATTCAATTTTCCATGAATGTCATTAGCTGGTATATTGCGATCAGAGGTGAAAAGTTGATTCAACGGCACCGTGTTTGAAAGTGAGTACTTCACAGTGGTGGCTTCCAGACTTGGCGAAAGATTCATCTTTGTAAGACTTTCAAACGAGGAGGTCAAGAATGATTCATTCAAAATGGAGTTGTGAGGATCTTCAGGTTTGAAGCTGTCTTTACTAGAGTACGCAAAATGAGATTCTTTTTGGAACTGTTGAGAATGACCAAATATATTATGCTTAACTGAGCCTGTAGAATTGATGGACGAAGGGTCGCTTTGCGATCTTGATAAAAATGGGCGTGGTTCTTGTTTTAGAAGTCTGCTGGCCTGATCTTGTTGTTGAGCTTCTTGTTGAGCTTCTTGTTGCTTTCGGAAATTTGACATCGTACTTGTAAACAATGCAGAGGTATTATGTCCCATTCTCTCTCTATCCATAAACCATCCATCGGAGTTATGTTTCCATGATTCAAGAGAAATGTGATTCAATGTATTCGATTTGCCTAAGGGCCATCTTTGGGTAGAGTGTAGAGGAATTTCAGTTAGATCACCTAGCACTCTATTAAGCTCGTGTTCGTGATCTTCACTTCCAGAAGTGGCTGAAATTTCTTCGGTTATAGCTTCAGGGAATGGAAGTTGAGAAGAGTGACCTTGTACTGCTATTCTTGCGTAAGCATCATTGTCTGGCTGGCTGAAGTGGAGCGGTGGAAGAAATTTTATTTGACTTCTATGTATTGATTTGAAATTATTTTCGTCTTCAGGTTGTGCACTATTATTATATGACTCGCTAAGCTTATGCTGTTGTCTTTTTGGGGTTTGAAAGTCGGTATCAAACTCAGGTAAAATTTCACACTTGCTTACTATCACATCATTTTGAGGAATTGTCGTCTGTTTGTATTTTTGAGACTGAAAGTAAAATTCATCGTCGTATCCATTGCTGAGACCATTTATGGAAGCGACCAATGTTTGGGCCGAAGTCTTCACTTTGACTGAGTTAGGTTCTTTCGTAGAGTTGGTAAAAGCTTTCTTATTAAAAGTGAAATCTATGCGATTGAAGCTTTCATTTGGGCCAACGTTGGAAGGGAGGCTTTGAAGTTCATCAATCTGTTGGTTGTGTTGCTGCTTTTCAGCGTCTTGATCGACTTCTCGGCGAAAATGGTATAGGAAATATGTGGTAGATCTAATGAAACAAGAAAAGAAGAATATGGATATCAATGAAATTTGAAGCTGTCTTATAAGCAGACTACTCTTTGTAGGACTAGTGAAAATAATGTTATCAAGCCAATAAATGAAAGTTGAGATTGATATTAAGTCAAGTAACATACAACCCCAAGTAATGAATAGTGCAAATGTATGCGATTTGTAAATTAACGGTAACAAAGACAAACTCGGTAGGTTTCCACGTAGGAACTCAGATGCAAATATTATTACCAATGGAATATCAGAATTCAGTGTCTTAAGAAAAACTGCTAATGAGAGTGAAGCATTGGTAAATATAACTAGTGATGTTAGACCAATTGATAATTTTGCCAATGCTGGATTTCTCATTCTAGCTATTTATCTAAACGTGCCGTATCGTTAAATGTCTTATTGTGAATACAGCAGAAGTGGTAATAAGATGCGTTGTATTGGTTCTACCGTTTAACAAATCGATAACTAGCCAAAGCTTCGTCTAAAATAAAAGAAAAATTCTAAACACTAACTTTCACCCATGAAAGGTAAAGTAATATGTTTAGTCCTAGTTATTGAACCTCACAAAATTTTTTCCGCTAACATAAGATAGCTTAAAATATATGATAAGAGCTAAATTTCATGTTTGTAGACTAGTCTCCTGGACAGTAAACTAAAAAAAAAAACTGAATGGTAGCTTCAGGCTAGGCTGAAACTTGGGGCGATCCACCTTCTTACCTATTGTTTACATCTTTCCACTTTGGCTAAGTGCAGAACGAGCTTGGCAATATCTCAAGTAAAGGCTGTGCAATATATATCTTTGTTTTCTGTTTTTCTCTTGCACAGCCTTTCAGACTTCTCTTGTGCATCTTCCTTATCAAATTTGAGAGTTCTAGCACCGTCTGAATCTGCGGGAACATTGTGGAAATTCTCGATAATAGTCTCTGTCACTCGTTTAATTCAAAAAATGAACCGTTCATTCATTTACTAACTGTTCAAAGTGGCGCTTGATGGGCCTAAATGGCAGCGAGTCAGAAATCATACAATATTTGTGCCTTTCGCTTACATGACGTGTAGATTTGACTAAAACATAATATATAGAAGGAAGCTACCTAGAGTATTCTACAAGCATAATTTGTTGCTTTTTGTTAAAAAGAATTATTATTTTTTTTAAAAAAAAATTGGAAACAGAGTCTTGAGATATAAAGGAAATAAAGATATAAAATTTTATTTATAAAATTGTTCTAACTATATAGATCTAAGCATTGATGCATCCCTTTGAATCCCAGCCATTGAACCAAAAGCTTCTAGTAGTAAAATTAAATAATTATGTTGTCGTTCAGTTTAAATTATTCCAGAGGTTTCACTTCGACATAGACACTCAAGAACTATCTGTAGCACATACAACGTAGTCCCTGTCATTACGAACACAACTGGCCCCTCCCCACCGCCACGCCACTGCCCAACAAAAAATCCCACGCGCTGACCTCACTGCTGACCTCATCGTACACACACTAACATGATAGTAAAAAAAAAAAGCCCCAAAAAATAGTAAGGAGCGCTCACAAAAGAACTGATTTGATTCTTGCCAGCCATTAGCATAAGATTCGGCTGTTACCTATGGTCCATTTGTTCACCTATCCTGTTTGGTTAAATATATTGTCAATTGCTCTCTTATAACTGAATATCCACATTGTTTGGATTAATTGAGTTCCAGTCAATTGAATTCTGGTTGAAGGAAGGAAAGACATGTCTTCTAAAGAATTTACTCCGTCACAGAATGAGAGTAATCAATCGTTAAAAAAATCTTCATCGCCATCGCCATCGCATAAGCAGGAACCAACTGCGTTAAGAAAGTTTATTTATGATTTAGTGTTATGGTCCTTTACTGTCATTTTTGACTGCTTCTTCAGAGAAATTAGACCTAGAGGAGCTTTCCGATTACCTAAATCAGGGCCCATTATCTTTGTGGCTGCCCCTCATGCCAATCAATTCGTTGATCCGATTGTGTTGATGGGTCAAGTGAAGAATGAAACCAGTAGACGTATCTCTTTTTTGATCGCTGAGAAATCTCATAGACGTAAGTTCATTGGATTAATTTCCAGATCTCAGATGTCTATTCCGGTGAAGAGAGCCCAAGATAATTTGAGACCACTTAAAGGAATAATTAAATTGGATCCAGAAAATGAACTGAGAATAATTGGAGAAGGTACTCAGTTTTTGAAAAACTGTGAGCCGAAAGGTTTGTTAGCGTTGCCAAGGTCGTTGGGGTCAGTGGAAATTAGCCATGTCACCTCAGATACTGAGATGTACTTGAAAAAGCCATTTAGATTCGCATCACCAAAAACAACTGATGAATCTAAATCATTGTTAGCAAATGGGACAAGCTTCAAAACTGCTCCAAAAGTCGATCAATCTGAAGTCTATGCCAAAGTGTTTGAACATCTGTCAAATGGCCACTGTCTTGGACTTTTCTCTGAAGGGGGCTCTCATGACAGACCTGATCTATTACCACTGAAGGCTGGTGTCGCTATTATGGCATTAGGTGCAATGGAAGCTAATTCAGAGTGTAATGTAAAAATTGTTCCTTGCGGTATGAACTATTTCCATCCTCATAAGTTCAGATCTCGAGCTGTTATTGAATTTGGTAAACCTATTGAGATTGGTAAAGATTTGGTTGATAAATATAGTGACGCAAATACGTCTAAGGAGGCTATCAGAGACCTGTTAGATACTATTACCAAGGGTTTGAAATCTGTAACAGTTACGTGTCCTGATTATGAAGCTTTAGTCTGTGTTCAAGTTGCAAGAAGATTATATTCTAATAATTTATCAAGTAGATTTTCATTAAGTGCAATTTTGGAAATGAATAGAAGGTTACTTGAAGGTTACTTACATTTCAAAGATGAGCCTAAATTTCAAGAGCTGAAAAAAAACATTCTAGACTATAATGAATCATTAAAGATTTTCAAGATTCCTGATCATTTAGTTGAACAAAATAAGAAAGATCGTAGATTTAAGATTCTCTTCCATTTCTTAACTTCATTGATACAATTGGCAATCATGGCCACCTTGGCTTTACCTGGTGCTATCTTGTTCTCTCCTGTCTTTATAGCAACCAAGAAGATTAGTGAAAAGAAGAGAAGGGAGGCTTTAGCGGCATCAACAGTTAAAATCCAAGCTAGAGACGTCATTGCTACATGGAAGATTTTAGTCAGTCTTGGTGTTGCCCCATTACTTTATATCTTTTACGCTGGCTTTGGGAGCTTTTTGATTCGTAAGTATTGGGCTGTTTCAGATATGTCAACTTTGAGAATTTTTATCAGTTTCTACGTGTTTTCAGCCTTGTTGACTTACTCAGCGCTAATCTTTGGTGATAAAGGAATGGATTTGTTCAAGTCTATCAGACCTTTATGGTTAGCGTTAGTCAACAAGCAAGGTTTGAAAGATTTACAAGCCACGCGACAAAAACTTTCTCTTGAAATTACAGAGACGATCAACGAGTACGGACCTAAGTTGTATCCTGATTTCAATTTATTTGACTATGAGAAGAAACTGGAATTGAAGAAACTAAGAAAACAAGAGAGAAAGAAGAGACAACAAGAACGTGAGCAATCCGCCATGCTGGATTCGGAAGACGAGTACGAAGAAAACAAGACTCAGGAATTGAGACAAAGAAGAACAGCTAAGAAATTGAAGAAGTTACAAGAGGCTGCATACAGTCCTGAAGAATTCAACAAGAAAAAATTAAAACTTACTAGCAATGTTCCAATAATACAGAATGATGGAGAGGTAACTTCGTCTGCGGGATTATCATCGTCCAGTGAAAACGATTTCCTAACTACCTCTTCATCAACTAATGAACTTTCTTGTTCCGAATCTGATTCCGGGTACGAAGAAGACGCTACAAAGGTGGTGAACTCTAAACTTGGAAAGCAAAAGCAACAATTAGGGCTCATTAGGGATCAGATAATTAAGGAAAACAGAGAAAGAGAGGCTCAAGAATGAATTTCCATTAATGGCCAGATTTTGTTTTGCTTTCCTCCTTACTGTTATTACTATTATAATTACTAATTACTAGTTATTGTTGTTGCCGTTTTATAGCCCTTTCTCTTTATATTATTTCCATTTATTTATTTATTTTGTATGTATTTAATTTCTTTCTTTATTTGTTTAATCATTTCATTTCTACAAACTTTAGGTCATACGTCACCTAGTGCATTTTTCACTTTAGCTGCCTATCGGTACCTAATTTTGCTCCTGTTCTAATACTGGTTTCAGATATTTGGGCTAATGATTGTTATATGCGTATTTAATCCTTGTTATTAGCTTCTATATAAAAAGTTCAGTGGAAGAACATTCTGCCAAAAAATAGCTTCTCAAAGTGAAAACAGCAACGAACCAATATACCCAAGAGAAACACAATCAACCAGAAACACTCCCATAACCACGAATCATGAATCAAAAGGAACTCCAGTCCCAGTCAGCAGGGACGGTATTAGTTTGTATATTAGCCACGGTCACCGTATCTCTTCTTCCAATATTGCTTCTGCTCTTCTTGAAATCCTCATTGTTTCCTAAATTCAAATCTCTTGTTGTGTGATCTTTAACAAAATCCTCATATTTCTGTGCACATTTCTGACACACCTTAGATAAGTATTTTTTCTCATTAGATATATCTTTATTAGAATTAGTATAACTTTCTGCAGGCCCATCAATAGATAGTGATCTATCATTATCATTAGCTTCATCGTCACTGTTCTCATCTCTATCACGGTTGTTACCAAATAACGTAAAATGAGCATCTTTGTCCAAGTAAATGTAATTCTTCAAACAGTCGTTACAGAAAATCTCTCCACAGCACCTACAATGATGCTTTCTTCTATTCTCTGTCATGAAATGAAAGAGTCTGTTACAATTAAAACAGTTGAATCTTTTGCTGTTTGACTTCCAATGCTTTCTGGAAGGCCCTTCATCAACGTCGGGGTTGTTTTGAGAAGGGCTATGAGAGCCAATTAGATAATTCCAATAATCAGACACCGAGGAGTTCGAGATGATCGAAGATGTAGATTTTGATTTTGAATATTTAGGTCTCTCTGGCTTTTGAAAAACGTCGATCGTATCTGTCGTTGCTGTTGTGGTTGGAACAGGTGCTGCAATTTGTCCATCGGATCTCAAGACAGCTGGTGTGTAAAGGGGCCTTCTTTGGTCATTAATCTGTTTGATGTATGCATTTGTAGGGTCTCTGAAAGGTGATTTTGTTCTTGGTGGCGGTGATATGGCAACAGAAGAGGATATAGAGGAAGGTAGAGTACTAGAGGAATCGATTGGACCTTGTTGGGCGGGGCGCGAGCCATCCTGGAACAGCGAGATTGGTTTACTTCCTCCATTCGTTCTAGGAGAGATATGACTAAAAATTTGCAGTCTCTGAGGACCGATTGCAGAATTTGAGCTTGGAATACTACTTCTCAAAGAATCCGTGTTAGAATGTGAATTAGAAGGTTCTATGTGAAGATGACGATGTGGCTGGAATTCTTGTTGCCGATGTTGCTGTTGTGGGATTTGTAACTGTTCCTGCTTCTGTTGTTCCTGTTGTTCCTGTAGTTCCTGTTGTTCTTGCTCTTGCAATTGTTGCTCCTGGTGTTGATCTGAATTCCCTCTTTGTACTGTGAGGCGCAACGGATCAATGGTACCAGACTCACTCTCAAGCGTCATGGACTCATTTGCCACTCCAATAATTGGCTGTTGAAGAGGCTGTTCAGTTTGTTGACTCGTACGCTCTTTCAATTGTTCAGTTTGTTGACTCGTACGCTCTTTCAATAATCGTAAAGCTTGTCGTTGCTGTTGATCTTTTTGGAAAGATACTGAGATCAAACTTCTAGGTTTCAATTCATTGACAGAAGAAATGATTGATTCATTCGTTACGTCTGAAATAGGTTGTTGTTGTTGCAATTCTTTGCCCACGTTCGGGTTCTGGCTGTCTACCAAAGAAATGGAAGGTGAATCAGGAATATTCGGGGTAACAATAACATCTCGTTCCTTGTTTAATCCAGGTTTTATTGATTCATTATAATTCTCATTCAGCAAAGGAATCGACGATATCTTTTCATTGGAAAAATCTTTCGCTTTCGCTTCGTTATCAGCATTTACTGCCTGATTTATGGAATTGGAAACATTATTGGCGCCATTGAGATCAAATCGTTCGATTTCCACATTAATAGCTTCCACAGATCTTTTCTGAGTCTCTTCGGATAGTGGTTGCTCCAGTTGTAGCTCTGTTGACTCGAGAGCACTGCCAGCTGGACCAACTGCATTGGACGACATTGAAACCTCTTGATCACAGTGTTCTAACTGATGTAGTTTCGATACACTTTGGACACCATCTAGAGCAGCAGTGTAATTACCACTGGTCATCGGCTGCAAGTTTAGACTCTCAAGCGTTCTCTGTGAAGTCATTTGATTCAGATAAGACTATATTGAAATTGTTTGATTGAATCTAGCTACTTTCCCTTTCTGCGAGGCTATATTTATGCTGTTCACACACTTGATCAAGACCCTAATGTTACTAACTTATACACCATCCTTATCCACAACAGTGCCAGCCAGCGTATAAACAAGAAATTCCACACATAAAAATAACATCGACCTTAAAAACAGTTTTATGACATAATTTCTGACATCACTTGCTGTTTTCAGCCTGCTCCGGACACGTCTTGTCTTGTCTTGTCTCGCCTCGATGGATTGGTTATTTGTTTCCTCATCAACTAGTTTAAACGGGTTGGTTACAAAGGTATTTATGGTCTCAATTGACACCTAACCAATTTGTACACATCTTCCCAAGAGACAAAATTTGCAATGTTTGTGACGGTGGACAAAGATGGCTTCCTCAGAGTGGACTCCACCATATTGAAACTGGTCAAACTCTTGATTTTCACATCCATTTTCATCTCCATTTCCTTTGCTGCAGTTTCTTCGAGATTATTTTCTGTTATCAGATTCGAATCCATTATTCATGAGTTTGATCCATGGTTTAATTTCAGAGCCACTAAGCATTTAGTTAACACTTCGTTCTATGAATTTCTAAATTGGTTCGATGATAAAACATGGTACCCATTAGGTAGAGTTACTGGTGGAACTTTATACCCAGGTCTAATGGTTACTTCATCTGTCATTTTCCACATCCTGGAGTTTGTTGGATTACCAGTGGATATTAGAAATATTTGTGTCTTGTTAGCGCCAGCTTTCAGCTCTTTAACTTCTCTGGCTATGTATCTGTTGACTTTTGAAGTTACTTCTTCTTCAACGAAATTGAAAAATAAGAAAACTGGTGCTTTATTAAGTGCATTATTCATGGGTATCACTCCTGGTTATATTTCAAGATCCGTGGCAGGCTCTTATGATAATGAAGCTATTGCCATCACTTTGTTAATGATCACTTTCTATTTATGGATCAAAGCAATCAAGTTGGGATCAATCTTTTATGCTTCATTGGCTGCAATTTGCTATTTCTACATGGTCAGTGCCTGGGGTGGTTATGTTTTCATTACTAACATTATACCTTTGCATGTGTTTATTTTGCTATTAATGGGTAGATTCAGTTTCAAACTCTACACGTCTTATTGTACCTGGTATGCTTTAGGTACCTTAATGTCAATGCAGATCCCATTCGTTGGATTCTTACCAATTAGATCCAATGATCACATGGCTGCTTTTGGGGTTTTTGGTTTGTTACAATTAGTCTTAGTTGCCAATTATTTAAAACATACATTATCTCCACAAAAATTCACCAAGTTGATCATTGCGTTGAGTATAATGATTGGTATTGTTGGAATTACGGGACTTATCTTGGCTACTAAATTCGGTTTGATAGCCCCATGGACAGGTAGATTTTATTCGTTATGGGATACAAACTATGCTAAAATTCACATTCCGATCATTGCGTCTGTGTCTGAGCATCAGCCTACCCCATGGTCTTCATTTTTCTTTGATCTAAATTTCTTGATCTGGTTGTTCCCAGTTGGTGTTTACTTTTGTTTCCAAGATCTATCCAATGAAGCTGTTTTTGTTATTGTGTACGCAGTGTTGGGTTCTTATTTTGCTGGTGTTATGGTTAGACTAATGTTAACTTTAGCTCCTATTGTGTGTGTTTGTGCTGGTCTCACGTTAGGTAGATTGTTTGACATTTACCTAGATTTCAAGCAGGCTCTACAGAGCTTGTACATTCCCGCAACAAAGAAAGAAAGGTCATCAAATGACGACTTTGAATCTTTAGATACTTCCGGTTCTCTATTCAACTTGATTTCCAAGTTAGTGGTTTCTTCAACTTTTATCTTTTACCTTTACTTTTATGTGCAACACTGTACCTGGGTCACTTCTAACGCTTACTCTTCTCCATCCGTTGTGTTATCTTCGAGAAACCCTGACGGCTCGCAGCTATTGATTGATGATTACAGAGAAGCCTACTACTGGTTGCGTATGAATACTCCAGAAGACTCCAAAGTGATGGCATGGTGGGATTACGGTTACCAAATTGGTGGAATGGCTGATAGAACCACTTTTGTGGATAATAACACTTGGAACAACACACACATCGCTACCGTTGGCAAAGCTATGTCTGTTTCCGAAGAGAAATCTGAAATTATCATGAGACAACTAGGTGTGGATTACGTATTGGTTATATTTGGAGGATTAATTGGTTATTCCGGGGACGATATTAATAAGTTCTTGTGGATGGTGAGAATTTCAGAAGGTATCTGGCCTGAAGAAGTTTCAGAGAGAAATTACTTTACTGATAGAGGAGAATATAAAGTTGATGATTTAGCCACTGAGACGATGAAGAATTCATTAATGTACAAGTTATCGTACTACAGATTTGGTGATGCATTCGGTAGTAACGACCCAGTCGATAGAGTTAGACAACAAAAAATGTCTGCAGGTTATGCTAAGAGTATCACGCTGGATGCTTTAGAAGAAGTGTTTACTACTGAGAACTGGATAGTGAGAATTTATAAATTGAAAGACAAAGATAATTTTGGCAGAGATTTGATTGAGATTGGACAAAATGAAAGAAAGGCTTTGTCTAAGAAGAACAAGAGAATGTTGAGCAGAAAGAAACCATCATTAGACTTGAGAGTCTAAGTTGTATCCGTATGTAAATAGAATAGATCTTTTTGGTTTTTCTTGTGGTTTGTTTTTTCTACGCTAGTTTCCATACTAAAATTTTATCATTGTGTTTTCATGTAATTTACAGTGAGTCGTTCATCTCACTAGAAAGTCGATTCATATTCAGCAGTATGTTGAGTTTTCTAATATATATGACTGATCCAAAGACTAAAAATAACAAAACCACCCAAACCAATTTCTATTGAATTAAATATTATACATGTCTGATCAAAAGAATACCATTTATATAAAGCTTGAAAAACAGATTTAAAGAAAAATAAAATTTATCATTAAAGAGTTCACTGAAAATATGTATCAAACTGCAAATAAATCCAACAACAGTTATATACTCATCACAACCACCCTAATCTCTTTAATTTTCTTTCAACTAATTCATTCAAAGTATGACCAGGTTCTCGGCCGACTCTCCTTTCATAAGCATAGTATGAAGCGACTCCGACACCCACGGCAAATATTGGATCTACCCATCTGTATGTAAAGGATGTAAAATGACACAAAGTCATATGCGGGAAGAATATATGTTAGTATTTGGTTAAGAGCATTCCTTATATCTTCCGAAAACTTTAGTTCACCAACATGTATTAAAATTTACATTCTTTAAAATCAGAAGGAAGGCAACATATGTTCTTAATCATTGCTTTTAAAACTAAGAGATTGTTCACGCAAAAATGTTAATCATCATTTGGAAAGAATATATGTACATATGAATCCATTTATGGTTGAAACTAATCATCATGAAGACATTAAAATGGATTAAGAAAGGAACAGATACCTACTTTGATATCAAGTATGGATAGTGTTTTAGTGATTGTATGGCAGCAGTAGCAGCTGACATGATGTATATTGTTGAATTGTAACTCTGGTATATGCGGAGTAGCATATACTTTCTTCGAGAACAACATTATAGCTTTAACTTATCACTACAATCATGTTAAATGACATGAGATGCATGGAAGACCGCTGCTTCTCTGTAACATGAGGGCAGACTGAGACATCGCTACACCAATCAGTTTTTGCGAATGTTGCGAATGCCCTCACTCATACGCAGAGATGGTGTTGGGATGGAGGGCTCTTGAGGGTTGTGAGAGTTTAACGTGTTTGTGTGTTTATGTGTTTAGAAGAGTGCTCGGTATGGTTGATTTACGTGGATGAATGCGGTTTTCTTTAGTCGGAAATGGAAAGCTCTTCACGTAGATATCCATATCAGTATATAAAGCAGCAACAAACAGTACTTATAATAGACTATCTTCACCAATGTCAAAGAAACAAACCACCTATTGTGTTGACTCTCACTCAGAAAATGTCACGAGGTACGTGTGCAATGTGCTGCCCGTCTACATCAACTACACTGGACAGATATCATCTACTACTGAGTTCTGGCCTAACGAACTCACCAAGAATCCCAAAGAATCTCAAGAAATCACAGACTCGTCTCAAAAGAATATAGTGACGAATTATCTTCGAGGACGTAAATTACTAGGGACAGAACGGTTGTTGGATGGCACACCAATAGAAGACACTGGCAAACTTGCTAATCACATTACAGATGGTGGAGAATTGAATAGTTATAGACTGAGTCTCTTCAGAAAAGTGGACGATCGAGCAGGAGGTTCGAGTGATGAAGTTACATTCCAGTTGACTGGTATTTGTGAAAGTCTGGTGAATTTTGATCATGAGAGATTACCTCTGGAGAATGACCCTGTGGAGAAGTTAGTCGAGTGGGTGAATCTCAGTGAGGCTATCCATGACGATGAAATTGATGAAGAAGACTGAGAGATCCATAGGTATAATTTACAATTCACTATTTGCTAACCAGCCATCTTGAAGAACTATGTGATAAAGGGATAATATCAATCAGGCTCGCCATGTATCGATCTGGTCGACCGCATGTGAAATCGACCCACCAACTTAGCGTCGGATCGATTTTTCTTCAAGAAAACTTGTCTTTCTTATAGGAATAATTTATTCAACTTGATGATTTATATACTCGTAGTTAACAGTTTATAACTGGAAAATGCAGACATATAAATTGTCCATTACATATTTTGCTGAATAAATTTGCAAGGCGACTAGAGAATGTTCCTTCAGCGATTACAGAAGTGTCGTTGTAGACCACAACAACTAGAGGCCGCCAAATTACTACCACAGACAGCCATGTCCATACGACACCAATCCCAGGGTGGAAATCTCTTTAATGAGCACTCTCTATCTGGATTCAACAATACTTTTTTCCAGAAAGAGTCTTCGTCATCTACAAATTCGCCCATTGCTGATTTGTCCTTGATACAGGCTGACATGCATGATCGATACCAGAGACTACTAAGAGATACAAATAATGAAACAGAATATAACCCAGAATTGATACTTAATAACAAAGAAGCTGAGATTTATACCTTGTTTCTATACATACTCAAGACTAATTCTATTGACAGGGCTAGAGATAAAAGTAGATGGCGGGATAGGCAACCGATCGTGACTAAGTTACCCGAGTTACCATTAGAATTGACAGCATCTTCAATAAATAAATTTGCAGCTGAAGTTTCGGCAACATCATTTGATTTTAAGGGTACTTCAAACCTTGTTTACGATGATAGTCAAGAAATATTTGAGAACATGGTCAGGATATATGGAGCTTTAACTAATTCTGGTGCTCTCACTGTTGATTCGTACAATTTGATAATTTCATTCTTTGCTAGACTTTTCATGACTATAGAATGCTTCTCCTTGAAAGACAAGATGATTAAGTCGAACATATTACCAAATATAGAAACTGTTAATATTTTATTAGGCGTATCATTTGCTAAACAATCTATTAAGAGGTGGAAGAAATTGGAGTCTGCCTTTGAAGCGATACGTCTGTTGCAATCCTATAACTTGAAACCCAATTTTACCACTTTCATTACTCTATTCGAGGGACTTGCTAATAAGTCCCTAAAACGCGACTTGTTGGAGAAGATGACAGATTATGGTGTGCCATTGAATCCTTTAGCCTTTGACATAGCAAAGTTTAAGTTGTTTAAACAAGGCGAGAGTGTTGAAGCAGTACTCGAATTTCTAAAATCTATAAATACCTATGCCACAAGACCGGACATAACGAAACTACTAGTTCGTTACTATTTAACGATGGACAACTCACCTGATAGATTGGACAAAGCATGTGATTTATTGTTTACTTCAATAGAGAAAAGTTATCCTGGCGTATGTCATACGCTTGCCGTCGATTTATTATACCGCTATTTCATCCATAATGACCAATTCTACAACTGTATAGCATTAATGAACTACATACAAACGAGGTATCCTGACCGTTCTGACATATCACACTGGTTCAACATTTTAAGAAAAATGACATCTATGAATCAAGAACATGATTTCCCTTACTGGATCCAAGCGTCCAAAATGATTTATCAGTTGGGAATAAATAGTGGTAGGGGAGTTGAGAATGAGCCCTTTGCTGTGCTCCAACCCTCTGAAATTGAGTATATAAATGATTATGGTACAAAATGGAACTATAACAGTTCCTCTGCAAATAATTCCGCAAAATTTGACGTCACGGAACCAATACAAAACCCATTCCATCAAATAGAGATGGAAAAAGCGTTCAAGAATCTTTCTTGGGATCATTTAAATAAACCTGTTCTCAATTTTGCTTCTAACAAGGAGGTTTTCAAACAGACTGCTAGATTGTTCAAGTATTCAAGTACTTCAATACGGACAAGTAAGAGGATTTATGGTGGTGTCTCTGTGAAGGATTTGGTCGTTGCCAGTAAGAAAAAGGAGACAATCAAGGCTTTGATCGAAGCCAGCAAGGGACCGGCGAAAAAAATCTTATTTTGATGTAGAACATAATGAACTCTGAGTCACCAGCTGGAGGAATGTCTTCTATGTACTACCTGGTACACGCATAATGCTTAACGCCAGAACTACTTATCATTCCAATTATTTAATTCAATACAGATATATATATGTATATAGATATATTTATACCTATATCCAGTCGCTGTGAATCCTGAAAAAGATTAATAGATGACCGAATATAAGCGCCTCACATCAAACAAAGCAAGGACGCAGACAATGCAGCCCCACTCAATTATTTTTTGCAGGAACTCCGTTTACAGGCAAATTTGTGAATCTGTAATTGTTTACTAGTATTTTTTCTGGGATTCAACTTCACCCATCTAACTGATGAATGTTTCTCTCTATCTTCCACCACAGTATTTCGTAGAATGAAGTAAAAAACAATCATTTTATTAATACAGATTCTTAGCGTCAATTAATTGAAATTCATTGTTGTTTTGTTTTTCCTGATACATATACGTTTTATCAATGACTACCCCACCATCACAATGCACACCATTAGTATGCACAATTGACGTTGGAACCACATCAACAAGAACAATCTTGTTCGGGTCAACTGGTGAGGAAGTCATTAAACATCAAATAGAATACTCGACCTCTGCTCAAGAAGCATCGAAAAGAAACTCTCCAGATATTTTTACAGGCGAAGGTATAGCCATTGATTTCTTGAATCCGTCGATTGAGATCGAAGAAGATACTCAAAGACCCACATTATCCTTTCCGCAACCTGGCTGGGCTGAATGTGACCCCTTGTTGGTTTTATCCAATGTGGTACAGTGCTTGGGTGTCTGTATGACCAATTTGGAAATCATGAATTCCGAAGAGCCATTGGACGGTTCTATTCCCGAACGGTTCAAAGTAGTGTCTCTAGGGATAACCAATATGAGAGAAACCACAATTATTTGGTCAAAGTTAAGTGGGTTGCCATACTATAATGGTATTGTTTGGAACGATACCAGAACAAGGAATCTAATGAACCACGTGTTAAAATCGACGTCTGAAGAGTTATTAAGTTCTCTAAAGGAGAAGTCGGGGTGTCCTATTTCAACTTACTTTTCTGCATTGAAATGGGTATGGTTGTATCAAAATTCTAAAGAAATTAGAGACAGCTATGAAAGTGGAGATCAAGATTTAATGTTTGGTACTGTTGATACTTGGTTGATTTACAACTTAACGAAAGAAAAGTCATTTGTTACTGATGTTACAAATGCTTCAAGAACCAGTTTTATGAATTTAGACACTAAAGATTACGACGATCAACTATTGAACTTCTGGAATGTTGATCGAAATAAGTTGAATTTGCCGCTAATTTTACCATCTTGTTTCAATTATGGTACTTTTCAAATGCCAGACTTTACCAAGCTAAAACTAACTAAGAAACAACTCTTATCTACTGATGTTCAAGGTATTTTACAGAATCACTTAACAGGAATCCCGATTACAGGTTGTCTTGGGGACCAATCTGCATCTTTAGTTGGTCAATTAGCAGTGAAGCGAGGTGATGCTAAATGTACCTATGGTACAGGTGCCTTCTTGTTGTATAACACTGGTAACAGCAAATTGGTATCTAAACATGGTGCAGTGACTACTGTGGGATACTGGATCCCATCGCTTGACGAATCTGTAGATGGTATCGGGTGCTCGGAGCCCCAATACTGTCTTGAAGGGTCTATAGCGGTGGCTGGTTCTTCAGTTCAATGGCTTAGAGATAATTTGAAGCTAATAGGGAAAGCATCTGATATTGGACCATTAGCGGCACAGGTACCTGACAGTAAAGGAGTTGTCTTTGTTCCTGCATTCTCTGGTTTATTTGCCCCATATTGGGACTCTAAAACTACAGGTACAATATTTGGATTGACTCAATATACTACAGCTAGTCATATTGCAAGAGCAGCGATAGAAGGTGTTTGTTTCCAAGTGAGAGCCATTTTGAGAGCCATGGTGAATGACACGGGTTCGTCATCTGAGTTTCTGGATGATAGTAAGAAACTACCATCTAGTAATCCATTGAGCACACTCCATGTCGATGGAGGTATGTCTAAATCTGACACTGTGATGCAGATTCAAGCAGACATATTAGGTCCTTGCGTTGACGTGATTAGGTCTCCTAATGCGGAGTGTACAGCGTTGGGTGCAGCGATTGTTTCTGGACTACATCCAGATGTTAAAGTTTGGGATTCCATGGCAGATGTGATTGAGACTATTGGTCGTAGCGACAACAAAGTTGAAAATAATGTCTCTAGTAACAATAATAGTAATTTTTTTAAAGCTATTTTAAGCGATAAAAAGAGAAGAAAATTTTGGAATTTATGGGAAAGAGCAGTTGAGAGAGCTAAGGGATGGCTTGAAAATAATGATGACGATAATGATGACGATAGTGAAGATAAAGATGAAGAATGAAATTCATTGTATAAATTTTTTTTTTTTTTGAAACTAGAATTTATAAGTAATATACAAACTTAGGAATTTTATTTCTACGACGCAATTCGTGATTATGCAAGCCCTCTAGTTACTAATAGCTTTGAATATTCGGCTAGTACTTCTGTATTCTTTTCTGTTGATCTTTAAGTTAAATTTGCTCGGATGTAAACCTGTGTACTACCTGAATACTTCTTCTGGATACAATGATTTCAGTTGATGTAACTCAGATCTTAAGATTCTCAATCTTACAGCATCGAATATCCAGTTGACATAATAATATAGATCGGAATGTCAGCGTATGATCGAGCACCTTATTGTAACGTGAGGGAAATCGGTAACACTCAAGATACAAGGTAGCAACCGACTCAGAGCTCGAGGTTGCAAGGTTGCTGATGCAAGATTGGAAATCACTCATTAGAAACTAAAAAAAGGGCGCTCTATACTCACCCCCACTTCTACCATACTCAAGCTGAAGTACGAAACATTTCATGATCTCAATTTTTTGAAATATCTTCTTTAGTAACTAACTCAACATGACAATATTTTATTCTATTTTATTCTCGAAGCCTGGTGTATATAACAATTAGTATGTTTAATCGATTCTCGAAGCACAGAATTTGTATAAAATATCATACTACGGCTGTGCAAAACAAGCGCTTGGAAATAGAATCAGATGCGAGAACTCTGATTATTTCGATATGCATGTCATAGTATACGCAGACCAAACTTCTTCGGTTGCTATTTTACTCGAAGACTTCTCGGGATTGCTTCCACACATATAGGATGGACTTCTAATAGTTGCTTCTCTCCTTTCGGTAAGGTAGCGGGAGCAGATATGAGGAGTTAAGCCATGGTCATGATTTAGTATGTGACAATGTTGTATTGGGAAATTGCACTTACCATAATCCCGGAAATGACTAGGTACATTCGAGATTATTTACCAAGTCGCATGGTAAATTTTGATTGCTAATTTTATGCGGAGTCTTTTATGATGGTGTTCGAGCATGTTCTTTTATATCCTATTTCATGACAAAACTGTTACATCACGCATCTTCTCTACATGTGAATGAACCTACAGTTGCTATTTGTTTAAGAATAGGCTTACTATGATCTTGTGGAATGGAAGGGAGGAAAAGAGAAGAAGGGATATAAATACAAGTTGGTCTGGACTTTGCTTTTTTGCTATTGTCCTACTATAAATTTTTTTTTACCTTTGTACTACAACTTCATACAATCATATATTATCAATAGTTTAACTTTTATAATATATCATTTTCTATTAATATCGATACACATTCCAGAGAAGAAGAAAAATTATACACATAATACAATATGTCTGATTTAGGTAGAAAGAATTTTGGTGACAAGGCCTCTGAAGCAGTCAAACCAGACTCTCAAAAGACTACTTATGAAAAGACTAAAGAATATGCAACTGATACTGCTGACAAGGTTGCATCCAAAGTTACACCTGATACTCAAAAATCCGCTGCCCAAACATTAGGTGATAAAGCTAAGTCTGGCTCCGATAAAGCTAAGGATCAGACATCTAAAGATCAAGCATCTCTAAGTGAAACTGCTGCTAGTTATCTCGAGTCAGGCAAGCAAGCTGTTGAAGACGCTGTTGAGTATGTTTCTGGTAGCATTTCCGGTGCTAAGGAAGGTGGCGATGCTACTAAGAAGAAATAGACACTTTATCGTTATGCCTACCCAGGTTTTGATGAATCTATGATTATAACGAGCTTTTATATTTAGAAGTTTTAGTTAATTTTCACATATGTTTTTAACATTGACCTGATTGTTTGATATATGTAGTATCAAGAACAGAGTTTTGAAATGAAGGATATGACAATTATGAATATATTATTGTAGAATGTAATATTGAGTCAAGCCTGTGCACATTTTCCAGGAGAACTAGTCTTTTGGGAAGGGGGGGAAGAGGGGAAGAGGGAAAAGATCGTCTTACCGGAATCCAGCTCATTAGCGCCCAAATCCAATCCCCTTAACAGACATTGTACGGGTGTGTATAATAGAATGTCTCCATAAACGCCTTGCACCACCAACTTGTCGCATTCGCATTCGAATTCGCGTACAGAGAAGAAAAATTTCATCTTTTTTCACTTAGCGGTGTACAGGTTTCACAAACGAAAAAACTTTTTCGGTTAATAGTTTCTTTTTGTGCGGTTCCGTTCCCCACTATTCAAGGAAAACGGTTTCTGTCTTCTCAGGGGGTGGTGGTGGGGTATGTCATTATATAGATGATGTATCTGTATATATAATAAATCTAACTGTTGGAAGACGTTGAATGAAAGACAGGAGTTTTACGCAGGATTAGGTATAGGGTGTGTTGCCATCTATATATCTATAGAATGTTGTCCTGTCACAGGTACGGTAACCTCATTCATGTAACAAACAATTAATTGACAGGACCAGGTTGTAGGTAATGCAGACAAAGTCTAGGAAACCGCTTGTTTTGTTATCTTTCACAATCAAATAATTTGTACAGAGAACAGTTGATACGCTGTGCCTTCCTTATATATACACTATTGACTCCCCGGATTCACGGAATAGACGAAGAAAGAAGAATATCAATGATCCCTGAAAAGAGAAACGCAGCCTATCAGGCGTCGGTTACCCAATTCGCCCCAAGTGAAGAGGAAAAGCGCCCATTTGTCCCTCGCGCGCGATCTCAGAAAAGTCGCGTAGGACGGGTGATTCCGGGTGCGGGAGCAGTGGTGGGGTTTTTCCTTGTTTTGGTGGTTTATTGATTGCTTAATTGAATTTCTGTCACTTCTGTTTATCTGATTGATTGATTCCAACTAAAGCAACATGAAGGAATAAAAACCATATACAATGTGTAAATATTATCTTTTTTGTGACTTGCAACACATATATATTGCTATGAGACATGATTGTCGCAGTGAAAAGCTGGGATAGACAAAAGGCCAGAGAAGCAAAAAAAAAAAAGAGAATCTCACCCTCTGTAAATCTGTGTAAATCTGGAGATGCTTATATATAAGCGGGAGTGCAATCATATGGTTGACAGAACTAGCCAACCAACAAACAAACAACCTATGTGACGCTTTTCTCTACTATAATTGTTGGTCTTGCTCTGTTCATTAAATGAAGGTATAGACCACAACAGAGCTCAAAATACCAACCTGTTTATATATATATGTAAATGTATATATGTGTATCCCTCACAGTGAAACCCCCCGTCCAGTTGCCCCTCCATAACGCTCTCTGCACGACACGCAAAAACGATAGTCTATTCTGTTGTTCCTGTTGGGCCCAACTTGTTCTCCTCTTTCCAAATACTTTCTTTATAAATGCCACTTTGTTTCCTCTCTGTTTTGTTGCAATATATATCGATAAATCAAGTTTATCATAGTTTTACTCCCTCTTATCTATCACTCACTGTTTGCATTCACTTCTAGTTAATCAGTTGTATTTCCCTACTCGGAGCAAATTGCACCCACTCTACCGTACTGGAAAAAAAAAAAAAGTAACAACGATCCGCCCTTATTGTTACACACCGCAGCTTCTATTGTTCACCTTGCCCCGGTGAATTCATACACTTCCATTTACTTTACAAACTGATAATACTGGTCTCTTGGTGATTCCTCGAGACTATTCACTGAATCATTCAAAATCACTGCTCTTTTTTTTTTCACTATATTATAAAAATACTTACTTCTGCCTCCTGCTTTCACTTTACAGGACTTGTTTCTCTATAAATGATTACAGCAAGTTCTACTCCCTCGTCAACTGCTCCTTCTTCGTCTTCATCTTCATCATCCGATAGCTTTTTATCATCAGTCGCTTCTTCAAGTTATTCACCCATTAAAATATCATCCTCTTCCCCACCTTTTCAAATGTCGTCTGCGTCAGATTGTGTTGATTCTCATCTATCAAAGATTTTTGCAAAGTTTTCCAAAACTTACTCCGATGTCAACTCTGCCGAGAAAGTTTTGAAATTTCAAGATTTTGTTAATGTTGTGAGAAGTGACAAGCAAGAAACATATCTTTCGAGAGTTACTCCATTCTTACCCATAGATTCATTTGGTTTACTATATTTAATAGCCGATCATGAAAAAAAAGGATTCTTAACTGAACAGGACTTCCAAAATTTTTCAAAAGAGTTACTTGGCATTACAGATGATTCAACAGAATCAAGTAAGTTGTTATTCAAACTGTTTAAGTTATTTGAACATGATTTCTATCATCAAGAGGATGATTACAAAAAGAACAACAGCAACAACAGTAGTAAAGACACAATTAAAACTGATAGATTTTTGGAGATTTTAACAAATTTAAACAAAACCATAGAGACTTCATCTGATATAGAAGCTGTTGAGAAATTATTATCTCAAAATAAAGTTGACACATTAGATTTTAAGAATTTTGAAAAACTGATCAACAAATTACCATTTTTGAAATTTGAAGATAAATTTATTGAATTGCAACGAGATTCAACTATCTCGATCGATGATTTTAAACAAATAATTTCTGAAATTTATCATTCTAGATTACCAAAAAACGTGATATCGCATCTGGAAAAATTTTCGAATTCGACCTTCGGTTCGACATCTCTGACTTTTGATGATTCTTTAAAATTACTTAAACTATTAAAATCTTTGCCAACTTTAAACTATGTAATCTATGAGCAAATATCAACAGGTGACTTCAATAATAAAGATAAACAAATTACCACAGATGCATTTTTAGATTTTATCAATTCTAAAAAATCCTCAACAACATTGGAAAATCTGACAAGTGAAGATATTTCATTTTTCTTCAAGTGGAACGCTCTATTGCTACAAGAACAAAATGCAACTTCTGCTATTAAGAGTGGTGACATGTTGGCCATCTTGACAGATGATCTAATCAAATCTCAGGAGTCAAGTGACACTATTCCGTTTTCATTTTACCCGATCTTTAATTCTGCCTATTCATTCTTGTTAGGATCCGTTGCTGGTGCAATTGGTGCCACGGTTGTTTACCCTATTGATTTGGTGAAAACTAGAATGCAGAATCAAAGAGGTAACTCGATGTATGCTTCATACGGCGATTGTTTCCGTAAAGTGCTTAAACATGAAGGTTTAATTGGTTTTTACTCTGGTTTGCTTCCTCAATTAGTTGGTGTCGCACCTGAAAAAGCTATCAAATTGACAGTCAACGACATAGTTAGAGGTATTGGTGCTAACTATTGTAAAGATGGTAGATTAACCATGGGATGGGAAGTCTTGGCTGGTTCTTCAGCAGGTGCTTGTCAAGTTGTCTTTACTAATCCTTTAGAGATCACCAAGATTAGACTGCAAGTTCAAGGTGAAACTATGAGACAACTAGTAAAGCAAGGTTTACCTGCTGTGGAAAAATCTGCTGTTGATATTGTCAGAGAGTTGGGTGCTAGAGGTTTATATAAAGGTGCCTCTGCCTGTCTGTTGAGAGATGTCCCATTCTCTGCTATTTATTTCCCAACCTATGCAAACATTAAGAAGCATATTTTTGGTTTTGATCCATTAGATAAGACTAAGAAAAGTCAGTTAGATTCCTGGGAGTTATTGTTGTCTGGTGCTATGGCTGGTATGCCTGCAGCATATCTGACCACACCATGTGATGTTATCAAAACACGTTTACAGGTTGAAACTATACCCGGTGAAAAGGCTTACAAGAATATCGCTGATGCATTTGGTAGAATACTTAGAGAAGAAGGTCCAACTGCTTTATTCAAAGGCGGTCTTGCAAGAGTTTGTAGATCCTCTCCTCAATTTGGTTTTACTTTAGCATCTTATGAATTGTTCCAATCATGGATCCCATTAAAGAGATTTTATGCTGATCCTACACTAAGTGAAGACCGTAGACCGGTCAGTGACGGGTTTGGTAACGGAATAACTTCTTTGACTCCTTCATCAGGAAGTAATACAGAAGACAAAGTGAGGTACGGATTAACTGAAGGTGCCAAGAGATTCGTCAGTACTTCTTTGGAGTTGAACCCTGCTTTGAATAATTTCAACTATTACAGTTATATTGATTTCAAGAGCACTAACAGCAAGAAGGTTTAAAAATTACATTGTAATTTTTTTTTGTTTTACTGCTGTTTCTTAATTTCGGTTTTTTTTTTTCTTTCTTTTGTTTTTTTGTTCTAGAGTCACATAGTCTTGTTTTATTCTCTTCATAGTTATATATACATCGTATCTCCCAGTTAAATGAATTTTTGCATTTTTCATGTTTGTTATCTATTTCAATTTATGAAATGTATGAATTGTTACATGTATATCATCATTTATCGTCAATCTAACACTGAATCATACACTTTCAGCATCATAGAAAATACTCTCATCAATTTTAAATTTCCCCAATTTGACAGCTTTATTCCACTCTTCGTTTCTGAAAATAAACTTCCCAACTTGTTCAAACAAGAACACGTGATCATCCACGTGATCACCACTATCAACGGTTGCTTTGGGTTCTACCATGAAAACGCAATGAAATAAATTCCTCAAAGCTTGCACTCTAGCCCTATACATTCCAATCTCTTTGTCATTCTTAGTCTCCAATGTACTAGAAAATTCAGAACGTTCATTACCAGGTGGAGAATCTTGCAGTTCTAACCATAGCTTAACTGTTTTACCTTGTAACACGCCTGCTTCTATAGTTTCTTTACTGATGTCATACTTAAAAATAGGATCAATCCGCGAGTTGTTCAACTGTTGCGAAGGAGTCACTGTCTTAGGCGTAGGTAAATAATAACTTGTGTTAGGCGTTTGCAATGGTAAATGATTCGGAGTAGTCAACAGAAAAACTTCACTGTGTCGTTGTTGTTCCGGTGTCTTAGATGGAGTCTTCCAAACGAGTTGTAAACCAGGAATTGAGGGATCACTTATTGGACCAGCCAACCTTTTGAAGTCTTTTGTCGCTTCATCTTGCAAAAATTGTTGTTTACGCTTGTGCTGCTTCTGTAATGCTGGGTGGATATATTTCATATTAATCTTGCGCATTTTGAAAGCATTAGCTTGTCCGAAATTTGTTATTGGATTCGGTTTGAAATCCTCTGGCCACCAGCATGACTTCCGCTTAGGGTTTCTAGTCAGATCTAGTATTCGGGAATCCTTATCAAGTTCATGTTGATCTTCACTTTGCGTCTGTGTTAGTGTCTGTGATTGAGATTGAGATTGGGATTGAGATTGGGATTGAGATTGAGTTGGGGATTCTGTATGTAATTTTGCTTGCGGTTGTGTTAACAACAATGGAAGAATGTCGTCATCATTTTCACTTTCGGCTTCTTGTGAGTTGGCAATTTCATTGTACAAACTTTCAATTTTGACCCTCGGTTGAAGTTGGACTCTTGACTGTGACAATAAATCCATTGCCGAATCAGTTATATCAGATCTTTCATCGTCTTCATCGTCTTCTTCGTCGTCTTCGTCTTCCTGCACTGCTTGGGCATTATTAGTAAAGTTCACATCAAAGCCCCGTAACTCTTCTCGTTCTTCCTTTTTAACTTTTATGTTATTTTCGCTTCGGATGACAGAGGCAGTTGGGTAGTTTCTCAATCCTAACGGGGAAGAATCAATTGCATTAGACTCTTGAGCAGCTCGTCTACTGAAATTGCGCTTAGTCTCAGTGTGTTGTTGTGCTATGTTGATTTGTGTTTGAAGTTGAGTCAAATCTTGTGTTGAATAAGAACTAGACGTTTCAGAATTCAATATTGAGTCTTTTGATTCAATAGGTTGCTGATACTGTTGTGGTGGCTTGCTGGTTTGTTTTTCTAAAACTCGTATTTGCTCTTTAGCAGATTTCAAGCTATTCAACAGTTTCTTAAGGTGTTTCTGGAATTTAACATTGTAATTGTACAATGACTCGTTTTCTTTGTTCAAATAATCTCTTTCCTCCTTATAGGTAAATTTTTCAGCTTTTAGGTGTTCGATTATTTCTTGATGGGCATACATTTCTTGTGTTAGTTTTTCAATTATGATGTCTTTTTGTATGACAGTTTTATTCAAATGATTTGTTTGCTCTTCAAGTGAAGCTATCTTATCGTAGTAGTTTGGCCCTCGTTCATCCTCCAAGACCTTACTGGATTCACTATTGTCGTTTTGTAATCGAATATTTTGTTTATTTGATAGCTCATGCACTCTTTCTAGACCAATTATTGCATATCAATTATTTCAGTGACATGTATTTTCTGTTAGTATAAAGAAAAGAAACGGGAGGGGGAGGAGGCCGAGCTTCCAAATAAGGACCAAAACAACACAAATCATAACATACTATCCTTAAAAAGCTTGAAATGTTGTTGGAACGAGGTCAACTCTTTCTCCATCAATTCCAGTTCATCTCTGTCATTTATTAATCTATGAAATCGACTGTTTTCAAAAGACATTGTTACTTTGAACATATCATTATTTCATTTGGACACGGGATATATAGGAAAACTGACTTAACAAACAACTCTTTGTATGGATAAATCTGATTGTTTATTATTCTTTCTTGTCTTAGGCGGCGAGCATCATCGCTTTTTATAGTTCGTGTTTGTGAGCCGTAGACGCGTCGGTGTTTTGTATCATGAAATTTTGCTGGGACACAATGGAGATAGCTAGCTAGGACAAATATAAAAGAGATAACAGCAGTTGATTCCTGTGGTAAGACTATTATACCCAAAGAGTAGTGATATAATACTTAGCTGAAAAAAAACATGACTCAAGACTTGATCTGGAAGTCTATCAAGATAAATCCAAAGGTAAGTAAAAATGCCCCGTAGTTGTCATGTTTCCCCTTCTGTTTTAGAGTACTAACCTCGAGAGTTCTAAATTTCCATTATTAATACTCGTATACGCAGGAACTAACGATATCCAAAGTATTAAGATGTGGACAAGCATTCAGATGGAAGTTCATAGACAACATATGGTCATGTTCCATTGGAAATCATGTCATCTTGCTGAAACAAGACTCTAATTCCTTGCATTACTCGACGATCCCGTATGCTAAAGATTCAGAACTGATCATTCATGATTATTTCAACCTGAATATCAAGTTAATTGAACTATACACCGAGTGGTCCAAAAGTGATAAACAGTTTATTAAGAACTCAGCTAGTTTTGAAGGAGTGCGGATGCTAAGACAAGACCCATGGGAAAACCTAATATCGTTCATCTGCTCTACAAACAACAACGTCAAACGGATCTCTAAAATGTGTGAGAATCTCTGCATTAAGTACGGTGATTTTATAACAACATTCCAAGGACACAATCATTACGCTTTCCCTAGTCCTGAAAAACTTTCCAACATCGAAGTGGAACAAGAACTAAGAGATTTAGGATTTGGTTATCGTGCTAAGTATATACAGCAAACATCCCAAATGTTGTGCGACAAGGAACAATTCAAGCGATTGTATGCGATGAGATATGAATCTCATAAGAAGTGCCATGAATACTTGGTTCAGTTCAAAGGTGTTGGGCCTAAAGTGGCAGACTGTGTTTCATTGATGTCATTAGATAAACATGACGTTGTTCCTGTTGACACTCACGTTTTCAAAATAGCGATCAAGGATTACAGAATGAAGTCTGGTGTCAAGAGTTTGAACAAGGAGTTGTACTCAGACATACAGACTTTCTTCAAGCAACTTTGGGGTGAGTATGCAGGTTGGGCGCATTCCGTGTTGTTTGCTGCGGATTTGAAAGATTTAAATAACGGCGTCAATGACAGTCCCCCGGTGATTTCCACTCGTACAAAGGAGAGAATACTTAAAACAGAGGTTAAACAGGAAGAGGAAGAAGGGTTTATGACTGTTGCACTGACCGAACAACAATTGCAAAGGTCTCAAAGGTACGAACAAAGGACGAAGTCCAAATATGAGGACATCTGATCTTTGGGGAGTTTCCTCTAAAAAATTAGATAGATGATGTATCGATGTATGACTAGGGAAAAATAAATAGGTGACAAAAAAATCAAAATCAAACTATATAAGACAAAGTGCGATACACAACAAACACAAATGGAAAGATCAAAAACAAAACCAAAAAAAAAAAAACGGTAAAACAACAAAAGAAAAGTATTAATTTATGTATATAAGTAGCTGTAGTAAAAAAAAAACACTTGGATTTATAAAACAATGTTTTTAGCTAATTTAGCTTTATAATCCAAGATACTACCGTCCCATCTTGTAGCAGTCTTGTTTTCAACAACGAAGATATCTTTCGCAATCTTATCTAACAATCTGAAATCGTGCGAAACAACACAAACACCACCGTTGAACGAGTTAATAGCACTAGCTAAGGAATCAATAGTTGGGATATCTAAACCGTTAGTAGGTTCATCCAGTAACAAGATGTTTGGAGATTCTAAAGCTAACAATGCAAAGACAACTCTTGATCTTTGACCTTCAGATAAAGTAGCCATTTGAGAGGTTTGTCCTTCACCGGTTAAACCAAATCTACCTAATTGACCTCTCCAATATTGGAAATCTTGTGAGATGTGAGAAAACTTGTCTCTAACGAATTCCAATGGAGATTTAGTCAAGTCTAATTGATCAGCAGAGTGTTGAGAATAAACACCAATTTTGATATGTGTATGCTTGGAAACTCTACCCTTTTGTGGTTGTAATTCACCAGTCATCATTTTCAATAGCGTTGATTTACCCACACCATTTGGACCAACTAAGGCAACTCTAGAATCCATGTCAATACCAAAGGATAAATCTTCATACAAGTTGTTTTCTGATTTACCATCGTAAGCAAATGAGATATCATCGAACGATAAAACTGGAGGCGGCAATCTTTCAACTTCTGGGAATGTGAACGAGAAAACTTTATCTGGGACAACCGGTTGGATTAAACCGTCAGCTTCCATCTTATCCAAAATCTTTTGTCTAGATTTAGCTTGTTTCACCAAGTTAGCATAAGTACCAGCAGAGGCAATAAACTTCTTGATGTGGACAATTTCTTCTTGTTGTTTGTGGTATTGTTTCATTTGATTGGTTTCAATTTCTTGTCTAGTCTTAACGTAAGCATCATAATTACCACCGTACATCCAAATTTTCTTTTCTCTCATATCAATGATATTAGAACAGACACCGTTTAAGAAATCTTGCGAGTGGGAAACTAGGATTAAGATACGATCGAAGTGTTTTAAATATTCTTCCAGCCAAACACAAGCTTCTAAATCCAAGTGAGCAGTTGGGTCATCCAACAATAATAAAGTTGGTTTAACGAATAAAGCCTTAGCTAAGGCGACTCTCATTTTCCAACCACCAGACATATCTTTAGTTTTCTTTAAAATCGTCTTCGAGTTGAAACCTAAACCAGTCAAGATAATAGCAGCTCTTGATTCAAAAGTGGAAGGATCCATATCGTCAATTCTTTCATACAACGGATCCAACAATAATGATTCAGGACCTTCTTCAACGATGATATCTTCAACCTCTTTTTCCAATCTTGCTAATTCAGCCTCTGCTTCTCTAACGACGTATTCAAGGGCAGAGTATTCAGAAGCCTCAGCAGGTTCATTTAGTAAATAAACATCGATATGTTCTGGAACTGGATATTCTCTGGCAGCTAAAGCTCTTAAGAAAGTGGATTTACCACAACCATTTTCACCTAATAGACCGTAACGTCTACCATAATTCAATTCAAAGTTAGAATCTTGGATTAAAACTTTACCATGGAACAACAATGAGACAGAAGACAATTTAATATCTCTTGAGGTAATCAAAGAATCCAAGACACCAGTGGTAACTCTGTCAGATAAACCATCTTTATCCATTTGTAATTTCAATTTGTTGATGGCATCAGCAGCAGAATCAACGTCATCAGTTTGGTTTAACTTCTCTTGTTCTTTCTTTGTTAGCTTCTTTGGTTTGGCCTTACCTGCAGCTGCTTTTTCAGCCTTCTTTGCTTCTCTCTTAGCCTTGGATGCTGAAACAGTAGACATTCTTGTTTAAATATTAGAGCAAGTGATAGATAAAATCTATTTCGACAATTAAGATATATATACACTAAAGGTAAACAGAAAGATAATAATAGAACGTGTCACCTATCAGTCTATCAGTGTTTGCCACAGATAACAAAACTAACAAATAAGTGTACACATTTAACACACTGAAAAATCAATCATCAAACTACCAAAGAGAAGCATACAATGCTCTAATCTGATTTTTTCCTAAAAAAAATTTTACTGGTCGTGTGTAACATCAAAATGGATGTGAAAAGAAATGAAACGGCCATGCCATAGAGAAGAGAGAGAGGTCGTTGGAACCTGAGTCTGTTCATTTGAAGTAGAAACGCAATCATAGTAGGTAGGACATCCTGCCATTAGTCACACAACTTCGTTAAGCAACCTGCCCACTCAATGATTGCCATTTTTCATAATTACCAGAACCTTCTAGTAGCAACGCATAGACGCCATATACACTTACAATAAACACGATAAACATCCCTTCCTCTTTTTCCTCACTCGCCACTAAGCTGTTTCTGCTTATGTAATTCATTACAGGTTAGAAACTTGCACAGCCACATATACATATCCACTCTCCAGCCACATGCTTTTATCTTGTGCTGATAACAGCTATACAAAATGTGTTGATCTGTTCTTTTATATAGAATGCTTACAGATTCGTTAATATATTTATGCTATTGACAGGAGAGTTATGATTCATAACTTGTAGAAAGAGAATAATCAAAAAGAGAAGAAATTCAAGAAGAAAATGATCAAATTGGTTCACTTAACTTGAATTCAGAACCCTCAAAAATCCTGCTCATTTCATCTTGTAAAATATCACTTAATTTCTCTCCGTCTCTCAAAGAGACCCATCTCCCTTCAACTAAATCAAATCTCTTTGGACCCGATATTGGAGAACTTAACCAGAGTTGTTTATTCGGAGGTTGTTTGTTTAAAACATAAGAACCTTCGGTTGTATTGATCGTTATAATACCCCCCTGTAAGTAATGAATTGATATCAAAAGACAACGTTAGTATGACTTGTTTTAATCCACCAAAGAAAAAAAAAGAAGGCTGAACAGGGCTAAAAAAGACTAAAAAAACATCTCCTGTAATACTTGTTTTATATTTAATCTTTTTTGATTGATTGATTACTTACACTTTCTTCAACATCAGCGTCTAGAATATTATTAGTTTCAAAAAATTCATCCAGGCCAGTATACACCAACTCCAAAGTCTCATCGGCATGTTCATGAAACTGTTCAGTGGTCAACGCTTTTACACTTTGTGGGATAATTGTTCCGTCAGTGCTCGCCGTGATAGAGTTCAATCTAGCAGGAACAAATGTTCTTGGAGTTGAAGATAATACATTGGAGTTGCCTCTGGAAGGGTACGAAGACAACTGATAAATTCCATTTCTGTTTGAATTACTGGATAATGATCTCAAAGAGGAAACAGTAGTAGCGTAGGAGTTCATTCTTGTTCTAAACATTGTTTGGATTCGAATCGTAGCTTTAGTTGTAGTGATGCTTGATCTCGATAACGATGACTGGAAACTCGTTCTGATCATTTCTGTTTTTTTTTCTTCTTCTTGTAATATGTGGGTAGATGAAAGTAGAATCTTGGAAAATGTGTCGCAAGAGAGTCCCTATATAAAGTCTGGGGTTACAAAGACAAGAAAAAGTAATTAATTCTCTGCAATAATGAATAAACGAATGTGCTGATAGTGTGATAAGCATGATGATCTCATCTCCACTGTAAACTGGGTCAGTCACATTTTCGATTCAGCCATTCGGTGTGTCTTTAGAAACAGAGACTGCAGCGGTGAGGTAATTGGAAGTGAGCGGAGTGAGGGGTGCTAGTGTGGCTATCTCAGATAAATGTTTAGATAATGTATTGCATAATATTTTGATCTGCAGTAAGCCGTGCGCATGAGAATTAAGGAGAGAGATAGAGTGTATCAACCTCTGATAACCTGCTTGGGTCGGGTTTAAGGATTGGAACCGTGTCTCGTTGCTCAATTTGTGTAAGGAACAACCGAACAAAGGATAGACAAAAAAGATGGTATTGCATAATGACAAATGGAAGTACAAAGCGAAAAAAGATTACATGCGAAAGCATGGGTTGACTCATAAAACTATCAAGCAAAATCGTGGAGAGGAAGAAGAAGAAGAAGCAGAAGAGGTCGAAATAAATGACGATGAAGAATATTTGTCAAGTAATCAAGGTCCTGAATTCCATAAGCAGAATCCGAAGTTGGTAGCTTATACAAATCATCCAGATTTAGATTATAAGCAGCATGAAAATGAAGATGATGATGAAGACAGCTTTGAGAATACAGATCCGAAACAAAGTTCACCTGGTTTGGATGCCATAGCTGCCATTGGAGAAGCACAAGAGAATGGCACTGACAATTCAGTTTTTAGAGTACGAAAGAAGAATAATCGTTCAACAAATGCATGGAGATTTCAGTCGGATCTTGAATCGGAGATGGATAACTTACCCAAAGATCCATTTCAACTTGCTGAAGAGAAAAAAATTCAAGCGGAACAAGAGATGGTTGAACGAGAACAAGCCAAACTAGTTCTAGAAAAGTTGAAAAATACAGATGCTGAAAAAGAGTGGAATATTAAGAGGACCAAGACGAAAGCAGTTAGCAAGTTAACTACGGAAGATTTACTCGGTTGGTCATTAGACGGTGAGAAGGAACAAATCGACGTTCAATCAAACAAAAAGAAAAATCACGTATCTGAATTAAGTGAAGAAGAGAAACTCAAGTTTTTTGAACTACATGAGAAAGCACAAAGATTGAAATTTGTCTCTGAAATGAAATCTAAGTATAATCCAAATAGACAACAGGAAAAGAAAGAGTCTAAGGGCAAAGTGTTAGTGATTGATACAATCAAGGATAAAGATCATTATAAGAAGATTCTTGAAGACACCTTCAAGAAAAACACAAATACAATGAACCATGAGGTTGACGATGATGATGTTGAGGATATACATAACTTGATAGATGACTTTGACAGTCGATTAACCGAATTACTAGGACCTCAAGAAACTCTATCACGGCATAAAGAAGAGGCTACAAGGAAAGTAGATAATAATCACGGCGAATTTGATTTGGACTCATTAATTAATAATTCAAACAGAGCCAGTGATAGTGTTCATACCAGCGATGAACCAACACAAGAAAAAATTAGTCTAGATTTATCAGATGACAATCATGACAGAATCAAAGCCGAGGATGATTTTCTGAATGAACTGTTAGGTTGAGCTATTAGGGCAAGTTGCATGTCAAATTTAGTGCACAAGTGCAAGCGCAATTATTACAACTCTCGCTTATTGAAGAAACATCAGATGATCTTTTTTTTTCCGGTTTGTGGCTCAGTGACGACAAGAAACCAAAAAAAAGAGACAAAAGGAGAAAAAGAGAAAAGATAAGCTGCGTTTAAAGTGACATATGAACAGTAACTCTCATGTTACTCGGTTATTTCTTCGTGGTGGTCGTGGTGGTGGAAAGATCGAGCTTTTGTCCAGCCGACAGACCGTATATTATACCTATATGTAATATATAAATCCGATACAAATGGGTATAACGACTCGAACGCAGAGCAAACTAAAGAGAACGCAATCACGTGACGTGCTTAAAGCAGTGAAACCCCTGTCATTTTTAGCGTTGTATTTTGTTTTAGGCTTGATCTCTACATCAAACTGTGGAAGGGGTGGGATGTGTCGTTGTTACAATTCGATAGTTCTTATCATCAGGGAATACTCAGTAGTGATCCGGTAACTGTTTAAGTGCTTGTTGTACATTTGAGGTATTTCAGAACACATCACTGAATTAGTAATCTGAGGAGAAGTTCACCCGAAATCACGTTTCCCCACATTCCGTTATCATAAAACATACTAAACAGAGTTGGAAGACGAAGATAACGGTTGGTTCAGTGCAAAAGTAAAGCACTGAGCGCCGATTCTCCGGGTAAACTAAAGCGAGTGTGAGCGATTTACAGGCCATCACTATGACAGAGGAAACACGCAAATGGCGTGTCCTGCATCATGTATACAACGTCATAGCACCCCCAGCACAGCACAGTACATCAGCCTTAAAACCTTAAATTCCCAACAACTCTAGAATCATTTTTTTTTCTTTTGGCAGTTTGAGGGTTTCGGTAGATCGGTTGAAAAATATGTAGGACTGGGTAATGGCTTTGAGTTGTGGCTGTTAATTTGAAAGGTCCACTTCGGTTCTGTTCTAGATTCACAATTGGGGTCGGTATTACATCTAACTAACAATCATTCGTTCAAAGGATAAGTCTTATCATCCAGTCAAACCACCAGCTTTAACGGGTGTAGACTTATAGCGCCGGAGAGGTAAAACTTTCATGCATTGCTCTTGCTATGCTGTGCGCGCGCACTCCTCCCATTTTTTGGGTTTTGTGAAGAAGGATTTGAAAGTAGACGGAGTAGATGGGGTGAATTAGATGCGATGTCTCAAAGAGAGTATCTTTGTGTGGGGTAGCCACGAATCGCTAAGGTTCTCCGTAATACGGAGTACAAAACTATAGAAGATACTTAAAGCGCATACAGGAACACAGGAGGGGGAATCTGAAGACAAGCATCCTAAAAATGTCTAATCGTTGTTACACTTGCACTCTAACATCAGTTTTCTGGTGTTCGGTGATGGATAACGTTGTGCTGTACTCTCGTACCCTGAAGTTTGACAAATATTGTTTATATAGTCAAGTTTATTGATAGTGAGTTAGAGACAAGTTCTATTTCAGAGTTTGCTTAAACTTTGTGTCAAAATGGAGTTATGGTTTTAGAAATCAGCACCGCTCACTTTATTATGCAGTGACCCTTCCGGTGTAACTTTTTTTAATGTAACATTTTGTTTGGGGTAGAACTACTGCGCAGTTTTAAAAAACAAATGACCATATAAATGGTGGTAGACAATCGTCTTGTTATGCACACTTTGAAGGAGTCCGAAACGATCTAGATTTACGATTATTATTTTCACCTACTTTGTATAAATAAAGCAGTGACCAATCATACAACAAGGTGGGAACTACTACTAAGCGAAAAAGTTGCGAGGAGGCCCGTTCAGAGATAGATCTATAATTCAGATTATCGGGAATTCTCACAATCCCTGGAGATTTTCTGACTTCTTTCCATTACAGGGGTTGAACAGCGGGGAGCACTTCATAAATTCGCGCTAGTTTCTCCCCAATTTCTCCCCGCTTGGAGGCACACATAATCTTCATTCCCCTATGCCATAACTTCTTGAAGTGTGGTGGACCGCGCGTGTACTAGAATGGTGCAATGCTGCTGCTTGTTTTTGGGGCCACAAGTCTTTTGCCGTATGAGAGAGTAGATGGATGGTACACCGAAAATGACTTTGAACAAGTATAACCATATAAAAATGCTTACAGGTTACTCATCTGGAGTATCTAGGGGAGTAGAGTGAAGACCCATATCTATCTTATGACGGAACGTTATCTGCCTACAGACTGCTGATCCCCCAGCCCCCCACCTCAAGGATATTGCTAAAAAAACCGTTATAAGCAGTTTAAAACTAACGACAATTAAAATTTTCTTCCTCTCGTTTCTTTTTTTTTTTTCGTTTTTGCTTAGAGGCTGCTGCTACTGCACTTTCATCAATCGGCCGTTAGCTGCCAGATCTCCCTTGCGCGTTCAACTTTGATAAGCCTGGCATAACAGAAACGCGGGTGCTTTGTGCAGTCGCCCTTGTAAGACATCTTCCAGGTTCGCCGGGCCTCCAGGTCAGGCATCTCCGATCTCTGTCTAGTACACCAGGTGGGTGTTTGCTTGACTTGATATCCGCAACAAAAACGTGCACGGTCAGTGAAGATAACGTGTGTGGCGCAAGCTATATAGTTATAGTTTTAGTGCCAATTATTAATCATGCGGAGAGGGATTAATGGGAGGGTACTTTAACAAAAGTAATCAAAAAAAAAAAAATAGACTAAGATGGATAAATCAGGATGTTAGAAATATATAGATCATCAAATAAATGAGGAGAATTTGGTATTATATCTAAGTATGAGGGAATATTATAAAGTTGATACATAGTAAAAAGGGGACATTAAGTAGAGAGGGGATATAGAGCGAGCATGAGGTTGGAAACAAAATAACGTAGCTTTCCAACTCATGAGCACATTTTATTTTCACAATAGTGAAAATAAAGAATCATATGCATTTATGTATGAGGCAATTTCAAATGAAGTATCTGTTGGATAGTAAAGAAAAAATCAACCTTCAAAAAAACTTTCAAGAGTCGATTCTAAATCTATTCAGAACAACCATTACAAGAACTGTTTGACGATCTTCTCCACTTGAATTTCCTGCCTAACTTATTCCAAGTAGAAGAGGCAGCACCAACAGGAAAACCATGACTGGAACCGATATTATTTCCAGTAGATGAAGATGAAGAGAAACTGTGGTCTCTAATTGATCTGGACGGCGTTATTATAGGTGAGTTAACATCAGTATCTGGAAGAAAAGATAATGAAGAATTTGTTGAAGACTGCGAACTTCCTCTATCTTTACGGAGTTCACTGGTTTTGTTTCTTAAAGTAGTTGTGGTGGCCGTTGTAGCTGTAACTGTAGCAGATATGAGTTGTTCATGAATATTCTCCTCGATTGACAGTGGAGAAATGCATCTATTTCCCACTGATGTGATGTATTCGCCCTCCGGAGGATATGAATCAACTGGGTAGGGGCCTGAATTGATAGCCATACTAGTTAACGCCTCATGAGTGAACTCCTGATAAGATTGATGTAAATAATCTTTAGAAATCTTCAAAAACTGTCCCAAAATGTTCAAATCAGGTATCGTATTCAGTCTTGTATTGTTTTTAGAATCACCTGGTAGATTAATCTCCCTTGGAGCGTTAGTTTCAATGTATTCCTTGAATAATCTATTCCAAGAAAGAACGCTAGTTGAGTTATATGACACAAAGCTTCTCAACTCTGTGAAAAACTCCAAATTGTCGAAACAGTGCTTCCTTATCAAAAATTGAACAAAGTTATCCTTAAAAAAACAACTTCCTTCAGGAATCTTGTCATCCAACACTTGATCAAGCTTGGGAATACACAATTCCTCATCTATAATGACGCCATCATTAGTAGCTTTGGTCGTCGTAGATGTGGACGAGCGAGAAGTTGGGGTTACCACCATAGTGGTTGTTGTTGTAGCGAGTTTATCAGTGTTGATATTAGCAAGAGCGTTAAGCTTGTTGTCTGACGAGTCATTACCAGAGACGGTATGACTTATAGAAATCATCTTGTGTCGATATATGTATGAATGCTGAACTAAAAAAAAACACAAGGTATTGATTTTGGTGGGTGAATGTAATTTGGAATAACCAGCAAAACTAGTCGGAGTATGCAGAACTGTTCAATCTATCTCTCTATATATGTGTGTGCTAAAATATACACACTTTGGCAATAGTAACGACAAGCAAGAAGTAAGTGGAAGCTTTATAAATTTAAAGCCTGTTTCCACAAAATAAGGAGAGAGAGAACTTGTATCAGCTATATATACGACATCTGAGATACTTAGGTAAAAAAAAAAAACGTTGAATATGTGGCTGTCAGGAATACTCCTGAATGAACCAACCAAATCGACTTTGTGAGAAAATGCAGTGGTACTAAGATCATACGCAATTGTGCAGTGCATCTTCTGCCGGTTCTATTGTTTAATCTGGTTTTCCGTAACCTGAGGTTACATCTTGGGTCTGTCAGATTACGTTGCGGGTATGCACCACATTTTCTTCGGCGGTTTACAGAGTCAGGCGGGGACCAGCTGAGCAGGAGAGGGGGGGGAAGCAGTTTCTTTTTTTTGCCCACGCTCTCTCTCTGTCTTATCCTGACCTGGCTGTCCCGTCGACCTTATCTTTCTGACAGCTTAGGATTGACAAGCAAGTTGCACTGCAATTCTCCAGGTGGACGACTGACGCAGCATTCGGTATACGGTACTTTCCTCCTCTTTTAACCCATCTTTGTTTTGACAACCTATAAAGCCTAACTTGTAATGGTTCCACAACTAATAAAAGCTATGGAGAAGAGTGTCGGAGACCGGCCGGTCAGTGAAGCACAGCAACTCCAAGAATTAGTATAGTAAACCATAACCTACATGTATTTACCTAGTGACGGGACATTCCAGTTGAGTTACGTAGTTCTGGTGTAAGAGTTCTCGGTAAATTCGGGTCGAACACTTCCAACAGCCAACGTCTCACCTACGTAATCCTGCTCCTGATATGTATCTGCAATTTACACGTGCGGGTCACTAGTCCTGTCACGTGACATCGTTGATACTCTCCTATTCATACCATACAACTTGTTGTCACGTTCCTCCTCTCTTATTTTGTTCGAGTCTGACCCTGTTCGCTGAGTTATCTGAGTTCTCTGAACTGTACTGAGAGCGCCGGGTGTCGTGTGATTTTTTTTTGTCCAGGGTTTCATTATAGTTCCTGGTCACACACACAGCGTAAATTTCGAGAAGCTACAGAGCAGCCACAAGTATAACGACAGTGCCAATCCCTCTAAGATGATCTCTTCTCGAGTGGGCTGCAGTTTTTAAGTTGAGTGTGCAAATAAAAATTTCAACAAGGCCAAGAACAGAATTTTACTGGCTTGTTTGAATGTTCTGTGCCGGTTCCCACTCCTGCCTCACAAGAAATCGAAAAGGTACAAATTACTTACATGCAACATTTTAATGCTTAGCAGTCTCAGATCCTGATGAAACATTTGATTGTTATTTAATTATACAGAAACACACTCTATGCCCATTTGTTTTTGATTTCGTAATTTCTATATCAATACTCGTGTCTTCCAACGGTTGATGATCATCATATGATCTTCCTAAATCTATACATTTTTGTAGAACAACAATACTAATTATCAAGATTTAATTACATGCAATAAAATTGTATCATTACTCATGGCACTTACATCTGAAAAATACAACATTGATGATTCTAAGATCAGCGGAACTGGAAAATCTCGAAACCAAACAATTTTCAGCAACTGACATATGCAGAATTACTAAAAGAGGAATTCTAATTGCGCTCCACTTATGAATCTGCTATTGACATAAATTTGGATGGAAGAAAACAAGATCACCTTTTCCGAAGATTCATCCCTCTAATCTGCTCCGGAGATGCGGTTTCTTAATTAAGCGCTCTAGAAAGATGTAAGCTATTGGGAGTCGAAAGTACAAGTATGAAATCGTGTTGTGCTGCGGGTGAGCATATTATTATGACATGTTCAGAGGGCACAATGCAATGATAACCCTTACAGGCTTCATTTTCTTTACGAGTCTCTTGTAGTAATCTAAAGACACGAGCCACAGACGAATTATTATATCTGAATTCGGGTCTCAGTAGGTATGTTCATCATTCACATGCGCAGTTGACTTGTATAGATCAGATCACAATCTTCAATGGTGCCAGCACGACTGTTTAGTAGCGTCAAACTAAATTTGCAAGGTCTAACAGGACAGTGCAGCATATGATTAGATTCATTTCAGTATGACATCCTCGGGACATCATCGATTCTCCGAAAAAAATGTAATTTGCGCTTCAGATTAGAAACTCAGAGGGTTAGATAGTGTTCAGCTGGTCATTAAGACATGTTGACTTAGTTCTTTTCAGTTCCCTTCCCCACTTCAGTACTACGGTATGCTGTGTATTATTTACTTGATAACAAGACTAGGATAAGGAAAACAATAATAGAAAGCAGTGAAATGTTCATTACTCTTCGATATTGAAAGGTTGGTCGTTGTCAGGAATTATCTCGGGTTTGTTCATAATACATCGATATGCTTGAGCATTTTTAGATGTATTGCTTGATGAAGCATACTTCGTTTTTTTACCATGTTTCAAAGACGAGACATAGTTGAACAAGTGTGAAAATGTTCTAATTGAGTCTCTGGAGGGAACCAGATGCATGGAGACTGTTGACTTCTTTCACATTCATGCACATACAGATCTAGCCCGCAAGAAACTTTTGTTTGTTTTTGCTGTTGTTACTGTTGTTACTGTTGGCGCCGCTGTTGTGTATACACCAAGTCGGATGGATGCACGCAAGCTTATAACCCTACATATACATATTTTTATCAGGCGTTAATTATCATCCTCGCAATGTCGAGCAAATTTTTCAACATTTACTTTGCAAAAAAATGTCAATGAACTAGGTAATGATAGCAGGCTAGGAGGGTCTGCTATATTTCCGATAATCATAGTGAAACAATCCTGCAATGTACGTTGTTTTATAGACCTGCTTGAATGCATTCCCATTCACCAGTTGCATGGGAAAATAATACCACCACAGCATTTTGCAATTACTCAATTAAGTCGAGGGCTATTCTGAGAGAACACACTTAAAAGACAGAAAGAAAGAACGTATGGAATAATGTAGGAGGTCTCTTAATGTTAGAGGATGAGACCTTTTTTTTTGCTTCTCTTTTCATCTATCCACTGTCTTTTGGCTTGGTGCCTGCTTTCCATTACCAAAATACAGATCTTAGTTGTTTATGTGACTTTCAAAAAAAATTTTCCTTTGACATCTCTCCTGATTTCTGAAATGTCATCTAAGTACCTGCCTAGATTGACATGTACGGCTTCTAATTACACATCTACAAAGTGGGCTAATACCAAGAAAACCTCGAGAAAATTTCTTTTTGCTTTTTATTTTCTAAATTATTGAAATTTCGTGAGATTCCGAGGAGGATGAGGTTTATCTCGCGCCAATTTGTAGATCCCCCATGTAAGCAGTGGTATTTTAGTATGTGATTTTGACAGATACTGGCAAAGAAGCGAAACGGCGAAGGCCAAGTATCTGTGCGCTCCGCGACGCACTTAGCGTTTGCCACAGTCCCTACTTTCACCAACAATAAGAAAAGTTTTCCGCGCTCGTAGTTTTCGCAGTGCCACGATACTTCTTGTCGTTTCTTTTTTTTTTCTGGCGTGTCTCATCATACAAACGGTTATTTTATTTTTGCTTCTCTTCAGTTCGGTTCATCGGTGCATTTTTCGTACGTATTCTCATTTGCTTGTTGTTGTTGTATGAATAGTTTCAACTGGATGTGTACTTGCGTGCATTGCTAAGCTATAACAGAGACACCGTCAGTTTGGAGGTATCTCTCATTTTTGTCTGTAGATCTGTAGATGGATGGATGGGCTTCCTTCAAAGGATGACAGGTTCAGATTTCTGTTCATTTGGTCCACCTTACACAACATGCGTAGTCCATCCCCTTATGAATTCACTAACATTGTGGCTTTCTTACTGAGTTAGATACTTCTTTGTTAGAAAGAATTTTCGCAAGCTTCTCACCTGAACTGGTAGTGTATAATTTCCAACTGCAAAATTCAAATTGGTACTCTCGTATATTTAATGATTCATATGCACGTTCAGACTTCTCCTGCTACTCCGGTATTCCATTCATGGGTGCTTCCTTTGAAAATTCTCTACTCCGGCAAGCGTTCAAGTTGAATCACAACTGAACAAGCTGTTTTGTAGCAAGTATAGCTTTTTCTTATTACGTAGGTTTATATTATATTGAAGATACTCAGTGTCATATCTGTCCGTCAACCATCCCAATCTCTCAGCAATCTGTTTTTTTCAAATAAAATCAACCACATCAACTGATGATACGTCCAACAAGAAATCGCGATCGACAGTTATTTGCTCACAAGCGCGTGCGAGCGCGGGAGAGCCCTATAACTGATCCTTCTGTACCCCCAGTAATCGCTGTGTTTTTTTTTTTTTGGGCTTTCTCGCTTTATTTTCAAAGCATAAATGTATAATTAAATGCTTCTGATCTCCGGCTGTTTTGATCTTGCTTTGACGTGAGTCTGAATAAATACAAGTTTTACTCGTTTTGGATTGTCTAAAATTGCATTTGGTATTCAATTGATCTGTAGTTATATATATATATATTTATATATAAATATATATACTCACATACACACAGGCATAATAAAACCTCAAACACGCTTTGACCCCTTCGCGTACTCACTATACATAAATGACATGTCGTCGTCTCAAACTCCGGTGAGAGCTCTGAGATCTAAAGACCTAAGTTCTTTGCCTGATGATCTAAAAGAATTGAAGAGTTCTAAGCTTGTCACCTTATCGTTCATTCCAAGCAAGGTTCACACACTAAAAAAACCAAATTATTTTACTAGTACTCCTCCTACCTCGACAACAACAACAGCAGCAGCATCGTCATCATCGCCGTCATCATCGTCATTGTCATCGTCGTCGTCATTTTCAAGATCCAATTCCAGTTCAAATTCAGTGTCTGCTTCCACACCAGTGACGTCGTCGTACTCTTTGGTTTCAAGTGGATCGCATCGTCAAAAATCGATTATAGAATTGTTGAATCCGGTCGTTAGTCGAGACCAAAAAACACACGATACGCAATTTAATGTGACGTTAAATTATAGTGCAAAAGAAATGATTGTCCCATCTACAGAAGCCATTAAAAGAAAAAATTCAATGAAAAACCCCAGACTGACCAAGAAGTCAAATGTTGATAAAAGCAATAAAAAGTACCCCAGATTGTTACCAATTGAACGCAAAATGTACGTCACCGTCTCCAATTCGAAATCAGGTTCCCATTCACATTTATCTTCTTCCATATTTTCTACGGATCCATGTAAGTTGATATTCCCTAACTTAGCAAAGGAACTCAGAAACATTTCCAATTACAAGATTCAAAGCGTTCGAGTAATTCCAAAATTGGAGAAGCAATGGCAGAGCGAGTCAATCAAGGTTTCTCAAGTCTTGAAAAACTATAGAACCATTTATAAAATGTTGAACTTGAAAAGAAAAGAATTTACAAGACTGAATAAACTGGACTATGAAGAGCAACAGTTTTTAGCTGATGAAGAAGAAGTGGATGATGACGAAGATGTAGATCAGGAAATTGATGAGGACTATGATGACAATAATGATGACAATGACGGCGATGCCGACGATGATGAAAATGACGACGATGGCGACGACTACAATGATGATGACGATGATCACAAGATTGGTGTTGGAGGGTATTGATTAATCGGATTTAGTCTGGTTAGGTGATCAATTTATGCTACTAACTGCTAGTTTTCCAGAAAGATCTTCTTATCGACACGTTTGTATTTTTAGTTTGTAGAATTATTGTATATAGACCCCATATATATGTCTATATCCCATGCATGTGGATGGATATCCCCCCCCCCCCCAAAAAAAAAAAAAAAAGAAGAAAGCATTCGTTGGGAAAATGACAACGGGAAATCAAAAAAGCTCAGAAACGCCATATCTATCTAATCCAATGCAATTCTTATTCTTTGTAGTAATCCCCACTTTCGTCTCTTAAAAATCGCAAAACGTTTTCAATGACGTAAAAATCAATATTCTTCCCCCATATCAAATCCAAATGCTCATAATTCTCTACGCCAACAACATCCAATTTGGTATCTGGTAGCGACTCAACTGGAAAAGGAATACTTTCTTCCACTTTGATTTCATCCCCTATCTCGTGAGCATATTCAATTTCAACCAATTGCTTACCCACATCATCTTCATTTAATTGTCTGACATCCACATGTTTGAAAGTTGGCAACTGATCTAACATTAGAGTTATATCAACCAATGAGTCCGACATCCCGTAAATTAACAGGAATTTAGGGATTGTGATACTTGAATGGATAGGATATTCAAAGGAGTCAAAAAGAGGGGATTCTTGATACATCTGGAATCTTTTGGACCTTATTATTTGAAACCAGTGAACCACCGATTTCACTGATGTTGTAGAGTATAAATGGAAATAACAGATAAATTTTTGAACTTCGCTTATATTATATGAGTTCCAGTCGAATAATATCTTATTAGGTAGGTCAATCATCTTCACGAAAAATGGAGGGTAACAAATTTTTTGCCAGAATATGGTAGATTTCAGAAGAATTTTTTTGCCAAATAATTTGAAAAACAGACTTGGTTTGAAATTAACTATCGAATTGATTAGCCAGTTCGATAGTTTCTTAGGTGTTGTTGCTGGTGAAATTAAAACCAATTTTTTAATCTTAGTATTCAACTCATTATTGATTGAAATAGATGCAAGAGCTTGAGAACAACCTTGACTGAACCCAATATAGGTTAAATTCTTCTGTTTTGTAAAATCTAAAACATAATCAATTGAGCCAGGTATGTCATACAATGCAAATTCATCAATGGAAAAGTCCCAAAATTTCTCCTCTGAAATAGATAGCGTTTCATGTTTATTTGAATATTTGTTACCTCTATTATTCCCAAGATAAACATCGTATCCCAGTGAGCATAATATGAAAGGTAAATTATCACTTTTATCGCACATGAGCACCCAAATTTCGCTATTCATCAATAAACCATGTTGGAAGTACACAACTTCTCCATTGGGTTTAAATCCATTCAATTTGGGTTCCAATCTATGTACCGTTAACAGGTAACCATCTCTTGTCTTTACTAGATGATTCTCCACCTTGAAGCCATTCACTGAGCAGATATCTTTAAAGCTTGTAGCTCTTCGTAGGCGCTCTATCTTGGAGAGCAAGTTGCCGTCTTGTAAATTGTCAGAGGCAAGGTAGCGATTATACGTTGAGGTTTTCCTATTCCCGAGATTGAATATAAATTTCACTATCTGGGTGAAAAAATCAATCAGTTGTTCAGGAAGCAGAAAAGTTACAAATGAGACTACTTGTTCAAAGACAATCAAGAAAATAGATGAGACAATCTCTAACTTGAAGAGAAACTGGTGAAAGCCAGATTTTTCTTCTTGTTTGGATTGCTCGCTTTGTAAGAACGTCTTTTTCATTTTGGTAAAGAGTGGCTGAAATATTTACTTACTCTCTGATATAGCCTGACAGTTCAAGAATCAGCTCTTGTAGATATAAGATGAACCTCAGGTATGAAAGAAGAAAACGAAAAAGCACACGACGGTTCATGGGGTAGACAAAACAAACACAGAGGACAGAACAGAACACAAGGAAAAGAAAAGAAAAGAAAAAACAAAAGGCTGTGTTATTCATTTCAGACAAAAAAACAAATTTCTGTAACCAGCCATGGCTGATGTAAATACGTGGCTGGTGCTATAACGTCTGGTGTTTTTTTAAGGATTTTGTTTGTTTACCGTTTGGTGGAATAATAGATTGTGATTTATCTGTATTTTTATGGACACTCGAGTTATGGTAGTTTTGGAATCTATTTCTACTTCAGTTGGTCTGCCTTTAGTTTTCCTAGACAAAAACCGCTCTTGAACTCTTTAGTTTGCTTTCTTTCATTTTGATCCAGAATTTTATTGTCACGATAGCTGTATAATCAACTTCCAGCTCAGTTACGTTCTCAAAATGACCTTTGGAGATTTCTTTTCCAGAATACCTTCAAGAAGAGTAAGTGAATTCCTCCAATGCTAGATTATCTGTAAATATGTCCAAAAACACAACGCACAAAAACTCAGATGTCAAATATCTCGTCCCATGTATACTTTTTCTTACTAACTAACTCATGATCCCATGTATGTCACCATATCTGATCTACTTCTCATTGATAAACAGTCTAGAGATTCAGGTGTGTATTATAATAATAACGCCGCTTCTGCTTTTCCCGCTTACAATGACCGTTTATCAATTTATTCTAACAACAACAACAGCAACAACAGCTCGGCAGCCTATATGGCAGCTAATGCAGCCACTGGAAATGTTTCGAGAAGCAACTCAATGGGTTCTTTATCAAGTGCAGCTGCAGCAGCAGCGTTGAAAAGACACTCATCACAAACTAATTTGAATCATACTTCTTTCATAAATGGTACTGGAGGAGCAATGTCTTTAAGCTCTAGAAGTTTCAGAAACCCTAATCAACAGACAGCATATACAAGAAGAGCTAATTCTTTCCAACAGGGACAGTTTAATCCATACTTGTCGCAATCGCAGAAACTTCAAAAAAGTGACAGAGCCCAAGTTGCAGGCAGATCGAATTCACTGGCTTCTAGTTCTTATAGACCTTCAGGTGCCGTTGGATCAAGATCAAACTCACTTACTTCTAACTCGTCCAGATTCACCACGGGAACGACAACAACAACTACTACTACAACTAGGAGGCTCCCAAGTGGTCAGCCAGTTGATGGTGTTACCACTATAGTGAAAACAACGAAAGAAAGAGATGCGGAAGGGCACACAAAGTCAATCACCAAGACTACCATTGAAAAGAAAGGTGATTACGAAATAATTAAAACAACAGTTATCCAACCGGCCGTAGTTAGCAATTATGCCGGATCGGTCTTAAGTGAGACAGAACAATTTGATGACGATTTCTATCATGCTCATGATGATGACGAAGGCATCACTGTTCCTGTTACTTCTCCAACGGCTAATGGGACTCTACTTATCAGTGAAGATGTAAATGAACCCCAGTTGGAGCAGATAATGGAAGAGGAAGATCTAAATACCACTTATACCGATGAAGTTCAGGATAACTATATCAGAAAAGAATCATATGGGAAGCTTGGAAATTCTCGTTTGCCTCTTGTTTCTGAGCCTGCGCCTATCCAAATACCAGAAAAACTGAAACCTCAGGATGAACCTCAACTATCTTCTAAACCTTCAAAAACAGGTACGCATCCATTAAGAAAGTTGACTGAAGCCATTATTGATAGCCCTGCCCAGAATACCACTAGTCCTGCTGCAAATTCGAAACTACCTATGAAACCAATTCTAAAAACTTCGTCTAACTCTTCAAGCGACGCTCAAAGCTCGTCTTTTAAAAAGGTGAAGAACCCCGAATCCATTGTCACCGGTGATGAAGCTGAATCTGAAGCTGCTTCGGTATATTCTGATGCTCTTCAAGAGGTTCAGGAAATGGCTAATGGTAATCAAAGAGCCATTTCGGATTCGTCATTCCTCGGCACACAAAACCAGCAGCGACAAATTGATCCCGAGAAAGTTTCGGAAAACATTCAGTCTCACTTTCCAACCACCAATCAAACCTTCCAAAGAATACCACTCCGTGGAGGATTTAGACAACCAGCTGTTTCCCAATCGCAGCCGCAGCAGCAGCAGCAACAACAACAACAAGAGGTGTTGGAACCGCCATTTGTTCCCCAGCAAGGCAGATCAAACTCTCTAACCTCCTCCGTAACTTCATCCGCCATTAGAAAACAAGTCAAGATATCAGATTCAACAAATGAATATTATGAAAGTCCAAGACGGTCCCATTCAACTATTAAGAAAGGACAAACGCCAGAAGAAATGTATGAATTAGCTTATCAACTTGCATTAAAGAAAGTTTATGGGGATAATCCACAGGTATCACAACAACAGCAACAAGAGGACTCTAATGCTGAACAGCAGAGATCAGTTGACGTCCCTGAAGACATTACAAAAATCTCATCGGCCATTTCTGAAAACAATAATGGCAGAGCCATGTCATTGTCCATCAGTTCTCGTAGGGAGTCTTACTCAAAGCCATCCTCATTGGCTGGTAATGGCAAAAGGACAATGTCGCTGACCTCATCAGTTGATCATTACTTATTACCTCCTGGCGCAAGTAGTAGCGCATATCAATCTAATGCTGCTGGAATGGGATTTAAGACTCATTCACTGAGAGAAACAGAGAATAAAAAGCTAGTTAAACAGAGAGAAAAGGAGACCAAAGAAGAAGAGAAGAGACTGAAAAAGTTACTAAAGAGAGAACAAAGATTTGAGATGAAAAGGTTGAGTAAGCAACGGATGGCCGCTGTTCATAATGTTAAAGAAGAGCAAAGAATGACTAATACAACTGTGCCTCAGTCTCCAAGTCAACAAGAGCCATCACAACAAGAACCACAGCCAGAAACTCCATACATTTTACCTCAAACTAAAACTCAAGTGCCTCAAGGTGCCATTTCCGATACGTCATATGCACCAATCAAAGTTGATCAAACTGAACATCCACAGACTCCAAATCAGCCAAATCATAAGACAACCCTGTCTATTTCTTCATCTTCAGTAAATACGCAAAGTCCGAGAAAGAAGAAGTTTTTTAAGTTTGGAAGAAAGAATAGACAAGATGTAAACCCTTCTGTCAGAACATCGGATTCGACTTCTCTGACTGCTGCAGAAGTCCCGTCGACTCCACCTACACCAGCGTTGACTAAAAAAGATCGGATTACAGTTACACTGCCTAGTACAGACTCACGTCCAATCGACCGGCCAATATCTTTATCAAACAATCCAAGCTCATCTCAGTTTGCAACTGACGTGGATCTAAGAAACGGTGAAGTCAGAAGAGATCTTAGAAAGGAGAATGGATCTGTTGATTATAAGGATAATGGCCATAATGGCCATAATGGCCATAAACCTAAGTTTTCGAAATTCAAGAAATTCTTCAACCTTTAATTTTCTAAGTTCATATGTTTTCTTACTTTGTTGGACAAGGAAAAGAGAATTCGATGTGGGTCTGGATCATGATATAATGATTAATATAATAGTATTGAATTGCGTCGCTAAGAGTACATTTCTATTTCTTTTTTTTTTTGTTTTATTAGCGTCATTCCCTGTTTTCGTTTTTGTTTTTTGTCTTTTTTTTTTTTTGATGTACCCTCCATTGCTCTAGAGTGGCTAATTTATAATTTTATTTAATAGATACCTTTATTAGAAAACACCAGAAAACATTGAAAACCCGTCTAAACTGTAACTCATTTACTGATTACGTAACTTTTTATATAACACGCGTATTGATGAAAACCAGTCTGATAATGCAGCGAGAGCCAGAGCAAAAAGAAGAAGCTGTGCTTGTACTTGTCTCTTTCTTGGTTGGTGATCTGGAGGTTTTTTTGAAGATAGCTGGAACAGATTTTGAGCTGCCCTTATGAATCAGAATATATCAATCGGAAAGGCATCATAGAATACTATTAAACTGTGCTGCAATAGTCAAGCCCTGAGACAAAACAAAACAATGGCATCTGTGCAATCCCAGAAACTGCTTCATGCTAAGATATTGACTTTACACTGGCATGACAATAGTTTGCCTGTGTATTCGCTAGATTTTCAACCCAATCGGGAAGGACGAAGATCAGCAAGATTAGCTACTGGTGGAGGCGATAATCTGGTTCGAATTTGGAAATTAGTGTACAGCCAGGACGACACTGAAGTGGAGAGTGTGGAGTATCTCAGTACTTTATCAAAGCATACACAGGCTGTGAACTGTGTCAGGTTTGATCCTAGTGGTGATTTATTAGCCACAGCATCAGATGATGGACTGATCATGATCTGGGCGCTCTCGGATGATATTATTAGAGAGTTTGGTAATAATAACGAAGAGGACGATAGAGAAAGTTGGTATTTGAAAACAACGTGTAGACCAGTGTCTACAATTTCTGAAATTTACGACATTAGCTGGTCTCCTGATTCCAAGTACATATGTTGTGGTTCCATGGATAACATTACAAGGATTTACAATACTTCTAATGGGAAAATGTTCACACAGATATCAGAACACAACCACTATATCCAAGGCGTGACGTGGGATCCAAGAAATGAATATATATGTTCCCAGTCAGCGGATAGATCTGTGCATATCTTTAAAATAAAGAACGAAACCGATAACGAATTAACGGTGTCACCGACCACCTTTTTCAAAATTCAAAGGGCTGAATTGCCATGTTCCAAGCTGCCTCAAACTTCCTCCCATAACAAACCTATAACTTGTTCAACTACAACTTTGACAAGTGAAAACTTAGCAAAGAAGAACAAGATAGAGCCTACTGTCACTCCTGTGGTTGGAGGTGCTACAATCACTACGCATTCAGCATCGCCAACTCCCATAGCGTCATCCCTGACGACTTCTTTCTCAACGATGGATCCCCCATTACAAACTCCTAGACATAAGCGTACATACTCCAATTCTTCAACGAGCTCTACGCATTCACTTGCAATGTCGATCACCAGAACATCTTCTCCAGCGCCAGCCCCACTCCCTGCAGTTATGCCTCCTTCATCAAATATAGTCTACAAGAATTCTCAGTTGTATCATAATGAGACATTGCAGTCATTTTTTAGAAGATTAAGCTTTTCCCCTGATGGATTGCTATTGTTTACTTCAAGTGGCATATATAAGAGCCACCTCCAACCACCTCCTTCTACGGAGGTTTCCAACACTAGTAGTACCGGTAATAACAACTCTGGTAATGATGAATTGATACATACAGTTTATATCCATACAAGATTTGGATTAAACAGACCTCCGGTTGCCCATCTACCTGGTTTCAAGAAACCAGCAATTGCTATTCGTTTTAGCCCTGTTATATATAAGATAGTACCTGGCGAACCGAGCAGTTTCAGCATGCATTACAGAATGATATTTGCTGTAGCTACACAGGACTCTGTTTTAATATACGATACGCAGAGAATGAAAGCTTTAGGCATTGTCGCTAACTTGCACTATGCTGTTATCACTGATTTATCTTGGTCTAGTGATGGAAAAGTGTTGATGGTGTCTTCTGCTGATGGATTTGTCTCGAGTATCTTAGTTGAGAAAACGATACTAGGTGAGGTGGAAACTTATGATTTGGCTAAGTTCTTGAAAGATAATCCAATCAGTAAACCTGAAATCATGATTCCGCCTATCTCTGATTCAAATACATCAACTACAGCATCCACGACTTCTTCAAGGAATCTTTCGCAATCTTCATCTCAGTCGAAGCAATTAAAACAGCCCAGTGGTCCTTCTATTATTGAAATGTTAGGAAACAGCGGATCTATAATCTCACCTTCGCCCACATTACCTACGTCATCGGCTCCAGAGACGCCAACAACAAACTCAAATACGCCGTTGTCATTCACGAATACTACAGATGCAGCTAGTGTTACTCCTACAGTGACAAGAACTTCAGCTCCTTCATCGGCCACATCTTCCTCGCGTACGGCCCTATCTAAGCTTGGAGAGTCAAATGTGGTCAAAGTTATTGATATAACCGATATAGAAGATAATAAAGAAGATGATTTGTTGGCTGCTGTGGAAATAGAAGGTAATAAAAATATCAAAGACTCGGAAATATTTGCAGTTTCAGGTGAACAGTTGAAGGGGACACAAAAACAAGAAAAGAAAAAAAAAAGGAGAATAATTCCAACATTAGTGGTTACTGATCTGAATGAAGCAAGCAAAAACTGAGAAGCATAATCCTTGACTTTTGTTATTGCTTCTGATAAACATACATGCATATATGTATAGTTTATAGTAAGGATAGATATTATAACAGACTAATTACTTTAATTCAACTACAACTGCTCTATAATTGTAAATAACTCAAAGAAAAGAGTACCGTCGATCGACTCAGTTATTACAGACGCCGTCGCTCTTCCTCTCTCTCTATCTCTTTCTCAGGTACTACCACATTTCAAAAGAGAGTGAGCGAGCGGTTGCGGATCTTGTGAGGCCCTGAGTATCCAGTTGTTCAATTGAAACAACTGATCAGGACATTGTTGACCCAAAAAAGGAATATTAATAATCACAAGCAGTTTGCTCCTGGTTGACCTTTTTGTCTATAATTTACACTCTGTTCACTAAGAGAACAACTGTGAAGAATCAACACTCAACTGACAACTCGGTTTCTCCATTACAACTTGATAGATAGACTTGATCTTTGACTGCTTGATTACAAACATTTCAAGAGCAATTTTTATTTTCCCCTAGATAATAACGAACTGTTTCAAAAAATAACAAATACAACAAATACAATGGACAGCTCAACCACGACGTTTCTCATAATTCTAGTGATAGCATTCATATTCATTAGATGGGTGATGAATTCCGAGTCTAATCCCATTTCGGTAAATGAGAATCATAGTCGGAGAAGAAGAGTTGTAGTGACGCCGGCTATGATCAATTTGGTCCGTCAAATATCTGCAGATCGACTAACAGTGGAGCAAATAGTATATGATCTAGAAAGCACAGGAAATGTCAATGAAACTATTGAGAGATTTTTGAATCTTGGTGCTTTGCCTCATCCTCCAGGATCCACACCTGCTGCCGCTGGTTCTCATACAGTGAGTAGTCAGCGCAGTTCTGGTGTTTCCTTAGTTGGTAGTTCCACTAGTAATGTTGTGACAGACAGATCAAGTGGTGGTAAAAGTTCTGTTGATCGAATTTTGAAGAGTAGTACAGTAGTTGAGGATATTCCAAAAGGTGGACCATTTGACGGGTTAAGCTTTGAAGAGAAGAGAAGAGAACTGATTTTGAAAGCAAGACAACGAATCACTGAAAAGGAAGGTGTCATATGGGACTAAGCTGCGTTTTTGACTTTTTGTAGACAGATTCACTGTTTTAAACCACCTTGTATCTAATATAGTTTGATGAAATCAACATATAATTTATATCATATCATAACTGATTGATTGCGAAATACTAAAGTAATATACATAGACAAAGAAACCAAAACAAAAAAATAAAAATAAAAACACTGCAAACAAGAAGATATTGTAAATAATTCAAGTCAAGTCAAATCGAGTCAAGTCAAGTCCTTTTGTCAAAATACATCCTGAATTTGTTATTTTTGTTCTTCACTCTGTACAGGAAATGCATAATGACTTCGCTTTCTTTGACATTTAACTGACTGTTAAAATGTTCCTCTACCGTTTGTCTCAAATCATCGATAGTTCTATACTCATACGCATTCTTATCTTTATTAGCTTCATTCTTGACATAAGACTCAGAGTGTTCACCCAAAGTAGAATCTCCTAGCAGGTAACCTTGAAACGTCTGCACATCATTGGTTATCAACTGGTTTGGATTCAAATACAACTCTCTATATTTTCTTAGTTGTTCTTCTGTCCAGGTACTAAAATCCATGGGATTTGGTTTTTCAAAATCATCAGGCCCGTTTGAATGAATGTATTTGGATAAAAACTCTTTCTGCTGTTGAGCTATTAGCTGATTGCGTTGTTTTGTTGAAGATCTGGAGTTAGATGTGTTTATAGAGGCAGAGGCCGCATTGTTTGAATGAGAGTTGGAGTTGGAGTTGGACTCCGATTCGGAGTTGAGATCTTTCTTAGCCATTTCAATTTTTTGGGTAATCTTTTAATGATATGTAGGGAGGGGTTTTTAAAAGTAAAATAGTATATTCAGAAGGTTGGTTGGATATAAGTGTACAAGTTAGAAAGGATAGATAATCTGATAATTTTTAGTCCTTTACTTCACTAGCATACAGTAGACTCAGCATCACCAACCCAACTACAAGAAATAGACGCGTCGACTTTTTGTTTATCTCGCACCTTTTTTTTGGAGCGTTTTTTTTTTTTTTTCTCATCGTCTTCTGCTAATCTCCGGCAAGGTGACACAACAACAGATCTCAGGGATCTCTAAGTACAATATGAGTAAGTTGTGTTGTGTTATGTTATGTTTCAGGTGAATTTATAGGTATGTTAACTTGTGTTTTGTAGTCTTCTTACTAGGCGTCGGTTCTTCCTGTTTTGCTGTGAGAATGCGATCGGGTCTTAGAAACGTTTACATCTTAGGAGCAGGAGGTATTGGAACTCTGGTTTCTACACAGCTTACCAAGCATTTCAATGTCAATTTTATCCTGAGAAATCAAGCTAAGATTGATTTATTAAAAGCTACAAACAATCACATCCAAGTGAAACAACTATTTAACAACAACACCGTCTTGGCTGCACAAATACGCGATTCTTCTACCGCTGAACAAATTCCAGAATCTGGGATTGATTTTTTAATCGTTACAGTCAAGACATTTGATACAGTCCGTGCATTGAAGCCTCTACTTGACAAGATCAACAACAGGACAAAGATTTTACTAATTCAAAATGGGATGGGGGTTGTGGATGAATTATATTCACAAGTGTGGCCTGAGTTAAGAACTAGACCTGTTATCTATCAAGGAATTATTTCGCATGGAGTTTTCCAAGATCCTTTAAAGGCCAATACATTCAATTATAATCATGCTGGGTTGGGTGATTTGAAACTTTGCAAACTACCACGATCCACTGATGCAAAAGAAGACGCTGAGAATTTGGCAATTGATGGAGCTGATGGTCGTGTAGATGACTCAGTAATTGAAGAACTGGTCAAGTCTGAGATGTTACACTCGAGATATTACAAGTACTGTGATTTACTGGTGTATCAGGTGGAAAAACTGATGGTTAATCAATGTATCAATCCAATAACTGCCATTTTGAACTGTATCAATGGAGAGTTAGGACCTGTTGAACCCAATCGAATGTTGTTCAAAGAGATCATCGATGAATCAATCGATATCCTAGTCCAATGCCATCCTGTCTTGCTGGAATCATCATTCTTCTCTGAGATTCTCAATAAGGAGAACTTGTTGAAATACGTGTTGCACTGCGGGTGTGAAATCAACGGTAACAACTCGTCCAGTATGAGACAAGACGTGTTGAACCTGAGAGATATAGAAATAGAGTATATTAACGGGTACGTGGTGCGACAGGCAAGAAAGTTAGGAAAAAAGGCAAAGGTTAACGAGACTATAGAGTTGTTGGTAAAGACCAGATTGCAAATAGACCGGAACAGGAACAAAGAAGGGTAGCAGTTGGTCAATGTGAATGATGATATATAGACATCGAAATAGACATCGAAATAGAAAAATACACATAAACATAGAGAAAGACATAGAAATGCGTAGTGTGGAACGAACAGCCGCCTGCCGCCCGCCGCCCAGCACCCGCCCCGCAAAAACAAAAAGTGTGCCACATGCCACATGTCTTTTCTCACGCGTCCTCTCCCGCAAATCACCGATGGTCACGTGTAAGCAGGCAATAGCTTTTCACCCCTACACCATTATGGGAATGCTTTCGCCATTCCACGTGACCTGCCCCTGGCCCTGCGTTTTTCGTCGCCTGTCACCTGTCACCTGTCGCCTGCCCAGCGCGACATTTCCTGCCCCCCGATCGATCCACACCAGGGAAAAAAAAAACACCACAAATTTCCACTGTCAAAAGGCTGTCTGTTTTTTTGTTGTTAGTGTTTTTTTTTTGACTTACTAAACACATCAGACTCACAGTGACACTTCGGGTCAAATTTGCTTCTTTTGTCTCTCTCTTATTGTGTAACTGAACCATCCGGTGCTGCTTCTTATCGCTGAGCTCTCTCACTCTCACTGAACTACTTAAACTTATTACTCTCCACTCTGGTCTTGCTCTCCTCAATTTTCCACCGCTGTAAACACCTCTTCTTCTCAATTGGTTTACCATCAATATTTGCTTATACAAAGAGAAAAATCGTTCCAATCTCCAATCGTCGCATCACTAGTGAGAAAAACTACTAAGCAAGTCTACTAAAGTCTATTCTGGTGCTTTGTGTGTGTTTTTTTTTATAAAAAGAACCCAACTTGATCTCTAAAGCTAAACCTTATCAACTGTGATTTGTGTGTTTTTTACTCGAGGGAACATAGTTTAATTAAAAAAGGGGAAGTGGAATAAGCCACAACAAATCACACCTACCGACAATTTCTTGACATATATATAACATAATTCCCCAATTATGTCTTCTTTCCCTTCATCCAATTTTAATGATGACTCCCAAAGTGGTAATGACTTCCATCATCCTTCAAATGTCAACATGCACCACCAACAATCAACAGATGAAACTCCTATGGCTTTACTTGAACAGTTGGTCTACGTTGATAATTTTCTGCAGAATAGCGATCCTGCAAATGAACCTAATTTCGATGAAGAATTAAGTGCAGAGTTGGCTGCTTTTGCTGACGATACGTTTATATTCCCTGATGAGGACAAACCAAAGAAGATTCTTAAACTTGAAGGAACTTCAGAAGATGAATTTCCAAACCGTTTGCCACATCTTCCTCCTCATACACAAGATTCTAATGTCATTTCATTCAATCATGTGTCCCCGAATAATGGACCTTCACAATCTCATCAACCGTCACAACTACAACAACAGCAACAGCAACAGCAATCTTCAAGATCTATCCCATCAACTATTCATGAACTCTTAGGTCAAACGGTGCATCAAGCTCCTCAACAAGTACATACTCCTCAACTACAACAGCTACAGCAGCAGCATCAGCAGCAGCATCAGCAGCAGCATCAACTGAGTGTAAGTTCCTTCTCAACGGTGAAGAATCATAATAGTAATAATAACAACAACAGTACCAATGAAGAACCTCATTTACCCAGAGTATCTGTCCCTCAGGGTGCGCAAAGTACATTAACGGCAGCAGGATTATCACAAACACAAATTGAAGCTTTAGCAACTTTGATTGCATACCATAAACCCGATATACTTCAACAGGCTCAAACCTCAAATCCAGGTCATGGTCATGGTCATGGTCATTCCCCTCGTGCTGCTCCTTCTCCACAAGTTGGAAACTCAGCAGCAGTTTCACCAGCTTTACAAAACTCTATATACTCGGCTATGCATTCACCTGTTGGTACTACTACGAACTCTGGCTCATCAGCTACATTGTTGAGGCCATCTTTAGCTTCAACATCTTCTACAACTTTTTCTCATGCCTCATCATCATCATTTGACCCTCCTAGTCACCATTTCATATCACATCAAAATTCATCTTCTGCTCTTACTCCATCTGGTCAACAAATTCAGCAGCAACAGCAACAGCAACAACAACAACAACAAAGTGGTCATCAGCCTTCTTTGTCTCCTGTGGGAAGTTCGGTGCCAAGTTCTACATCAACGCAGATTCAAATGCCAACGCCCTCCGGTACAACGCCCTCTGGTAGAACGCCGTCCATGTCTCATACCCCAACTGCTACCACTTTTATAGGTGGCACTCCGCAGACTTTCAACACGTCCAGCGTTGGTACCAATGGATCATCAGCTGAGTCACCTCAATACCAAGGTGTAGAAACTGATAAAAGGCGGCGCAACACGGCTGCATCTGCTCGTTTCAGAATCAAGAAGAAAATGAAGGAGCAAGAGATGGAACGAACTTTGAAAGACTTAACTGATATGTCTAAGAGCTTAGAAGTTAAAATACAACAATTAGAAATGGAAAATAGATTGTTAAGAAATTTGGTAGTTGAAAAAGGTAACCAAAGAGATACTGAAGAGTTGGAAAGATTAAGAAAAAGAGCCAAAATTAGTGTCCAAGAAGACGGAGACGTTATGAGTACTGGTGGTGGATTATGAGATATAAGTTCGTCATTCTGGTTTTTTTATTCTCGGTTTTTGCACAGTAGTGAGATAAACTACCGCTTCAAATTATTATATGCTATTTATATGCCTGGTTGTGTTTGATTAGTTATTGGATTTGAAATGACAGGTGATGTAAGGAGGAAAGTAATGCATTGCCTCCAGTCAGTTAGTTGAGTACATCAATACACTGTATTTGTTTGGTTGGTTAATTGTTTAATTGTTTGCTTCTGAGAAGTATTTGTGTTTGTTCTTCATGTCTACTGTTTTGTTTTGTTACACTTTATATATATGTTTACAAGAATCTTTTTATTGGATTGAAAAAGGTGTTTCCATCATAGTTGTAATTTGTAGTATTTAAGACTATTGAAGATAAAAAAAATAGTAATGTACGTACCACTGATGTTGATTACCTAAATTTACTGCGCTGTGTTACGTAATCTTAATACTTGGTGGTGCTGCTCTTTTCTCTGTGTGTTTGGTTGGCTGTGGGATTCTCGTGAGTGAGCTTGTTATCTTTACTACCATCAGGACTACTAGTAAGCTTAGTAATTGATTGATGGTTGATACATGTATACTGAACAAGCACTGTAGACCTAGGTTGATTCATTACGAGTATATTTATCTTTAATTATTTGTTCTTGTCAGGTATATTAAAACAATTGAACATATACAGAGAGAGACTTATCAGTTTTTTGAACTCAACTATTTCAGCATCCACTAGTCTATCAAAACCACTTGAATAATAAAGCATTTTTTTTAAAGGTTACATTAGACTTATCTAAATAAGACCATAATATAATATAATATAATACAGCATAGAGTTACAAAATGAAACCAGTTGTTTCGGTAAGTCATCTATTTATTAAATTGCATTGATGTTTCACTATCAAGTATTTTGTTTTCTCTCTTTGATCCACTTTGAATGTTTCATTAGGTCAATACAAGTAGCAGGTCAGTTGTTTACAATAGCGGGAGGCGAATTGTCTATTTCATACAAGGTGTGCTAATTATAGCTCTAGTGCTGATGCGAGAAGAGTCGACTTACAACTTTTTATTCGTAAACGGATAGATCATGATTGAAAAATATTCTAAGATTGTTCAAGGAAGCTATATAGATATTGGCAGTTTCTACAGTTAAAGACACTGACAGAAAGTTATCAAGAGAGATTCACGTTGTCTGAATTGAGTAATATACTAACATACGATAAATTTACTACTTTATATTCCGTCGTATTGTAATATAGGCAGGTAAAGCATGGTTCTGTACAGTGGTGTCAGCCTTCGGTATAGTGATATTATCCGTTCTAGGAGGTCTTTTCTATAATAATCATGAAGCTTTAATGGGATCTATCAATGACCCAGAAAATGGACAAGCTGTTGCTAAAACTATCTTTGGTGCTGTTTTCTTGTACATTTTATTCTTCTTGTTCTGTGGTGGACAAATTTGGTTAATGCAAAGACAAGCCAAGATTCAATTGTCATGATCTTTGCAACTGCTGTGGGACATACGTTGACGTGAAGAGGAGACTAGTTGATTATAAATAAGTTGGCGATAAGATGAAAAAAAAAGAGCCCGTGAAAGTGGTTGAAGTGAGATTACGGTATGTGTTTTGTCCTTTCTTATTTTCATCACATACTGTGTATCTCTTGGGCATTATAGAGTATGCTATCACGTTGCATACGGTATGTCCAGTTGATAATGATTACATATAGATAGTACGTCTCCAACCTGCAGTTTCAATTTCACGAGATATTTTACCTTATATATATATTCTTGAGCTTTTTGAACCGTTTTTTGTTTTTGTCTGACGTCTTTACTGTTTTGTTTTTCAACTATATTTTTTTTTTCTCTTTTGTAAAAAGAAATCTTCAATTTTTGAGTTTTGTATCTCTTACCCATTTAGTTTCCGTATTGTTCCTTTCATATTTATTTAGTTCAAATTTTGAATCGAGTGTTGATTTCTGAGAAGATGAGAGACGATCATAGAGGGATGATGGGTTGACTCCTGTATGAGTTGGTAGTACACCAACAGCAGAACTTGTTCCCCTTTAACAAACGTTGACTGTCATGATGTTCTAACGCAACAACCAACAACAATATCGAGATATGATATGATACTCTGTTCTCCGTTATCAACCGTCAATAATGTACAAACCAAGCTATAAAAAAAAAAGATGTGCGGCAAAACGTCTTTTTTTTTTTTTGGAGATGCATTCAGGCCTTCTTTGAATCCTTGCGTTTGCATCATCTGAGCTTAAAAGATTAATCTTTCCTTAAAGATTCACCAAGATCCCTGCTTGGAGGTGGGTATGCCGGAATAGATAGCCTGTCTTTATGTTTCGACAATTTTCATCGGAGTTTTTGTCCTTTGACGGGATCTCAACTGACACGCTACATTTTTTGTATTTTTTTGGCTTTTTGAAGTATTTACTTGACCAAAATATTGGTTTCCTTTCAATAGTTAGTTCTTCTATCATAAATATAGCAGCATCGTTTGCTCTTCTTCATTATATCATAAAATTGTCGATATATATATTGTCATATAGAGTTAGACCTAACATCTCAACATGTCTCTGGTATTGACTGATGTAATTAACAGAAGGTTCACCTCATCGATACTAAGTCAGGGCACACCCTCATTATCGTTATCTTTCTCTCGTCTCCTCAGTGCTGGTCCCAGAGGTTATGAAAACAGAACTCCCACGCTTGAAGATTTACCTTCTTCTGCGTCAGACCTAATAGTCACTGATCCCTTACTCATTTACCGCAGTTATATCGCTAGAGGGATCTTGCAGAAAGATCATTGTCAATTTAGAGCAGCTGTTGAGTTGCAGAAACTTTACTTCAGATTGAAAGATTATCAACCGAATGACAGATCGATCAAGATTAATAAAATTATAAGAGAGTTAGAGATGAGACATAATCCTAACAAGAATGAAAGTTTGATATTTAGCACTATTGGTTATAAACCAAAATGGTATACAAATCAAAACAAGAAGAAGAGAACAGAACTGATTAATGTGATAACAGATGAACAAGAATTAGAGAATTTCCCATCCCCGCAAGGTTTATTGATTAACGGTGAAGTGGGGTGCGGTAAGTCAATGTTGCTTGACGTTTTTGCAAAATCGTTGCCTATTGAGAAAAAGTTGCGTATTCATTATAATAATTTCATTCTTTGGGTTTATTCTGAGATCCATAGTATTTATGAGCGTAGAAAGAGATCCAATCAGGACAATCACACCATCTTATCACTTGAAAATGAATTTATCTTATATGAAGTTGCCTCCAGGATGATTGATAAACATTATGTCTTGATGCTTGATGAATTCATGTTGCCCGATTTAGCGTCTGCTAAAATAATTAAAATTTTGTTCACCTATTTCTTTAAATTGGGTGGTGTTGTAGTGGCAACATCAAACAGATTACCTGATGAATTGTACTCTGTTGACTTCAACAGGACCCAGTTTAAGAGTTTTGAAAGAATCTTGAAATTAAGATGTCAAGTCTTTGACATGAACAGTGAAAGCGACTATAGAATGATTCTAAAAGATAAAGAACTAGATCCATATCTTGTCGTTAAGCAAGGCAACCAATCACATCAACCACAATGGGAAAAATTGGTCGGTCAATTCATCAGTTCAAATGCAAGCTTGGTTCCAACGTCGTTCACGTCATATGGAAGATTGATCAGCATTGCAGAACATCATAACGGAGTGGTGAAATTTGATTTCGAAGAGCTTTTCGGAGATTCAACTTATGGGCCAAGTGATTATATTTCTATTGCATCAAGATACCACACTGTCATCATTGATCATATCCCTATCATGACCATGAAACGTAAAAATGAAGCTAGACGATTTATAACATGTTTAGATTCCTTATACGAGTCAAGATGTCTGGTTTTGTTTAGAATGGAGGCCCATCCATCAGAGATATTCTTCCCTGATTTATCTTCTGGTGTAGCAGTTGACCAGAGCAAATCCAACAATGAAGAAATCTTGGAAGAAGAAATGTTTGCAAAGACGCAGTTATACCTCGCTAATCCATATAGGCCTAACATTCAGTCATACGAAGAAGGTAGTAATCAATTCAAACAGACCGAGCTGGAGGATCCAGTCATGTCAGTAGAAGAGGATAAAGATGTGACAACAGCTTTCAGTTTTGCTAAACCGACCACTGATTTCAAAGACATAAGCAAATTCACAGGAGAGGATGAGATGTTCGCATATAAGAGGGCAGTGAGCAGAATTAACGAGATGAGTTTCAGTGCCACTTGGAGATTAGAAGGGAGGTGGATTCCTAATGATGCCGCTTTGCGACCATGGGAGAACAGTTGTGAATCTGATACGTCTATTGGCAACGGCAATAAGACGAATAACGATTGTAGCGGAAGCCCAGCAACATCGCCTGGTGCTCCAATTTTCCAAACTGGAGATAAATTTACTGCTAATATAAGGTATCAGAATGCTCCATTTTTCAAGAGTTATAACTTTTGGTCCTTGGGTTCATGGAAGAACAAAGGGGCGCTAATTAAAGATGATATTGCCAGGAAATGGATCAAAGGTGCGGGAAATGTTTGAAGTTTGAATGAGAAGCAGGGTCTAGCTCATTTATACCTATACATAGATATATATTTGATACAAATAGTTTGCATAGATCATCTATAGATAATCGTAATTAGGCATGCTTAGTTATACACACATAGATAGTAGGCGTCAACAGGGAAAAAAACCCCATCACTAAACGAACTCAACTCGACTTAACTTTTTACCCCCTTTTCCCTGTTTAAAGCCGCCGCCCGCGCCGACACGCACTCCACCTCTCAACTTCCGCTCCACATGTGAATATGTTATGCAAAGAAAGAGACGACACAAAACAAATGGCTAATTTCAGTATCTATGAAATATACAGATTGAATTTACTCCCTTGACCATATATATTGGTACAGATTATCAAACTCTTCCAGATCAGAATAGCAAACTTGGTAGTCACCTTTGATTATCAAGTGTCAGCTTTACAGTCATCCAACCAAAACACATACTACAATTTCAGGAATGGAATTCATAAAGATAACAAAAGTTGACGACATAACACTACACAGAAGAGGTATCTCTTTGAAAGGCACATTGCATTTGACAACTCATCATTTAATATTCACCCTCCTTCCAGCGCCCAATGATAGCCAGCAGCAGCGACCGCTTGGGATGAGAGAACTATGGTGTTGTTATCCGATGATTGAGAAGGTGGAATTCAACAAAGGTTCATCATTGTTGTACTTAGATGACACAGAGGTGGATAATAATATGTGTAAAGGAGCCAATTTGAGACTTAGATGTAGAGATTTCACATTTTTAGCTTTTGATTTCAGTGATTTAAAACAATGCAATGATGTATTCCAAAGTATTATGAAATTGACTTGTATAGAAAATTTGGAGAAAGTGTATGCTTTTTTGTATAGCCCTGTTAGAATTGAAATACCATTCAATAGCTGGGATGATTATCAGCCTTTGAAAGAATTTGGAAGGCAGGGATTAACTTTAACTTCCAGATCCACGGAAACCGATTATCCTGGTAGTGGAAATTGGAGACTTTCCAGTTTGAATAAAGATTACAAATTATCGAAAACTTATCCTTCGAGATGTGTTGTTCCTAAGTCGATATCAGACACTATTTTGAGTCATTCTGTTAAATTCAGATCTAAGAATAGATTCCCTACTTTGACATATTATTATAAGAATAACGGTTGTTCAATTATAAGATGTTCGCAACCATTAGTGGGTCTCAAACAGAACAGATCACTCCAGGATGAAAAATTACTTAATGAGATTTTCAAGACCAATAAGAGAGATAAATCGGTAAATTTGATAGTTGATGCAAGACCTTTAACAAATGCAATGGCTCAACAGGCGCTAGGTGCAGGTACTGAGCCTATCGATAATTACGAAAAATGTAAGAAAGTTTTCTTGAACATTGAAAACATTCACGCAATGAGAGAAAGCTTAAACAAGATCAAAGAAGTACTCAAGAATGGTGACATTTCCAATCAGTTATATAACAAAGAACTTCTGATCAAATCCAATTGGCTTGACCACGTTTCTAATATGTTGAAAGCAACTGATTTATTAGTGAAATCAATTCACTTGAACAAGATGCATTTGATAATTCACTGCTCCGACGGCTGGGATAGAACTTCACAGATTGCATCGCTTGTGGAACTATGTCTGGATCCGTACTACAGAACAATAGATGGATTTATTATCCTGGTTGAAAAAGATTGGTGTTCATTTGGTCATAAATTCAATGAAAGATCTGGTCATTTGCAGACTGAAACTAAATTTCACAACTATACATCAGATTCCAATTTCCAGAAGATCAAACAGTTGAACCAGAATTTCAAGCATCATCAGAGTACTAAACTGGAAAGTCCAATATTTCATCAGTTTTTAGAGTGTATTTATCAGTTACTAAGACAATTTCCCTCTAAGTTTGAATTCAACGAAAGATTCTTGAGAAGGTTAATTTATCATTTGTATTCTTGTCAGTATGGTACTTTCTTGTACGATTGCGAAAGGGAAAAGAAAGAATTGCAAATAGAAGAGAAAACAAGATCTGTGTGGGATTATTTCAAATCACGTAAGCTGGAATTCACAAATTCTGAGTATAATGATGATGGCAGTATAGTGTATCCGAATTTCTCAGATGTTAAATTCTGGTTCCAATTGTACGGTAAGAGTGATGACGATATGAATGGTTTTTTAGAGGTGAGAAGGCAAAAAGCCGAAGAAGAAGAAGAATTAAACAGGAAAGAAGCCTCTGCTGCTGCCTCTACTGCTTCAAGTTCAGTAGTGTTTGATAGAGAGGCAGAAGAGATCAAATCTGGGGAGTTTGCATTGACTGGATATTCAGATAGCCCTATAAACTATATCGATGAGACTGCAACTACATCAGAAGATGAAGAAAATCAAGTTGAGGAGAATCAGGAAGGAGTAGAAGAAGAAAAAGCCGAAAAAGAGAGGGCTTTGGAAAATAATGGACAGGAAAATGTTGGTGATCCCTTAGGCAATTTTAGCGTTGTAGTTAAGAAGCTGGAGCGTATGGATATAACAACCACTTCTGAATAGAGATGCCAGTTCTGTAGCTCTTAAAGAAACATTAAATGTTTAGTAAATAAAATAAAATAGTCAATATACATTGAATAGGATCACAATTTTGTATAAATAAAGAAAAATTTGAATAGAATGCAAAACCAAATGTATAAATGTAATATTAAATAAATCAAACTGTATAAATAAATAAATAACCGACCGAATAAATTAACGAAAAAAAAAAGATTAGCTTGCAGAAGTTTGTGAAGTACTACAACTTTGCAACTTCAGTTTTCCAAGTAACTCCACACCATTTGCTCAGTTCAATAACCATTTCCCTACATTCATTAATGACTTCCAAATCAACACCAAGATTCTTAGCACCTTTCAAATGACCTTTCAACTGAGGATTCACATCCTGAGGGATCAAACTAGATATTACGACAAGGCTTGTCTCTTGAGGACTCAACACTCCACAATAGGACAACAAAGGAGAATAAACATTCTGAATTGCGTAGGTCCATAAATCAGGATATGATGTAGCCATGGAATCGATGATACGGCCAGAGATCTTGTTATATATCTTCTTCCAAAATAAACGACCTCTTTCTTGATCATTCACAAAATCCTGGTATGACTCAATTGGAGTTCTTTTATAATCTGACTTGGAAGGACGAAGGGTAGCAGGCGTAGTGTCTCTTAGAATTGTCAGCGAATTGATCGCTTTTGGAAGCCCTCCTAAAGCAGCTGTCTTGAGAATACTTTCTCTGAATTTGTCCGTCGTGTTGAATAAGAATTCATGATTTTGAGAACCATAAGGGAAAAAAGAATTGTCTTTACCACCTATAGGTTTGACCTCTTCGTACTGCTTGATCACCTTAGACACTCTGTTGTACAACTCAGTTGAAGGAGGCAAGTTCAGATGCTTCACGTGCATTGCGTAGTGATATACTTTGGGAATTTCGTGAGGTTGGTTACATACAGTTAGTGTTACCGTTGCAATTAAGTACCATACTTCAGATAGCTTCTTGTTTGAGGAAAGTTGGGCAAGCCTTTGTGGGGTTAATATCGTCATATCTATTCTTAGTTGTTCGTCTCTTTAATTCTGTTGTGTCTATTCTGAATTGCAGTTGGCCTAGCAGGAAAATATGTTCATAAGCATATAGTTCAAAATTATATGAAATGCACTGATATAACACTTTATTGATAGTCAGAGAAGTTTACCGTTGTTGTAAATAAACAAGTACAAAACTATTGTTTAAGAAGACACTTTGAACAATTCAAAAAAAAGAAAATTATTTCCAAATAATAATAATAATAATTAAAAAAAAAAAAAAAGACAGTCATGAGCCACCCTGAGGCTGACTGTAAAAAAAAATTGGGCGGGCAGAGGTGCAGAACACTATAAAAAAAAAGTTGCAATTAAATTGTCTTTTTAGATAGAGATGCACAGAAACTTGAGAATGGCATTTGAGAGTGAAGAGGTGAAGATGCTGGGATCACCAGAAAGAGAAACCTAGTCCTATTTAAATTAAATTCATATATATAGTCGGTGGATCGTCTGAAAGAATTTCCCAAAATATAAGTCATCGGGCGTTACATGTTAGTCGCTTGCAGAAACGGTGATTTTACTCGGCCGATAGAAATTTGTATGGGCGGAGTCATTAAGATTTTTCACCATGACTGACATTTTTAGCAAATTCTCTAAGTGGATCCATTCACTATTAAGACCAAGAAATTCATGACACTGTTAATAATTAAGTCATATTCAAACGAATATTAATAACGATTAAAAATATATATAAAGAATCTATACAATTATAAATAAGCCAAGATGGATCTTGCCGAATCATTCAACAATCAATCAATCAATCAAAAGAAGTGTTTTTAAGTTCAGGAACAATAGATAGCACCTTTCCTGTCTCCAAATAAGTAGTGACATTCTTAACAACAAACTCTTCCATGGCTTTCATAGTTTCAATTGTATAAGTACCCACGTGAGGCAGTGAGACAACGTTAGGCAAATTGATTAATTCCATGTTGACATTAGGTTCATTTTCGAAAACGTCAGCACCGAAAGAACCAACTTTACCCGATTTCAATGCTTGGATCAAGGCCGATTCGTCAATAACTCCTCCTCTAGCAGTGTTGACAATAACAACATCATCTTTCATCTTTGCAATGGATTCTTTATTGATTGAGTGTTTAGTGTTTGTGTTCAATGGGATATTAATTGAGATGACATCGGATCTAGCTAACAATTCGTCAAAAGAAACATACTCGGCACCGTCTTCTAATTCTGGAGAGAGTTGGCTTCTATTGTGATACAATATTTTACTGAAACCGAATGGTCTAGCTCTATCTCTGACAGCCCTACCAATACCACCCATACCATAGATACCTAACACTTTACCTTCTGGATCATGACCAATTGGTGTGCCTGCAGCTTTCAAAGTTGGCCATTTACCTTCCCTTAAGTTTTGTGAGGCTATTTGGAAATTTCTTAAAGCGCCTAGTAACAAGTAAATATGGGTGTCGGCGGTGGCAGCGTCAACTAATGAAGGGATGTTAGATAGTTGTATTTTCAATTCACCACATTCAACTGCATCAACTTGATCGTAACCGGCACCAGTGTGGCTGATGGCTTTGACTGAAGAGTTGGTCTTGATTTCAGCAAGTAATTCTTTATCAAAAAGACCACTTTGAACAACACTTTCAAAAGTTCTAGTAATATATTGAACGTCTTTGAATTTACCTGACTTCAATTCAGACAAGAATTCATCTCTAGAAGAAGCTAAAGTTTCCACCACTTTAACACCGTAGTCTTGGACAAGGTTCTTCCATGCTTCGTCGGCATATCTGATTGGACCGAATCTCAAGACGGTTATTGGTTGAACAGAGGACGTAGACATGTGTTTGAATATCGGTAAATGGTTTTTAATTAGAGACAGTCTATCGATTGAGGTTTTCACAAATCGCATACTTTTGAAAGAGAAAGAGTTCAAATAAACGAGAATATGCGAATCTGTAGTGTATGTGTATGTGTGCAGAAACCAGATTATTTATAGTGTGGTAGGCGAGATACCAAGTGGCGATCGAACAATAGGTGAAGGTGGGCGTCAGAAAGATCCAGATAGAGAGATAGAGATCTCCGATAGTGGACGGAATTAACAAAGTCAGTAAAGAGATTCTATGATAAGACAGATACAAGTCGGTGGGGGTTCATCAAACGGGACACCAACCATCGACCAACCATCGACCATCAACACAGACACTATCATTACCTCCATTACCACCAACACCAACACCAACACCAACGCTCACAACTCGCCAGATCACACAGTATTCCGCTAACCGCATCCCACCTGGTGGCCGTCTCTCATCCCACGCGCCCACACCTCACAAATCCGGAGTTTTCGAACCACCGCCTGGCTCTGGCCGTTTTGTTTCGCTCTTCCCGCTGGCACTGACTTCTGACTTCTGTCTGGTCAGCACTGCTGGTTTTTCTGCTTCTGACTCTGGCGGCAGAAACGGTTGGCTTCGGGCACACCGCAGAGAGTGAGTGGTTCATAAGATAAGCATAAAGTGATTCCTCTCCTTCGACTTGAACAGTCGAAAATGTCTATAATCAATCTGTTAATCAATCTGTTAATCGATACAATTACTCTATTTCGACATGTTTTCCGTAATGTAGTGTTGTGGACTTTTTGTTATCAGTGTACTCAACATTGCTAGTTGCTTGGTTTCTTGCACGAATGCCTAGTTCCACCACCATAAACCTGTGACGGATGAAATCGACTCGGAGTTTTGACCTTCTTCGTGTTCGCGTCGACCGAAGTGTATCTGAAAATTTTCAAATATATCTACTAAAAATCCACTCACTACCCATACAGTTATTGATTCGAACTTCAGCATATACATATAGGGTAAGTACTACTAGTAGCTTATCAATCTGCATAGGTCCAGGCCAAACATCTGTTTGTAAATAATAACGAAAGAAAATATATATATAATTTGAAGATAGTGCGAAAAAAAAAATGTCCAGCGTAAACGACGAACAAGAAGATACAATTAAGTTGAACCATTCCAAACTTGGAACCAAAGAATACTGGAACAATTTTTATAAATTGGAACATCTCAATTTCGAAGAAAATCCAGAGGACACTGGGGAATGCTGGTTCTCTGATTCTGACGCTGAGAACAAGATAATTGATTTCATATTTGCAAATGCAACAAACAACAGCAACAATATAGGTAAATTCTCATCAGAGTCTAAAATATGCGACCTGGGAACAGGTAACGGGCATCTACTATTTCAAATACTAGAAGAAGGTTGGAGAGGTGAACTAGTAGGTATTGATTACAGTGAGGTGAGTGTCCAATTCGCAAAAGATATAGCAGAGAGTAATGATCAGGAAGTTGAATTCGCTCAAAGTAACATACTAGATATCAATGATTCCTTCATCAACAGTAACAAAGAAGAATTCAGCTTGGTGTTGGATAAAGGAACACTAGACGCCATTGGATTAAGCGATGCAAAGCATGGGGAACATAATGATTTATCTGGCGTTGATGTGTATCCTCAGACTGTCAAGCAGTTGATTAAGAAAGGGGGTGTTTTATTGATTACTAGTTGTAACTTCACGGAAGATGAATTGTGTAGGTTGATCCTAAAATATGAAGATTTTGAAGTTTGGAAAAAGATAGAATATCCTGTTTTTGAGTTTAGAGGTGTTAAAGGGTCAACTATTTGTAGTATTGCATTTGTTAAGAAATGAAATTTTACAGAAATAATATTTTGTTTTCGTTAATTTTCGTATCTTTCAAGTTTTTTTTTTTCTTTTTTTCTTTTTGCCGTTCCAATATTCTGTAATAGTTTAATTATATGTTCAGTTATAAACGGATGAGCATAGAGGACAGAACCGTTCAATTTCTCATCTCATTCTCTTGTCCTATGTTTATATATGTATGATATAGGTCCCCCCCCCCCCCTAGAACGATGCTTTTCAACGCCCTTTCACACTTCCGGTATAAGCTCTTTAATCGAGTCGTACAATTTCGAAGCATTTTCAACTTGACCGATCTTCAAAGCATACTGAGCAGGCGTCTCATCTTCCACAACTTGAAACCTTATAAACTTATCACTATTTAAAGAGCTTACCATTCCTTTAAATATTTCAAATCCTTTTACTATAGGAATATTCAAAATCAGTTTCAATATTCCATCTTGTCTCATGACTAGTCTTGCATTATAATGCCCTTTGGATTGTAAAAATTTGTTGACCTTCAAAATACCAACACCTTTCTCTTTCCATCCTTCTGAAACATTAGTTAAATCCAGGTGATATAATTTAGCTTTAACTTGGAAAACCGTTGATTCTTGTTCTTCGCCTGATTTCACTTCTTGTTTTTCCAAGTGGACAGTCTTGTACACTTCTTTCACTTTCTCTTTATCCTCTTCTTTTTGAATCTCAGTTTTTTCTTCCGTCTGTGGACGATCAAAAATAGAGTTCTTATTTTTAGCGTTTTGGAAAGCATTACCAAAAGAGGAGTTAGCACCAAAGACTGACGTTGGAGCATTTCCAGTAGTGGCAGTATCCGATTCTTTGTTTTCAGATTTATTATCATCCGGTTTGTCACTGCTGCTGCTGGCTTTGGCAGTAGCAGTAAACACGTTTTTTTGTGTTCCCGACATGGAAAATCCAGAAGTACTTCCAAAAGCAGTTCTAGCACCAAATACAAATTTTGGTGCTGATGATTCTTCTGGTTTTCCATTTGTTGTAATGAGTTCAGTGGATTTTTTGGGTTCCGTGGATTCAGTGGATCCATTTTTCTGAAGAATTTCAGACTTTTTTTCTTCAGCTGTTTTCGTATCGATTGAATCATCGTTGTCTTTCTTCTCTTTTTCTATAGATGTTTGCAAAAGCTTAACTTCTTGCTCTTCTGACGTTTCACTGGCCTTAGGCCGTTTCAGAACTCCTTCTTCGTTAGCAATGTCGGTCTCAGTTTCGCCATCTGTCGTATCCTCATCTTTGGATTCGTCTATAGTTCTCTTTTTACTTTGCTGAGTGTCGCATTTTGTTTCTGAAACTTCAAGTTTAGTTTCTTGTGTACTAGGTGTTGCTGTGGATGCAGGCGTTTTGTTGTCGTCAGCTGTGGAGTCTGGAAGCTTTGAAAGCTCTTTCTCGTCAGCCATTGTGTATTCTAAAAAGGTCGTTCAAGTTAAGAGGTACTTTACTTGGTTGTGAATAGCAACGTGATACTAAAGCCTTGTTCATTGTCATACAAACATAAATACCTAAAGAATATATATCACCAATGGGAGGGCAAGAGAGAGAAAAGAGAGAGAAAGAGAAATAATTATGCACCCTTACACGGAAAATCCCAACAATTGGTACAACTGAGTATGTTGTGGTGACACCATGAGGGAAGGGTTTATGAGGAGAACGAGGACTAGTGGAGGCAGAAGGAAAGAGATTAAAAGGCAGAATGCAAAGAATACCACTTGAAGAAGCAGTATGGAGTATTCTGAAAAAAACGATAAAATGTACGTTGTTAGTATAGAGACAAAGCAAAAAAAACAAAAAAGGAAACCTCAACTCTTTGAATCGTTAAAAGTTTCAAAATACTGCTTATACCGAGTGTCTGCTACTTTTGAAATTTTTTTTAAACGTCGACATTTGGCTATGATCTTATTTAGTAGAAAAAGCTCTATATAAATGTTTTTCAATTAATACGAGACCAGAGAAGTACATTCAGAACAAATATACTGACCATCCATCCATCCATCCATCCAACCCCTTTCTTGAAATGAAACAAGCAAAAAACATACACATATTACATATTACGTAAACATAACTGGCGCCTAAAATTCAAAGTAGTGCTCCACCCAAATCATCCCAAAAGGTAAACAAACAAATAAACAAACAAAACAAAGATCATCATAATGTTAAATCAAAACAAATAGCACGAATGAAGAATATTAATTGTCTTAATTTAAATTATTTGCCTTTAATGCTCGTGATAGGCAGATACTTTCACTGCTAGCATCTGTTTATATATCGAGCATTATCTTCTATATCAGTTACTACCCTAATGGAAGTGCATCTCAGATTGAAACCCATCTCAGGAGGATCCTCTCCTGTTTTCAAACAGTCAGAGACAAACCCAAAACAGATTTTATTTGAAAACTACGGTACCTCATTTGATTTTAAATCAATTAGTGAATCCACTAAAGATGATCCTGAATCTGAAGTTGAATTCTTCAATCAGGTGGCTAAACCTATGATTGATGAGAAGTTATTCAAGTCTCAAGACTGTCTGTTGTTCACTTTAGGTCCTTCTAACTCCGGCAAGAGTTTTACGGTGTTTGGTGATAGATTTGAAAATACAGGACTGAGTGCTAATTCGTTGCACTATATTTTTGAAAAATTCAAAAGTTATCATATCTCATCGAATTACAATCGTCTATCCAAAATATTGTCAAACTTACATGACAAAACAACTGCTACTGCCTCTTATGAAGAGCCTGCGCTAGACAGTGAATATGCAATCACTTTATCTATGTTTGAAATCTATAATGATTCAGTTAAAGACTTGTTACTGAACTCAGAACCTAAGAAGTATAAATCATCGCTGGATATTATAACAGACCCAACAGATCAAAAATTAAAGCCTCATAATTTATCTCAGTTTATGGTAGACAGTTACGACGTCTCGATCAATCTTATCAAAAAAGGATTGAAAAGTAGAACGACATCAACAACTTTTATTAATAGTGAGTCATCCAGATCGCACTGTTTTATCTTCATTAATATTGTTAGAATCTACGGACAAGTTGTAAACACTACCAGAATGACTATTGCAGACTTAGCAGGACTAGAAAGAGCAAAACTCTCTCAAACTACCGGTATTAATTTAAAAGAAGGAAGTTTCACTAACGGTTCATTGACACAATTAGGTCGTTGCTTAGAACTTGTTGCTACCAAACAATTTAACAAGTCCCTGCTTAGAACTAACAAATTAACAAGATTAATATTCAATGACTATGTGAAGAACAAAAGTCTTATCTCTATCATTGTTACATTAGATCCAAATGGTGAAGAAGGGTTAATCTTGCAAACATTAAGATATATAAACCCAGTTCAGTATCAAAAAATCTCCAAGTTTATCTCTTCAAACTCTTCATCCCGCGGTAGTTCGAGGGCAGGCGCATCATCTCCTCACGATTTGAAACTTCAAGGTGAACTTTTAGCAGAAATTGATCATTTGAGGGCTTTCCAATCTAAGTTGGAATATAAACTTACAAATCTAGAAAATGAACTTGTGCAAACGGAAGCTACTGTGAGAAACGAATTATACGAGGAACACGAAAGAAAATTGAATGAAATCGCTATCGAAAACAGGAAAGAAATTTTCAAACTCAAAGAGAATAGTATCGAATCTACAGATTCTAAATTAGAAGATCTATCTTCAAACTATAGAGACAAAATTGCAAAAATTTCTAACGACTTAGAATCAAAACAAAAAGAAATTATTATGATTAAGGAAGAATTGGGCGCTTCTAAGCTTCAATCTCAAGAACTCAGAAGAGCTAATGATTCATTAAAGTCAGAGATCACTTTATTGACAACTGAACACAGTAATAGCATTGCTAGTGTGACTTTGGCTTTGGAAGACTCAAGGAACCAGTGTATAGCTTTGCTACAGTCTGTAAAAAACCTGGAAACAGAAGTTTCCGAACTCGAAGCCAAACATAGACAGGAGTTGACTACGTTGAAGGAAGAAAAAGAACTTGAATTGAACTCTCGCGAAGAGTCAATAACAAATGAATATCAAACACAATTGACTGTCCTAAATTCTGATCTTGAATCTAGAAACATAGAGCTTTCCCACAGGGACTTAAGAATCACAAAGTTAATGGAAGATTTGGACATTTTGAAAAGCTCTTACGATAACAAACTCTCAGAGAAGAGTATCGAGATCAATGACTTGGAAATTTCAATCAATGAATTGGAATTAGAACTATTTGATATTATCGCTCAGCATTCTTCAGAGAAAGTGGCCACTCAAGCGACTATTGCAAAGTTGGAGCACCAGGTGGCAGAAGCACAAGCTGTGAATGACACTACAGAATCCACATATAAGGGACAAATTGACACCCTGACTAAGGAATTGCAAACAATCAAACAATCTTATAAAGACAAGCAAACGAACTACGAATTAAAGATATCTGGATTAGAGTCTCAAGTTGAGTCATTGAACAAAGAATTAAAGCAAACGAATTCAATGATGCATGAATTTCAACTAACGCATGATAAACAGTTGGAGGAAATGATGGCTCACGAAGAATCCAATATAAACGATCTAAGGTCCGAGAAGGAAAAAGAGATAGAAAAACTTAGACTGGAGACTACTGAGAATGTCAAACAACTACAAGAGAAATTAGTCTCCAGTGAAAGCCAGCTGAATCTTGTCACCCAAACGCAAGACTCCGAAATGAATAGACTAATTAGAGAGAAGAAAGAGATGAAGACTGAGTTAGATGAGGAAATCGACCAGCTAGAATCTAAATTATTGTTTAAAGAGAAAGAACTTGTCGAAGTAACTTCCAAATTACATCAATTAGAAGTGGAAACTGAAAAGCTGAAGGAAGAATATGGCACGGTCGAGGACAATATTTCAAAGAAAGATCAGATTATCAGCTCTTTGAAAGAAGGCTTCGAAGATCAAATGAAATATGCACAGGATATTAACGGCACCTTAACGAAAGAGACTGAAGAGTTAAAGACAAAATTGAATGAACAACGTTCGTCAGAAGATAGTCTAAAAGAACAACTTAATGAATTGAAAAATAAATATGATAAACTTAACAACGAGAAAAAGTCCCTCAAAGATCAACTTGTCAAATTGTCGGAGACTACCACTAATATCGATAATGAAGATAACTCCGAGTCTATCTCACAATTAAAGGCTCAGTTAGACGATAAATCTCGTGAGATAGTTAAACTGGAAGCTAAATACAAAAAAGATACCCAACATTTGAGATTAGAGCTAGAGTCATTGAAGACAAAAGAAAGTATTGTGAATTCTTTTGTTTGGGAACCCTCTTCAAGATCTCCGTCTAAGTCTCCATTAAAACAATCCTCTTCTAGATCTCCTTCAAGATCTCCTTCAAGATCTCCATTGAAGGAATCTCTGGTGTCATCTTGTAAATCACCAACTCCTTTGTCTGAGGATTTCAATGCACAAGGTCTGATTGAACAGTTTGACATATTTGAAGATACTCCAGAAGTAATTACCAGCATCAGTAAAGGTCTATCTCAGTCAGACCATGACCTCATGAAGCGTACTCGTTCGTCAACTCTAACAAAAACTAAAAAGAAGTCACCAAAAAAATCAAACAGAAAGAGTTCATCGCCAAGCAAATCAATCGTTTCCCATCAAATGGAATTTTTCAAAAACAATGGATTCTCAGAGAAATTGTCACCTTCCAGTGAAGACGAAGAATCCAAACAAAATAACAAAAAGATGAAATTTAAACCTTTGAAGTTGTCCGCTGGTTCGAAGGTGAACTCTCCTATTGTTTCTACACCATCCTCATCAGTGATAGGTAATAAAGAGAACAATATCCCTTTTAAGAAGCATTCGTTATCGCCCGTCAAATCAAACAAGATGAAATTGAGAAGAGTCCAGATGGAGGAGATCATCGATTTGAGTGATTAAATCTGGGGTTTTTGACTATATAGATTTGTGCAACATACAACTTTTAGGTTTTCATCAACTCTCAAAAAAACTGTAACATGAGTGGCACTGCCTTTAGATTAAAGCCCATTGAGCTCGCTTATCGTTGCCCTTTTACTTTCGTAATCTCAACGTCTAATATGTTTTCTTATTTTCCGGTTGGTAAACGACCACTATTGTTTTGGTCTTGGATCAGGTACAATGAAATGTATGTGTTTGTAGGTTTATCGATTTAACAGACGGTTCTGTGATCCAGGATAAATATTATAACAATTAAGACCCTTGAACGCGTTTGGAATAAAAACGATAGTAGTCTTATCTTGAAAGTCAGCCATTGTACACATCAGACATACCATTGATATAGCCGTCGATAAGTAAAATAGACCTGAAGTATCATTTAATCAGTTTTGAATATAAGGTGCGTTTGGCTACCTTCCCATTACCAAACTATTTGAACAACGAATATATGCACAGAGCAACGAATCAATTGAACGTTACATGATGTCTCCAAGAAAGAAACAAAAGACAGATGTTTCAAGCGACGACCAGGAATCATCCTCTCACCAACAATCCCAACAGCAACGCCCTAAAAGGAAAAAGCCAACAGTGAAAAAGCGATCTTTTTCAGGTTGTGAAACATGCAGAAACAGAAAAGTCAAATGTGATGGACGAAAGCCAGTTTGTTCACGATGTGAAAAATCTAAAGTTGTATGCCTTGGATATGATATCAAGTTGAAGTACTGTGAGCCTCTAGTCATACTTAAAGACGGATCACTTGGATACAAACAAGCAGCCACTGGTGATGAACAGCAACAACATTTCCAAAGGCGTCATGTGCCATTTATGATATTTCCTGAACATTTAGCTTATGACTATTTAGATGATGTTGATCCTGACTTAGACAGATTATCGGATGACCACTTCACCGGTGAAGCGATGTACATTGGACCTTTTGGTGTCTTTCCGATCAATGACAGCCTGAAAGCGGATAGATCAGGTCATTTAGATACTTCGGTGTCAATGAGTAACGACATCCACAACATACAACAGACAAATACAGTGACACAGCATAATCAAAGAACGAATGAATCTTCTACGGATATAGAACAGCAACGAACATCGATACGAACAAAAGATCCAATAGATAATTCCCAACAGAACCAAAGACACCAAGCTGTGAGAGCATTGAGTCATTCTATAGGCAATGATGATAAAATATTGAGAGCCTTGAAGAAACAAAAAGAGCAAGAGGCTAAAGAAAATGGAGAAATTGTCCCAAGGGAAATATGGATTCATCCCAGACTACAGATAGATGCATTGTTGACATATAAGGCATTGATGGGTGACGCTATGGCCGAATCAGACAACTTGCAAACTATTCAGCAAGTTATTTTTTCTGATTATTATAACACAAACCAGCAATTGAAATTTAGAATAGTGGATAAATTTGGTGTAGATAAGAACTTACTGACCAACATAGCTAAAGATCATCTAAGCAAGGTTTTGATTGATTTGAAAGATAAGTCAGGTGTTGTTAGTTTCAGAACCTTAATGGCAAACACTACCGTTTCCGACTTAGTAAGAATCTTTGTGAGGTCATGTCGAAGTCTAGTGTTGTTTTCTTTCAAAGGTTCAGTCTTGGATATCTCTTTGATTCCAATGCTATATAAGATTGTTGGAGAAATGTTGGTTTTTGAAATGGCTCCTGAGACTGACGAACCTGAAATGAAAGAAGAGATTGAATTCAAATCTTACTGCTTTCTTCTTAAACAAACATTTGTTTTTGAAGCTTTAGCGATTGCCGCGTTTACACGGTATCAAGCTTTATTTGACGAGTTTGGTATCTACGATGGTTCATTGATGTTTTTGAAATGTTACATTCACTTCAGAGAAATATCGATGATCAATCTCTGTAACTTGATTGAGCCTTTGATTGGTCAGTACAATGACAATGAAACTATAAAGATTGTTAATACTGATTTGTTGAACAGATTGGTATCTGTTGGACTAATCAAAGAGCTGATATTGGTCATGATCAACGCGATCAAACAGGATGAATTGATAAACGTGATCCAGAACTATAAACTATTGTTCAACGTATGTGATGGGATCTGCCAGTACGTTAACACATTAGGCTCAGGTGATAAACAACTAGCTATTATTATTTTATGGTTCAGATATATGATTTTCTTCTTTCGTTCAACTTCCACCATTGACCTTAAGAACTATCAGATTAACGATGAAGGTTACGAAGATATAGACTCTGACTATAACCTGATTAAGAATTTTTTGTTCAACGATGGATTCAAACCTGATGAATATAACAAGATTGAAATTAAATCTTCTGTTTTGCAACCTGATAACCATAATGATTTTAATCATGACAGAGATTCTGACAGAGATTCTGACTCAGATAACGCTGTTGGAATTGATGAAGGAACTGTAGGCGGTCAAGAGAAGTATCGTCTTCCCACAAGACTAGCCCAGAGGCCTCCAATAGAAGACAAACCTCCAAGATCTTTCACAGTTCGATTTCATTTTGATGAAGACAAAAATAACATTGATGAGGAAGACGATGATGGCGTTGATGACATCAGTGAAACTGATGGAAAGGATGAAAATACAACAGAATATGGCCCAAATTACGATGATAGCGACTATGAAGTCGATGATGATGATGATGATGATGACGATGACGACGGCAAAGCTTCTAGAGCAGACAATGGCGAGGAAGGTTCTGTTCCTTTGACTTACAGACCGATATATAACAGAACACCAATCTCTGAGAATGCCATGAAAAACCGGCCTCGAAAGATAATAAACGGAAATGGAATAGAAGTTGATGCCTTAACTGGTCTCACTTCCAAACCTACACAAATGTCACTCATGCCACGAGAACAGATCTTGAGATCCGCATCTCCCCACGCTGTCCTAGCTGATATACCATTCCCTTTTGACGGCAGTAAGACTTCGATATCGTCAGTAGAGTTAAACTATGGCATACCCGAATCGTTATTGGCATTGATGGAAAAGACAGTTATTCTATCAGACCACCGGAATTGGTTTATCAGAAAGAGAATATTTCCTAGAAATTTCCCAAAGATCTGCTGTGACATCGAAGACGAGTTGCTAAATTGGAGAATACCTTGGAACTTATTTGATGACCATCAATCGTTGCCTTCAACTCAGCCTTCAACTTTATTATCTTCCATCTCTTCGCCGTATGACTTGCCTCAAGTCAAATTTCGTAGTATTGTTCACGAAATAGTCTATCATCAGTGTATATGTTTCTACAATTGTACATTGTTATATTTTATGAGATTGATCAAGGATTGTGATCCTAGTCTATTGCAAAATCATATTACATCAACGCTAACCCACTTAGAAAGCCTTCATCGGATCTCTATAGGTCTACAAACAACTTCGGAAATCAGCGTTGGACCTCCATTCTGGTGTTTCTTCATAAGTGCAAGCGATGCTATTGGTTATGGATTGCAAACCAGATTCGATATCCTAGGTAGAACGTGGTTTGACGCCGGCGCCAAGTGGATTGGCAAGCAGATGCTGTTTGAGATTTGGAGAGGTCGAAATTTCAGAGAAACGGATACAAGAGGAGGAATTGGAGGAGACGCGGGAGGAGATGATGATAACGATAAAGAAGAAGATAAGGAAACTTCGTGGTTGGATTTGGTAAAAGGTTGGGAAGTTTCTGGTTTTCATTGATAGTTCTGAGAATAGTAGTATGTTGGGTGGCTAGTGTGTTTTTTTAGATTATTTACCAGGGGCTCCAGTTTTTTTGTTAGTAGAATATCTTAGACTGAAAATTCTCACCGCAGCAATGTCATGCATGGTAATACATCGTTCAAGTTTAATTATTTGTGTTAATCAGGAATAATGACTGGTATTTTTACAAACAGGTACAATAGTAAGAATGAATGTTATTGGAAAAATCAAGAGAAACGTAATAATAGAAAAACAAAACTAAACGCACGAAATCGGAGGACCAAATCAGAAGAATGCAACCTGTAAATTAGTAGTAATATACACAATAATAAGAAAGTCTAAAATCTGCGATGACAGATAATTAAGAAAAGATAACCACAAAAAAAGTACCCGAAATTGGTCAAAACGCCATTAAGTAATAAAAAAAAAATACATAAACCGATTAGTATTTTTCAGTGTCTAAATAAGAGTAAGAAGGAATATCCATGTGGAAACATGGATGGTTTGTACCAGTTAATGAATAGTAAGTATCAGTATTACTTTCTTCGTCAAAAGCGACACTGAAAACTTGATGCTCAATTTCAAATCTATTTCTAACTCTTTCAGAAGCAGCTATTTGTTTTTCAGCATCTGGCGACATAACAGATTCAATGTCTCCCTCACCTAAATCGATATCTTCTGCGTCTTCGTGGACGGTACCACCGAATCCACCATTGATCAAACCACGCTTCACCCAAGGGTTAAGGATACCAGAAAAGTGGATTTCAAAGCCTTTACCGGCGTGTAGTTCAATCGACTTCTTCATGTCAATTAATGCTTGAACTGAAGTAGTATCGATACCCATAACTTGACTAAAATCGAAATGAACGATTCTCAATGGTGGTCTAGTTTCAATGATTTGTTCTTCAGCTTCTTTACGGTACTTTCTTAGTTTACCTCTCAAGTAAAACGAATAGTCCGCTTTTCCAGGATTATTGAAAGTCTTGGTCTTTCTCACATTCGCTGGCCTAGTCAACTTCTTAACGGCATCCAGCACATAATCAACTTGGTTTGAGGAGTTTGGATAGACAAATGACTCAGTAGGTCTAAAAATAATGACACCTGGAGGAGGTGGTTTAACTTCTATTCTATTATTAATATATTCAGTGTGGACAAAACTTGGATTTTCAGTGACGTTTGGTAAGGGAACCCATCTGTAAGAAGTCTTGTAAACTGGAGAACCAACAGAAGCAGTAGTTGGTCTGGTAGTAGTGGCAATACCTGACAGTTGCTTACCACTATCAAAAGATTCATCAGAACCTTCATTCGAGGTTTCAATAGCTGGGACAAAAGTTGGATCAATAACTTCGACAACCTTAACTCTGCCTAAGAAAGTACCATTTGGAATACATAATCTCCATAACAACATGGCACCAGAGGCAGCGATAGAGAAATAGATACCATTCTCAATGGTTGAGAAAATAGAGATGATTAAACCAATCAAGAAAATACCACAATCAATAGGTTGAACTTTCCATAAGTTCCAAGTTATTGTGTAATGAGAAATCAAATCACTGACTGCATGAATAATAATGGCAGATAAGGCCGCCTTAGGAATGTAGTAGAAAGCATCAGTGAAGCAGTAAATGGATAACAAAACACAAGCACCAGTGAAGACACCTGCAAACGGAGTTCTAACACCACACTTAGATTTCAAAGCGGTTCTACTGAAAGAACCGGTAGCGGGATAAGCATTGAAGAAGGTACCGAGTAAATTAGCGACACCAATCGCAATCAATTCCTGATTTGGGTTGATTTTATAGTCATTCAATCTACCAAAAGATTTAGAAATGGAGATATGTTCCAAGACTAAAATGATAGTAGCAACTGGTAACTCAGAAGCAAGTTCAGAGACTAAACCGTCTGGCAATTCCATAAGACCAGTATGTTTTAAGCCTGAAGGAACAACACCATTAATACTAAAAGGTGTTTTTTGGGATCTTGGTCTGTGTCTAATAATTCCCCAACTGATAAGAGTGGCAACTATAATAACAAAAGCACTTCTAAGTTGTTCAAGGTAGAAAAGCCATCTTTTCTTTGGGTATTTTTTGTAATAATATGAAGTAGTAAACTTCCAAGCGTATAAAATAAATAAACAAACCAAACCAAAGGCAGCATCAACTTTGGTATGCTTTAGATTCTTGAGGATATTAATGGTAACTAAATATGGAGCTTCCCTAGTATTGACAAGTTTATTGAATCCCATCAAACCAGGAATCTGCCCAACAATGATATTGAAAGCGGAACCACTCATAAAAGCCAAAACAGCAGGTAAAGAAATCAACTCGACAATGAAACCAAGTCTCAACAATCCTATACCAAAAGCAATACAACCACATAAAAATGCAACTGTCGTAGCAATGACGGGAGCTGAATACCTGTCACCATTATGATCTTGAACTTTAGCCACAATTTTACCAACCTCCATACTCATAACAGCGACAGGACCAATTGAAACATCTTTAGAAGTGGCGAAAAAGGCGTAAATTAAAACACCAACGAACGAAGAATATAAACCATATTCTGAGGTTAGGCCAGCTAAAATAGCATACGACATAGATTGAGGAACCATAACAATGGCAACTGTAACACCAGCAACAAAATCACTGTAAACCCAAATAGGAGTAACTGGATAGTGACCAATCCAACCCAAGATTGGGAAAAGAGATTTGGCATAAGTAACAGCACGGCTACCAGGGTTTTTCACCAAGTTAGACAAGTAGTCTCTGACATCAATGGTTTCTTCGTTATATTCTTCGACAGTAAAATTGTTGGCTTCACCATAGCCAGAAGTAGTGGAAAAGCCGGCATCAAAAGATTTTTGTTTTGGAGCAGTCTCTGAGAACTCCGACTTGTTAAGTTGCGAAGGGTCCGACATCCTTATTTTTGCAGCTTTTGTAAATATATATGAGTATAGTGCTATGCTCTATAGACCGACCGAAAGGAGCAAGACTTCACAGAAAAACAAAGGATGTATGAGATATAGATAGTAATGCAGAAAAGGCTATTATAGGGATGTAAAGTAAGGGAACAGACTACGATTGATTGAGTCTAAACGAGGACACAGAGATGAATATATATGAGATCTGAGAAGCCTTGCAGATACTTTATTTTTTTCTCTTTTTTTTCTTTATATGCAAAAGGGTACCAAGATGACAAGGAAAAAGGGGAATAGAAGCCGAGTGCGTTCCTCACCTGTCAAAGGCTCAACTTAGAATGATGAAAGTCGTAATTTTAGTGCCCAGACAAAGTATCTGACGTTAGACAACCACAGTTGTTGCAGACCTGTCAAGTTCCAACGAGTTTGACACCCCGATAACGAAAACAAGGACTCATTTGCCATTGTACAGCAATCTTGCTTTTTTTTGTACGCACTGAAAGATCTGGCAAGAAAAACATTTTCTGGTATCACGTGTTAATGAAACATTGTGGTGGCGTCTCGGGTTAACAATGCAATGCGTGCTGCAGGTGTATTGTCTTCGCATCCCCGGCGCCGCATCGTACTTAGGATGAATTATGTCATTCACTCATTCTGTCACGTTACCGTTAGCAAAGGTGCCTTCTAGTGATGAATCTTAAACGAAGACAGTTTTAGCATGGAAACTTCATGTTGGGAACGTCAAACTGGATGAAAAAAAGATTGCATTGAGAGAGGAAAAGAAAGTAAGAGAGAGATCTTGTGAGAGCATCCCAATTGTGGTAGGACGAGCGAAGAGGGAAAACTGTGTTTTCATCTGCTGCGTATCTTACAATACCTTATCTTTGATACAATTGTATTTGTTGTCACTGCAGGCCTTTGAAAAAATAATGGGGTAACTGGTAATCGATAATGTGATCATTATGGCATTTTTTCGAACCGTGGCTTCAATAGTCTGCGTCGATCGATGTCCCGCTTTTACCTCTTTTGCTTGCTCTCATGCGGCTTTACCCAAATTCGATACGGCCAAAACACTGTTTTGTGTCTGGGCGAGGCTGCTGTCAAACTTGAACTTAGATCGGTTCAATAAAAACAAATTAGAAGCTCAAGGACATGTACGAGAAAGCGTGAGTTCGCCTCAATTCGCTTGTACGACATGTGACAAATTGAACTGGTAGATATATATATATGACGATGTCTAGTTTTATTGAAGTTGCTTCAGGGCTTGCGCCAACAGTGTGATGATGTGGACGGACTAATATACGGCCATGCCAACCCCCATAAATTTTCCTTATCTGTGGGTGGGCACCGCTATAAACAAGAGACCAAGACGATTTCCAAGAAATCTGTGGTTCTCTCGCACAATCATAACGCAATCAACTCGTCATAGCCCGGCTATATAAATAAAGTATATATATGGCACCAGCTGAGAAGTCTCTCCGAAAACAATAGAATATTAGCCTCATGCTCACCTCCATAATAAATGAACCTGAGACTTTATTCTCTTTTCGTATTGTTCTTCGTTCATGTCACTTTTTTGATGCCTCTCGCTCCTTGGGCCCTCTGATCCTTACCTTCTTTATCTTCTTAAAACACTGGCAAGGTCCCTGTTTTTTGAGTGACTTTATAGCCATCTTAAAAGGAATAACTAGAGTATTACATTTGCAAATTAGTGATTGTGCAGGCCGAACTCTACTTGTGGTTGCTTTTTTGTTGTAGTTCGTTCATATGTAAAATATTCCATAGATCTATGTTCTGCTTAGGCTCAATCTCCAGATCTTGATGTAGACACATACGCGCCACAGATCTGCATTTTTTTTCCTTTTCTTTTTTTTTATCGGAGGAAAACATTCGTTACACCTGACAAGAAAGACTAATCATTTAGCATTGGGTATTTCATTCTAACATACAAACGCATATCCCAATCGTATCTTTGACCGGAAAATAGACAATAGAATTCGGTTGTGCCCTACATAACAAAATATTCAATTAAGCAGGGGGCGCCATACTCAGCACAGCCTTCAAAGGGGCAATTGTTTTATTTCCCCAGGTTTACAGGTTTACAGGTTTACAGGGTGTCGCGCAAACTGACGTGCGTCTCGCTCGGGTTGTTGTGTGGTTTTTTTATCCAAATGCCGACAAGTGAACCAAAAAAATGTGGTTATGTCGTATTGTGCACAAATTTCTAGATTTCGTAAAAACTGTGATTCAAATGATTCACGGTCCCCTTTTTCTTTGTATAATTGTTTTATTCCATCAGGTTCCCAGACTTGACAAATATTTTGGAGAAAAAATGGGCGGGGCTCATAAGATCATAACAAAGCAGTACGGTATACCCCGATTAGGGTAGCCACATTTTTATCACATTTCATAACGCCAAACCCCTCTTGACTCTGCTGTTGTATATCCTATGAGTATTATAACTAGGTAGATTAGCAATTCGCTTGTTATATGAAGGTGACATCCTTATTGATAGACAAACTGTGTATTTTGTTCTTTGTTCCTTTGTGTTATGTATGTATGACTATTAAACGCCGATAGAAACATTACTGTTTTGAAATCATGGGTCAAAATTTAGAAGATAACGCGCCACTCACTCTGACATGCGTCAATCTTCAGCGATTCTATTCACTTGCTTAATCAGGGTCTGCATCGTCGTTGGACGCAAAGGACTCCGTTTCAAGATAGATCAAATTCCAGTTTCATGGTGTATCCTAAATCTATTCTTTAAAGAGAAGGTTTAAGTCACATCAACTTGGTCAGTACATTTTTGGCGTTATCCTACTCTGCCATTTTACAAGTCTCTGATTAAATCCTTGGGAGTACACGTACCAAATTCATACACGTCCTATTGAAGTTGGGTAAGTATTAAGGGTTAACCAGATGTAGTGTAGCACACTCACAGATGAATGTGGCGATCTAAGAAACATAAAAAAAAAGTGAGTGATATTGTTCTGATTGTCTGGAAAGGCTATCCAGCCATTCAATGAATAGTACATGTTTATTGATTGGTTGAGTCACTACCATTGGTAGCAACATTAGCAGTTTAATCATACAAGCAGATTCCCATTTTCGCTTCGTTAAGTTCGTATACATTTCGTGCACCCCACTAATCATGAAATTATCCTATATTGAATGCTGTGTTTTTTTAAACGATTCCTATCTTATTGTTCTTTATCACGTTTATTTGGCTTAACTTTACAATAATTGCTTTCATTTTCTTTACTTCATGTGAGCGAGTGAATTTTCTAGCATTTGATTGAATTAAGTTCTGCATACTTTTATAAACTATACAGCTGCCCTATTTCGCTTAGACATATTTACCGTTTGTATGAACTGTTATGACATTAAACTTCTTCCATGCAATCCGCCTTGAGTATACTACTTTAGTAATTTACGAAAAACAAAGAAAGGTTCAGGAACAATGAACACAACTTTTACTCGCAATAAGCGTTATATTAATTAGGTATATTCGGTTAGAGCTAGATATGAAGGGAAGAAAAGAAATTGATGTTTCTTTTTCAAATACACGCAATGTGCATACTATTTCAGTTTATATTCTTTTGAAAAGCGAATCGGCCATCGAAAAGACATCACTAAATTGGTAACCATAATCATATCCATTATAGTTTCCTTTCTATGGTTTACAAGTAGGCAAATGCTTCATTCATCAACTCAACACATTCAACACAGTCACTAAAAGAACTATACAAAGCAGTTGGAGCCAATCTCACAACATCAGGTCTTCTTTCATCACATATAGTTCCATGAGAATTCATGTATCCAGAGATTCTTTCCATGAGATTGTCTTCTTTAGACTCGTAATGAGGCTTGAACAATAATGATAGTTGCGAGCCTCTTTCTTTTGAACTTTCAGGCGTCAAGATAATGAAATGAGGATCTTCAGTGGTTTTAGATTCTTCAAGAGTTCTATAATATTTAGATTCTTTCAATAATTTCTCAAGAAAATCAGTCAACTTGATACCTCTTTCTCTCAATGTCGTGATTCCCCCATGTTTTTTAAAAATTTCTAAAGAAGATTTTAAAGAAACAACATCTATAACACTTGGATTCGATTGACGGAATCCTAAGGCGCTTTCTATAGGGTTAAAAGATTCCAACATCTTGAATCTATCGGCAGAATTGTTACCCCACCAACCTGCTAATCTTGGTTTCCAGTCTTTAGTAGTACTAAATTTCTCATGAACGAAAATACCACCAATGGCACCAGGACCTGAGTTTAGATATTTGTATGAACACCAGACAGCAAAATCGACATTCCAATCATGTAATGACAAGTTCACATTACCAACGGCATGAGCCAGATCCCAACCGACAACGCAACCTTTTTCGTGTGCAACTTGGGTTATACGTTTGATTTCAAATAATTGGCCGGAATAATATTGAATACCAGGGAGACAAACCACAGCGATTTCGTCACCAAATTTCTGTAAGTAATCAATTATATCGTCGTTTCTTATGCAATACTCTCCTTCACGTGGCTCTAGTTGAATCAAAGCATCTTGTTCATCCAAATCCCGTAATTTAACTTGATTCAATAAAGCATAGTAGTCAGAAGGGAACGCACCTTTCTCAAACATAATCTTATATCTTTCTGTAGTAGGCTTATAAAAAGAGCATAACAAGGAATTCAAATTCATCGTTAATGTACCCATACAAGCAACTTCGGTTTCCTTGGCACCCACTATAGGAGCTAACAATGGAACCACGGGTAAATCTATATCGACCCATGAAGTGTGACCTTCAGCTTCAAAACGGTGACGAAAATGAGACTCGACAGCTCTATCAGCCCAAGCGTCAAGTTCTTTATTGATAGCCTGTGGAGTAGCTTTAGGCATAAGGCCTAATGAGTTTCCACATAAATAGTTTACTTTAGAATCGAGCTGCTTGCTAGGGAGAGCGTCGACAGATAGGCCCATTGATCTAAAAGTTGGAATGTTGAAAAGATTGGCGTTGGAAGGGTATTGAGAATCAAGAGTCTCTGCCTCTTGTTTAAATAAAGCGATTGACATGAGGAAAAACCAAACGGTAGACGTGGGGGGTTGGGGGCCCTATATGGATTGATGTTTCGACGGGAAGAGATAGGGTCAAGCAATATTGTCTATGTTGTGTTTTTTAACATACATCGTATATCTATTCAAATATCTAGCACCATGTTCTTGCATCTCTCGGTCAAGAAACTGCTAATGTAACAGAACAACAGGAAAACTACACATCTCTGCACAGATGAAAATATAATTTGATAATCATGTGATATTGTATCACATGCCTAACAAATTCCCATTTCCACAAACATGGCCATGGTAAAAAAAGAAAACAAATAAATGATTATGTCATCTTCCTGCCCTCAAACAAACAACAGTTAACACTCCGCTACTTCTGATTTTCGTTCTCCTTGGTCGTATCAAAGACAAAAAGATACGGGCATGTATGCCAGAACAGCTCATTATTTTAGGTGTCCTACTTGTCGTATAGCTGTCGATAGATTAATATAATCAAGCTTCACGCAATCTTATCAACATTATCTGCTAATACCCCGCGCTACATTATCTTGTATTGTCTTATCTTTGCTTAGAATCTTTTACTTATAGCTTAGTCCACATACCTTGTTCAAAAGACAGACAGTCCGATTAACATCTTAACTATAGTAAGTGGAACACGTTTTTCCATCATTTCAATATTCTCAGATTAGTCTTACAGTTCCCAAGTTCTATTTAGGTCTAATCAATACTTGCACTTTTCTAAAAAAAAAGAAATACATAGCTTTCGTTTTCTACTAGAGTCTACAATCATTAGCTCATCCAACCCTTCAACCAACTTCCTAATCTTTGAACCATGTCTCAAGAATTCACAAGAACTCAAATTTTTGGTACAGTGTTTGAAACCACTTCGAGGTACTCCGATTTGAATCCAGTTGGAATGGGTGCTTTTGGTCTAGTTTGTTCTGCCAAAGATAAACTAACAAATCAAAATGTTGCCATTAAAAAGGTTATGAAACCTTTTTCAACTACTGTTTTAGCTAAGCGCACCTATAGAGAGTTAAAATTATTGAATCATCTAAGACATGAAAATTTGATTTCACTAGATGATATATTTTTATCTCCTTTAGAAGATATTTATTTTGTTACAGAATTACAGGGTACAGATTTACATAGATTATTGACATCAAGACCTTTGGAGAAGCAATTTATTCAATATTTCTTGTATCAAATATTAAGAGGTTTAAAATATGTTCACTCAGCAGGCGTCATTCATAGAGATTTGAAGCCGAGTAATATCCTAATCAATGAAAATTGTGATTTGAAGATTTGTGATTTTGGTTTAGCTAGAATTCAAGATCCACAAATGACAGGTTATGTCTCAACACGTTATTATAGAGCCCCGGAGATTATGTTAACTTGGCAAAAGTATGATACAGAAGTGGATATTTGGTCGGTAGGCTGCATATTTGCAGAAATGATTGAAGGTAAGCCTTTATTCCCAGGTAAAGATCACGTTCATCAATTTTCTATTATAACAGAATTATTAGGGTCGCCCCCTTCTGATGTCATTGATACTATTTGCTCTCAAAATACCTTAAGATTTGTTCAGTCTTTACCTCATAGAGAACCAGTCCCGTTAACTGAACGTTTCAAAGGTATTGAACCGGAAGCTATAGATCTGTTAACTAAGATGTTGATATTTGATCCACGTAAAAGAGTCACCGCAGAGCAAGCCTTAGAACATCCTTACTTGGCACCTTATCATGACGCTTCAGATGAACCAGTCGCAGAGGAAAAATTCGATTGGAGTTTCAATGATGCAGATTTGCCTGTTGATACATGGAGAATCATGATGTACTCTGAGATTTTAGATTTCCATGAAATTGAAGGCTCGGTGGCATTGAATAATAATGATTCTCAAGTTACACAATATGAAAGCGAATTATTGCAACAGCAATCAAGTCAACAAACAACAACAACCACATCTGCTGTCACTTCGTCTACTGGCGGTAACGTTAATACTGAAGATAGTGGTGCCATTGCTTAAACAAATTGGAAGTTTTTCTCTTGTATTTGATTTCCTTTTTTCATTACTACGTTTTTATATCTGGTTCGTTTTGTGTCTTCTTTTTTCTTTTCTTTTCTTTTTCTTTTACCAGCTTTTCCCTTTTTAGACCGATGCTGTATATGCTTATCGATAAAGTGTTCACTGTTTAATGATGTGGTTGCTTTTGTTATTGTTGTTGGGAGTTGTGGTGGGATTTGGTTCTCTATTTGTGAGTTATCTTTTGCGTAATTATGTTTGTCCTGTTATCTTTTCTACCTTTCCCTGTCCTCTCAGTTTTTGTTTTTTTTTTCTTTCTATTTGTATGTGTTGTGCTTGAGCTACGTCACATTATCGCACACTGACGCTTACCACCTCAACCCACCTTCTCTAAGATTTGAATTTCTTTTTCTTGTCCGTGTTTTTGCTCTAACTTTGATAATTCCTTGTGTGTAGCTTTGTTTTTAGTAAGCTCTTTAAGTATCGATTCTGGTTTTATGCAAGTTTTAGCAGCATGATGTTGTATCTGTTTGATATTACGGTTTCCAGGTGAGGGTATGGCTAACTCAGGTCATCATTTCTGAAAGCTTGTAAAAGTGAACTAACTATGTTCAATTTTACAAATAATTCTAATCATTACGTTTTATTCTTCAGCTGGCTATAGTTCTTACCAAGGAGAAGAATTAAGTAATAGTTTATTTATTTTACATTTTAGTCTATGAAACATTAAGGGTAAAATATAGATAAGATGGTGCACTTGAGATATACACCAAGTCATGACAAAAAAAAGAACACTTTAAAAAGGGCTACGTGAGTATAGGGAGAGAAAAGAACCGACAAAAACCGACAAAAACCCGACCTCTCTCTTCCTAGAAAGTTGTGTACACATACACACATAGACACATACAAAGAGTGACTCAGCATCGTAATTTCTAATTACAAGAAGCAAAAATTGAACTTTATTCTAACACTTTATATTATATTGTGATATCACAACAACATTATCTCCGTCTTAAAAACAGTTCATCAACACTGTTCTTTTCACCATTAACAGTTGTATTATAGACTAATTTTTCTTCCATAAACTTATGCTTAAACAAATCGAACAACTTCTTAGATTCAGTGAAGGTTTCATGCCTGTTGCCTTTGTTTTTGTCTCCACTATTGTCGTTTTCTACAATACTTCCATTGATGTGTTTATCATTGTTCGAAGCAGAATCAAGACTTCCTGCATTTTCAAATTGTTCAAAAAATCGCTTAGAATAGACAAATATAAACTTTTCCATATCGATTATATCAACCGTGAGATCATCTTCATCAATCTCTTCCTGCCGCTGCTGTTGCTGTTGTAATTGTTGTAGTTGTTGTTGGTTGTACTGTTGGATATGCTGAACTTGAGAATTTTGAAGATGTAATTGTTGTTGCTGTTGCTGTTGTAATATTAACTGTTGTTGATGTTGCATTTGACTATATATATGAGCTTGAGCAGCAGAAGCAGAACTGCTCGAATTGCTCAGAGCAGACGTCGGATCGGTATTATTGTTGCTACCCGAAGTGGAATTTGCAGAAGTATTTCCGCTAGTTACGTTATTGTTTAATGCCGATGACGATGAACCAGGGGTGGACGATGTCCGCTGTTGCTGTATTTGCTGAACAGAAGATGATGGTATATTTGAACCAGAGGATGATTGTGTATTCCCTGTGGCGCCTAATAACTGGTATCGATTGACTTGATTATCATTAGATAAATAAGCTGGTAATTGCATCTGAAATGAATTCGAAAGTCCAGAGGCCAAGCTTGAGACAAGCGGTGCAGATGAAGTCAAGTTAGAGAACTGGTTGTTGTTCTGGTGCTGTTCTGCCTGTGATTGTTGATGCGAATGCGATGATTGTTGTTGGATTCGTTCTTGACTTTGCTCCGATTCCTGATGGAGCAGATGAACACCTTGTTGGTTTTGTTGCTGTTGTTGTCGCTGTCGCTGTGGCTGGGATGTTGAACCAGTCACAGATGCAGGTGGTGCAAAACCTTGAGACTGAGACGATACAGATCCGAGTTTCTGAAAGTGGGAAGTGCCTCTTCCAGTAAGATCATGAGTTATTGGATGTGTCACACCGAACTGTGGAATTTGATGCTGATGACTAGTAGTTGTTGTTGTTTGATTATGATGTTGATTACTTGCCTGACCAAGTAAACTGTAGTCAGTATCAGGTCGATTACTCGATGTTGATTGAAGTTGAGATTGAACCGTAGGTAGATTGGATATTCCTTGTTGTTGTCTTGTATTGCTGAGATTGGAAAACTGGTGACCCTCAAAACCAGTATTTTGGTAACTGTAGTCAATATTCAAACTATCATCAGCTTCGTCTTGGTAATCATTGGTTCTTACAACATTGGACAATACTGGATTAGTGCTTGTAATATCATGAGGATTATCTTCACCATTGCCATTATCAGCGGCATCTTCAGCACTACCATTATGCAAACCACCTTCTCCTGATATTGGGGATCTCCTTTTATTGAATCTCTTTGAGAGGCCATGTCTTTTCTTAAAAGTTGATAACCACCCATGACTGAAACTTTCCGCCCTCTTGGGATCTTGAACCCCATATTTCTTTGCAAATTTGGCCCAATATTCTCTCAATATAGGTTCATTCACTGGTAAATTTGCAGCAAGTCTTTCTGCTACTATTTGATGCATAGCCTTGTTTATTTCCTCATATCTGTATATAACTTTACGTTTCTTGGATCTCAATGATTGTCCCGTAGCTGCGTCGACTTGAACAGTTTCTTGGTATCTTTGTCTTAAATCGTGTTCATTTTTAACCCACTCACTGAAACTAGAAGTTGAAATGGAAAACTTATCTTTGAAATACTGGACTGTCTCTGATTGTGATCTTTTTGAGTTGTGGTAGTAATCTAACATTAAGATTTTCTGCTCTAAATTTGCTCTAGGGGGTTTCAGCTGGGTCATTTCCGTGTTTTTTTTTTTTTTTCTTGTTTGCCTACTAATTATTTTCAAATTGCTAGCTGATTCAATTGAATCGATTTACTTAAAATTCTTTGAAATGTGCAAAGACAAGTTAATTGTTAAGAAGGTAAACAAAACCGAACCCAAACTTAGATAGCTCTGAATTCCGGATTTCGTGGACAGACTCCCAATTTCTAATCTCTGGCCGCTGTTCTGTACATGGATTATGTAATCCATTGTTTTTTAGGGAAGGTGTCTTTCAAATTAGGATTGTGGTAATGAACGAGACAAGTGGGAGATATAATAATGCAGGAGACATACATAGATGATAGACACGTTTAAAGTGATACCGTGTACTGAATCTTATCAAAAAAAAGACGACCATCTGGGGTATGAAAAGCGAAAAAGGATCAAGATGGCAATTAAGAAAGGATAAAACAAGAGCACAAAAGCAAATTAATGTACGAGACGGTGTCGTTTAAGATAAATTTAGTAATTCTATTTGACTTATTAATGAATTTTAAGAAAGCAAATACAAAAAAAAACAGACTACAAGATTCGACATCGCATACATATATACATGTATGGAGATAACAAAAAAAAAAGAATTGGTGACATGTAAGTTAAATAGTAATAATAATCGCTATATTTTATTGAGTGATTGATTATACTTGTACTATTAAAACATAATTAGTGAGAACCAGCACCTCTACTAACTCTTTCCAAAACAGATTCATAAGCAACTTCACTAAAGTCAGTACCTTGAATATCTGTAGAAACACCGTTTAAAGCTCTTCTTAAAGCATCCTTGGAAGAAGCGTAAAGCATCTTAGCTCTAACATTAGCGGTGTCTGGAGACCATTGGTAGAAGACAATCTTAGATCTCTTTCCTTCACCTCCACCGATCTCATATTCGAAATCAAAAATGGCGTACTTACAGTCATTTTCTGGTAATTCTTCCAAGAAATCATCGTAAGAACCATCAACGGAAGTTTTACCAACAATAATTTCAGTCTTCTTATCGTTTAATTGGTAGATGATGAATTTGTACTTCTTACCTAATTTTAAATCGTTGAAAGCTTTTAAAGCTTCATCTGAGACAGCAACTCTATGGAATTTAATACAATAATTTGTTAGTATAATGCTTGATGATTGAAGAGACAAAAGCAACTCAACTAACGACAAAAGTTTAGTCCTTGCCGGTTCAAAGAGAAAACATACCCTGATCTGGACTATATTAAAGATTACCAAAATGACAATACATGCTCCAAGAAGGAAAGCAACACAAGGGACCGTGTTAGTATATACCAGTTAAGAACAAATGAATTCAATAATATGTGTTTGATATAACATCATTGGGTCTAATAGATGAGCCAATTCGGATGCATTGTGTGCAACAGAAATTTATAAATTAAGTGAAACACATTGTTGTGGCGATTTGAAAACACAGAAGGGCTTAGGTGTTATCATCCGGCTTTATACACATGGATTCGCCACACACAATATTAGTCCACCTTTGTGTAGTTTCACATACCATTTCGTATTATAATATATATGATTATTCAATTGTATATAGCAAGTTTGTAAGTGAAAAAGAAAAAGTCACCCGACAACCCGAAAATGTAGAAATGGACACACAAAAGATAAACCAAACCAACTGACTTCAGATACTTTCTGCAACATTTGCAACAGAAAGAATGGAAACGACTGTTCAAGCAAATTATGTAATACTGTGGATGGTGCGGTCTGTGTTACTTAACCGCTAGTGGCTAATTATTTTTTTGGTGTGGCTGGGTAAAGTAAAGGTGTTTTTGCACAGCCGTGTTTTCTATGTCTGTTTCTGGTTTGATTTACCGGTTATACAAGTCAATTTCTAACGTTTGGTTTCAGATCTGGCCTCTTTTTAATGCTCCAGATCGACAAATATCACTCTAGATAGTATGATGCTAGATGAAAATTTATATGAAGCCATAAATACGAGGCTTTTGCTACTGGAGTCGAAGTTATCAGGCACGTCCATAGACTTGCCTGTATTCAAACAATTACAATTACAAGAAGAGAGATTCAGACAGGTAGTCAAGCAAAATGGCAAACTTGAAAGTTTGTTCGTAAATTTGAAGAAAATTGGAATATATAGTGAGTTGCCAGTTATTACTTCGCCAACGAAGGTTGATGATAATAATCACAATGATGACACCAAGTTGAATATTGAGGAAAAGAGGTTGATAGTGGAGATAAATTTATCCAACCTAGAAAACTACGTGAACACCTTAGATGAGTTATTATTGCACTTCGAAAATTTGAATAATTTTGAAAATGATCATACTAGAAGAATGGAACTTGCAAGACTAGGCTCGCTTTCAAGTGATCACTTGAACGATATAATCACACATTATTCAGTCTTGCGATCAAATTATGATAAGATAACTTTACGACTAGTTAAATGCTTAGAAATGAACATGATTCTTATTTATGAACAAAACAAGTTTTATGCTACTATGGAAATGAAACTACAAGACCTTGAAAAACAGCTGAAAAGGAAGCTGGAACCTTCCAATGATCAAGGTGATGATTCAACCATTCCATAGCGCTACAAACGGTGGAACAGAGATACGGAACTCAGTCAATCTCTGCAAAATTGTATTTACTTTATGATCTTCTGCTAATATATGTACAAGTTGGATTTATCTACAGCTATAATTCATGTGCTATGGATATATCATGAGTTATTTATATTGGTGATTATACCACATCCTAAAACTCGATTCCCATGGTATAATACCAAGTTTTGGCCAGGTGCTATACCGAATACCTTTTCGGTCAACTTAAATAATATCTCACCATTTTCATTAACCTCAGTAGTGATACGCTCAACTTTGTCGGGTTCTTGTAAAGACCTGAATTGAATGGTCAAGTCGTCAACTATGTCCCCTAAATTTTTGAAGCTTAAAGAATTATTTAGCCATGTCCAATCATTAACGTACATTAAATCTTTGTTGAAAGCTTCATAATCTCCTTTCTTTGATATCACTAGTTCATTAGTCTTGTAATTCTTTGAAGAAATTTGCCAAACACCTTTATAGGTTGGGTCTCCTTGAGGCAAGGAGATACGAGATCTTTGGCCTATCGTACCATGCCATAATCCATTATGTTGACCCCATATTTTTCCGTCACTAGTGACAATATTGCCGGGATTTGGTTCAAGAAACTCATCTAAGAAATCATTGAATTTACCAGTTTGAGAAACAAAACATAATCCCTGCGAATCAGGTTTGTCTTTAGTCAACAGATTATATTCTTGTGCCATTTGCCTCACTTCAGGTTTCGTATAATGTCCAATAGGCATCAATATTCTTCCCAGCACATTTTCTGGAATCTGACTCAAATAATAAGATTGGTCTTTTGAAATGTATTCGGATCTCAGCAGATGATGTTCTCCAGTCTTGTTATGTTTCATCACTTTGGCATAGTGACCAGTAACAAGCCACCAGTTATCTTGCTTATCTGTAAACTCCTTTGTTAAATGCTCTATCATTTTACCAAATTTGACGTACTTGTTACATCCAACATCTGGGTTCGGAGTTAACCCTTTCTTATACATCTCCAACATTGGCTCAAAAACGTGTGCCCAGTACTCTTTTTCAAAATTAACTCTCTCACAAGGTATTCCTATCTGTGCTGCTGTCTCTTGAACCTGTTCCCAATCCTTTTCCACCGAACATGTGTTGGTACCTCCGATTGAGTCAGGAGACCAATTAGCCATAAATATTCCCTTTACATTAGGGTAAAGTTTAGAGTACATCAAAGCTGTCACCGAAGAGTCCACTCCAGATGACATTGATACTATTATTTGATCATCTTTAGACGGTCTAGCTTGAGTATATTCTGATGTTTCGTTGAATTTTAAAAAATTGGGGTACTCTGATGAAGCGCCGACAGACGTACTCAATGATGAATGATTTCTTTTGAAATGATATGTATGAATTGTAGCCCGGCTTGAAGGTATTACGAAGCTTCGCAAACCAAGCATTTCTGTTCAATTCAAATAATAATACCTTTTTAGATACATCTATTTCAACTGTGATTTTCGATCGGACGTCACAGGTTATTAATGTATGTATTGAGATCGTATGACCGAATCTGAAAAATTTCTATAAAATTAGAGCTGAACTCAAGTTATTTTTTTTTTTTGGCTCGAGAGGCCAGACGTCCCGAAAAGGTGACAGTGCACAGCCGGCCGCTGACGCTGCTGGTCGCCACGCAGGTTCTTGTGTGTGTCTTGAGTGTAAGCCAGAATGCTTTGCAACAAGTTACACGCCAGAAGACCCTAATATTTGTACTCTTTAACACTTTTTACATGTCGCAATTTCTCTGCTCCGTTTTCTTTCAGTTATCAGGTTCTTCAGAAAAACCAAATAGTCCTACTTTCCATTATCTTCATTTAGGTTTGTCTATTCTTGCAAATACTCAATTCCAAAATTTGATATTACCCCAATGTTTTCTATTATTAAGGGATAAAATCTACTCATCTTTTAGTATGAACAGTCCACGGAATCCGAGTCCAATTAATACTGAAATACTAGATAAACTACTTTGAGAACTCTATAATGACTTCTCAAGAGTCTAAAAGAATTAATCCAAAACGCATGATCCTGGTTATTTAATTGTGCGGAATCTACTCTTAAACGCCTAATATCTCAGCTACTTAACAAGTTTAACAAGTTTCCAATAATGTGACTGGTTTGGCTTCTGTTTGCATCTATGTAAAGAGTGATTGTGCTGATTATGCTATAGTACATGTCATTAATAAGAAATGAAAAAAAAAGGCATGAAAAAAAAAGCATGAAAACCAAAAAGGGAAATTTGTAAAAGAGTAAGGAAAAGGGAATGAAAAATAAAAAATGAAAAAAATAAAGAAATCAACAAGGCCTATCAATTTGAACAAAAGATAGAATTAAGCAAATAATTGACTAAATTGTGATATGATATGAGTAACTGAGTTATCTGATGTGATGGAGCGGCAGAGGAAAGAGAAATTTTGAACCACAATACTCGGTTCACGTTGGTAGATAGCATGAAGTAGTGAACCAATAAAGCAAAAATTGTTCCTAATTTCTTCTGCTGCTACATCCAAGGAAGGAAATGAAAGTGTGACTACTAAAAAAGTACAGGATCAATTTCTTTAATAACCTATTTTGTATAAACGACATATATCTATATAAAGGGGACCAATATGTTCTTCTGTTTTACTACATTTAAGCTTTCAAAAAAATTAAGAATTTATAACTGAAATCAGAAAACCTGTGGGGCATTTATGGAATTAAAGTAGGAATTGAAAACCGGAAGCGAAGAGAAAAGGATACAAAGAAGAATACCAACAAATAGTGATCAGGTCAAAAGGGCTTAATTGAGGTCATCTTAAAATGATTGAAAATGGAGCAGTGTCCTAATAACCATATTAATTTCTATAGTAGTGGATTTCTTGGTTCATTTCACTAAATAGATGGATAGGACGACGATCTTCCTTATTGTGACAAATCGTGCTTGCAATTATTAGCTGTACAAAAAAAAAATGAAGTACTAGTTAACTTTAGTAATCTCTAGATTGTTAGAAAGGAGCTTCATTTGAAATTTTCAGATTAAAGGGTGAAAGTTGAGTATTCCATTGCAGCGTCCCAAAGTAGCTGTGTAGCCTCCCATTCTAAAAAATACACATGCAAAGATCTATCTGTATCGGTGCAGTTTCAATTGAGAAGGGTAACAGTGTGAGTGCACATGATGATGAGAGGTTTCTATGTTGAAGCTTTCCAACCAATCTGTAAAGAACATCGGATTTCTCAATTTAGACCAGAACCTTAGAGGTATTTAGCGCATCTGTCTATGGAAATCTGCAGCTTTTAAAGCCATCTGTTTGTGGTGCCAACGATTTTATCGGTCTCGGCGTGGGAATGCCATTAAAACCTTGCAAACAGAAAATGAAGGTAAGAGAGCTTTTGCATGTATAGAATGTGGTTGCACTTCCATAAGTGCTGTGTGGCTGAATGAGCTTAAGGAGTGGGTTGTTGCTATAGGATTCTAGTCATTTGATTCGTGGAGTAAACCCAAGTGTGACTAGCGTATGTCTTATTAGAAATGCAAATCTTTACCGAAGCTTAAAAATAATAGTGGATGGAACGGAACTATAGTGTAAATAAATGTATCTTTCTGGGTGAGCGGTTGTTTGTAAATCGTAAGGATGAGGGACCGTCAAAATTTAGACCATTCTGGGGCCCCTGGTGCAATTGGTTAGCACGTTATCTTCCGGAGGTATATGGTTGCGGGTTCGAGTCCCGCGGGGCTCTGGAAGCGATTTTTTGTGTGTTACGAAGGAAACCAGTGATTTTTTTTTGTCACCCACAAGACAGCTTCACCCTTTAATTGAACTAAAGCATTTTAGTCTTAAAAAAATGGAGTTTAGAACTGAATTGCCACCGTCGCAACTTAATAAGACATGACTCCCAACAAATATACATTAAATCTGTCTGGAACTGGGCTTCCCAAGGCCGCCAAAGGGAGTGAATTATACAGAGAAAAAGCTAGCGCTACCTGGAACCTAGTTAACCGCCGCCAAGTCGAGGGCAATGACGAGGGAGTGTGCCCCCAATTTATTTGTTTATGTAGGTTAGCAGAAAACACAGTCTTTCTAGGTTGATTACAAATAATTGGCTACTTGTAATTAACTATATGCGTGCTTATGACTGATTTATAATTTCTCTTCTGTGACGCCAGGCAAATAATCGACCTATTAACATCCTTTGAGATATTAATAATACACCACACAGCGTTCCTGTTCCCTTGCTCGCGCGCTCACCCTCCGGGAGTCAGACATTCACAGCCTTTTATTTTTGCACACAATGCCCCGATTGGTCACCCAATAAAAATTTTCAAGACTTGCAGAAATAGGAACAATAGACATGGAAAACCCCTATTCACTAATGAATAATTCACCAGAGTGACTCTGATATATCTGTTGGTTGATCTGATTGTCTGTATTTGTATTGTGCCGCTACGCTTCCAGACTTATCGTTAGTGCCAATTTTCACACCAACATCATCAAATAGAATTAAGTTAAGCACCCGCTTCTTAGAACGGGGTTTACGAGTGACTTTTTCTTTAGGACAAGTTAAATACTTTTTTGAATCCAATCTAGGTCCATATAGACATATTTCTTTCTTTCAGTCGTCAGCGTTACTACGTTCTTGTGACCTCATTCAATCGAATACTTTTCAAGTAGACTCGTATATATACATATACATATAGATATTCAAAGAGGCGTTCATCTACTCCTATACAGAATATTTATTTCAACACGTCTAATCCTATCTCGCTAAACTGAAAAATTTTAGGCAAATCAAAAAAAAGAGATTCACCGTCTGTCCAACTCTTAGATATATTATATTATAGACTAGAATACTTAGAAATATGTGTGGTGTTTTAGCTATCGTCCTGTCGGACCAATCCAAAAACTGTGCATCTGAATTATTTGACGGTTGTCTTTTTTTACAACATAGAGGTCAAGATGCTGCCGGTATGGTTACTTGTGGTAGAAGAGGTAGATTCTATCAATGTAAAGGTAACGGTATGGCCAGAGACGTTTTCACTCAACAAAGAATGGTTGGTTTAGTGGGTAACATGGGTATTGCTCATCTAAGATACCCAACTGCCGGCTCGAGTGCCACTTCTGAAGCGCAACCTTTTTACGTCAATTCTCCATATGGTATCTCTTTAAGTCATAACGGTAACTTGACAAACGTTACCGAGTTGAAAGAATACATGGACGAAGTGTCTCATAGACATATCAATACTGATTCTGATTCTGAATTGTTGTTAAACTTGCTTGCTTCGGAACTAGCGCTTGAACATAAATCAAGAGTTAATAATGACGATATATTTAAAGCTTTACGTGGACTATATGAGAAGATCAAAGGTGCTTATTCCTGTACCGCTATGCTAGCCGGTTATGGTATTATTGGTTTCAGAGATCCTCACGGTATTAGACCTTTGCTGATTGGTGAAAGGCTGAAAGAAGATGGTACCAAAGATTACATGTTAGCTTCTGAGTCCGTTGTTTTGAAGGCTCACAACTTTCAAGTTTACAGAGATATTTTACCAGGAGAAACAGTTATAATACCTAAGTCCACAATGCAACCTGAATTTAAACAAGTTGTGCCAATGCAATCATATACTCCAGATATTTTTGAGTATGTCTATTTTGCTAGACCAGATTCAGTGCTAGATGGTATCAGTGTTTATAGATCGAGATTAGAAATGGGTGTCAAATTAGCTCAAAGTATTACCAAGAAATTGACGTCTAAAGGTACAACGGTGAAAGATGAAATCGATGTTGTCATCCCAGTTCCTGATACTTCTAGACATTCTGCTTTAGAATGTGCCGTTTCATTAAATGTTCCATATAGAGAAGGATTTATCAAAAATAGATATGTTGGTAGAACTTTCATTATGCCTGATCAACAACAGAGACAATTATCAGTTAGAAGAAAGCTAAATGCAATGGCTTCTGAATTCTACGGTAAGTCTGTTTTATTGGTGGATGATTCTATCGTTCGTGGTACCACTTCAAAGGAAATCGTTAATATGGCTAGAGAAGCAGGTGCTAAGAAAGTTTACTTTGCTTCATGCTCCCCGGTTATCAGACATAATCATATCTATGGTATCGATTTAGCTGATAATAGAGCTTTAGTCGGTTATGACAGAGATGAAAGCGAAATTGCATCTGTTATTGGCGCCGATGAAGTTTTCTATCAAGGCTTACAAGACATGATTGACTGTTGTAAAACAGATGCGCAAATCAAAGATCACGAAATGGAATTGGCTTTAACTCCGGTGGTTTCAAGAGATGACACCATCAATTCTCAAATCTTAAATAACAATCCAGTTCCAGCTATCACGTCCTTTGAAGTTGGTGTTTTCACAGGTACTTATGTTACTGGTGACGAAAATGAGTATATCATATCCGCTGAAAAGGCTAGAGCGCTTAATGAAAAATTGAAGAATGGTGGTAGTATCTCCGAAGGAATGGAGAGTTTGGATGTGGCAGATGTTAAAGCTGCTGTTGAGATTTCTATGTTCAATAGTGGCGACTATAGTTAAGATGGCAAACAGTCAGACAGTCAGAATTTGTTTTTGTATAGAATTTTTTTTTTCTTTTTTTTTTTTGAAAAGGAAAAAGAGTGATATATTCCTTGTTATCATTTTTTTTACTATATTTTGTTTTGTTTTGTTTCTCTTTCGTTTCAGATATATAGATTGACGCATATTTTGTGTTTTTTTTTTTGAAAGTCCTAACACTACATTCACTAGATTTTTCACTTCTTATTAGACCTATTAATAATTTAATTTTTCTTCTGTAATTTTTCATACTAACTTTTAATCAAGCTTACTTTTGCACTACAGTGGTTCCACGCTTAACTAATTTTCTTATACTGGGAAAAATCTGGCAAGAGGCTACCCGGTGCAAAGTTGTATCTCAGTTTTTTTTTTTTAATTTTTTTTTTAATGCAACATTTAAAATTTTTTGCAGGGTATAGATACCATTAAGGATGGTTAACACGACATTTATGTGGTGGTCTATCTTAAGAGCTGAAACAAAGAGAGGACAATCAAACTAATAGCGTATCAATAAATGAACAGCCATTAAGGGTACGAAAAACAAAAGAAGCGTTTTCACCAAAGAGGTTCATCATCTATAATATATTATATAATATATTCATCATCGCATACCACCAACTGAAGTGCATTTTCTTTTTTTTTTTGTGTTAATTAATTCAGGATACGCTCTAAACAGTCAGCAAAAACACAAATCGTAACTCCAATATTTACACCAAACATACATCATCATCATACAATGTCCTCCTCAAAGAAATATCTTTCTGAAGAAAGAATAAACGACTCTGATTTGAGTTCAGATGAGGAAGAATATCATCAATTTGAAGCACCTAGAAACTATGAACAGATCCAGTCATTAAATTATTTAAAACAATTAGACAGAAAGAACTTAAATAAGAAGGAAATTTGGTTGATTAAGCTTCCGAAGGATTTGAATGTCAACAGCTTGAAGAAATTACCAGTGAATATGAATTTAGGCCAATCGACTGAATTTTCAATCAAAGACACTTCATACTCATTTGAAGAAGACTTAACAGCAGCCGGGGCAACAACAAGTAGTAAATCAGGACCTTCAACTTCATCAGAGACTGATAAGTATAATATATTATTAAAAGACGCAAAATCTAAGAATGAATTGAAAGTTGATCCAAGTTTGAAAATTTCAAGATTTTATAATGTATCTGAAAAAGTTAAAATTCCTGAAATTAACTACGATAAAGTTGTGATTCAAAGAGTTAAAGTCGAACAGTATGATGACTTGAGAATGAGACATTTTCCTACCGGTTACGGTATTAAAGATTATGAAGAAGCCCAACAACCTTCAATCCCAGGCCAGCAGACGAATAAGAAGAAGAGAAACGTTGATGAAGTTGTTGATGAAAAAGAAAACAAAGAAGATGCAAAAAAATTGAAGAAGGACAAAAAGGACAAAAAGGACAAAAAGGAGAAGAAAGAAAAGAAGAAAAAAGTTAAAGATTACAGTTGAAGTTCTGTAATATAGAAAAATACATTTACTCATAGATAGATATATAAAAGAGAAAACAAAGAAAAATAACTTTTATATTTCGTTAAAAGTTTTAAAGCAGTTATGTCATTTAGTTAGTATCTTGCAACTTATAGATATTTCTTATTATATTTAATTATTAGAGTTCTACCATGTTTGTTTGTGTTCATAAAAAATGCATAACTTTTTTTTTTTTCATTATAGATCAAAACAAACAGAAAATACATAACATTAGATAACATTAGATAAATGAAGCATTTCTAAGACCATTCTTTTCATAGATCACACTTACTTCCTAACAACACTATACTCTTCTAGAATAATCTTTCAGAATACCCTTCATATGAGTATTTGTAACTTTACCTCTCCGTGGTTTCTTTTGTTTTCTCTCTTGAACAGGAGCAGTTTTAGCATTTTTAATACTTTCTAAATCCACATTCGTTGGTTTCAATCCATTATCTAACAATTTTCTAGCTAAATCTTCATCTTTTGGAACTTTAACTTTCCCCCACAAGTCATAAAATTCCTTATCTATAACGTCTCCCACTTTATAATTACCGAAATTTAGCCAGATGTGTCGTGGAGAATTTTCTTTTTTAGTCTTGTGAACTATAATTTTATTTTCTTTCTCTAATTTAGCGATTGTAGTCAAACACCCATTCCAACCATCTTTTAATTGTTTCACTGATAAACCTTGAAACGTTGGTTGGTTTTCTAAAACCCTTAATAAATCTTCAGCAGTTTTGATATTATGTAAAGATAAGTATTCCAAAGTTCTATTGACAGGATCGTACTTGATTCTATCAACGTTCGATAAACACTTGACCAACTTATGATCGATTCTAGTCCTCATCTGTTTCTCTAATTCATCTATACTTATAGGTCTATCAGCACTTTTGATTATATCTGAAGCGGTCATCAATCTAATAGACAACGAGCTAGTTGAGCTAGAGTCTTCACCAGAATCCAACATGATCGAGTCAACTGAAGAGTTCCCAGTACCTGTTCTCGATCTTTTAAATTCGGAGTCATCTTGATCTATATTTGAGTCATCATCTATTGCTCTCTTGATATTTAGTTTATTTGAATCTATTATTCTTCTTTGTAAGGGCAAAGTTGTGGAAGAGTTTCTAATAGATTTCTTGAAAGCATTTAGTTGGGAAGCAAAAGGGTCAGACATGCTGGTTTTTTGAGGGGGCGCATACACAGATATCGACTGTAGTATGAGTGAGTGATCGACCTGGCCTATAAACAAGATACCATCTTTCAGAAGAAACAAAGTAAGAAAAATACCAGATAAGATAAGAAAGGATTGAACTAGCCATTTATTTATCTATCTATCTCTAGACATCACATCAGAATCCCGAAAAAGAGAGGAAGCCTCTTGTGTGCAGAGATGTACAAGGGGGTAGCACAAATTTCTGTTATGTCACGTATTACATAAGTTGTTTTTAGAACTTTTTCAGTGGGAGAAAATTTTCGTTTTGTGGGCGGTATAAAATGGAACAAATGAAAAAGTGTTTGTTTTGTTGTTTTTGTTGTCTGTTTTGTTCTTCTTTCTGTCTTTGGATTTTCTCTTTTGGTATGGAACGATGGCCAGGTGGCAGCGGGTCTGTGGTGATGTCTTATGATGCTTTGTTTCTAACCACCACTCTTCCGTTAACGCTGCGTGCTGGATCGTACCAAATCAGACAGTGTGTGCTACAACATGCACTGATTCAGCTTTAAAACCATCGTCGGTAGAGGTCTACCTAACTTATACCTGGTATTGACTCATGAATCGATGATGACCTATAGACTGATACATATCTATTTACCGTGCCTTACGAACCTTATGTTCCCACTTTCACTTTGTTCCAATTGTGTCATTCCCTCCTGTCTCTCTCTCTCTCTCTCTCTCTCCCGTTCTTGTAGCATGTAATTGTATCGTTTGTCTCTATAAAGATATATGCCATATCTTTATACCCAGTATGCCAACACTACACTCTCGTTCTTCAACAACAAACTAGCAAATTATGTCTGTTGTTCCTCTATCCCATCTCATCCCATGCCACCAAATTTCATCTTCTCTCCACCAAAAGACCTAAAACTTCTGCTTATATAATCATCTTAAGGTTACAATTTTTCGTTCTCAGGTCACTCACTCATCGAGTGAAAGATCTCACATTATTATGGCATGTTATAGACAATTCCAAACTTTGATAGACATGTAGATCAACAGCTCGTCTTGTACATATTCGTTTGTATAAACGACTGACACTTCTAACAACAACAACAGCAACAACGAAAGATGTCGTTTGCAACTTGGAAATCTTCTTGCAAACTGGTTTTGAGATCCAACGTTGCTGGTAAAAACTTGGCAACAAAAGGGTCACTACCTATTTTGTCAGGCTCTACTCAACTGTATGCTCAACTACCGACACTACAACTACAACAACTACAACAGCAACGTTTCTATGCTCATAAGAAGAAGAATAAGAAGAAAGAATATAAAACCATTTTGAATGAAGATTTATTAGCGAAAGCTGGTGTCGAAGCTGAAGAGCCAATTCAAACTAAAGAATCTGAAGCTGAAGCTGAAACGTCGTTTAATTCCACGTCGTCATCTTCGTCAGACGAATTCGGTCAACCAAGAAAGAGAAGAAACAATACTAAATCATCCATAGATAAAAAGAAAGAGAGATATGCTAAATTATTCTGGTTTTCAATGTTGGGTGGGTCTTTAGCAGGAGGTGCTTACTTATGTAGAGACTGGGACCCTGTTGAAGAGAAAGAATTGTATAACGTTGAAGAAAACGGTTTCACCCCAGGTAAGATTTGGAAAAGATTTAACAAGAGAATGACTGGAGTCACTGACGTGTTTTCTGAGCCTGCTTTTAATGATTTATTACCGGATCCTATGCCTGAACCTTACAGACATCCTTTAACACTTGTCTTAGAATTAGATGATTTATTGATTCATTCCGATTGGGATTATAAGAAAGGTTGGAAAACTGCTAAAAGACCAGGAGTTGACTATTTCTTAGGTTACTTATCTCAATACTATGAAATTGTCATTTTTTCGAAATCTTCAATGGCATTTGCTGAAAATACTGTGGCTAAATTAGATCCATACCATGCTTTCATCACTTATTCTTTGTTCCGTGAAGCTTGTAGATCTCAAGATGGTAAAGTCATTAAAGATTTGAGTCTGATGAATAGAGATTTGGCCAAATTAATCATGATTGATCCAGATGAAAATTGTTATTCCATGCAACCTGAAAACGCTATCCCTATTGATGCATGGGACGGTAAAAAAGATGATAAACTAGTTAAACTGATCCCATTCTTAGAATATTTAGCTACACAACCAATTAAGGACGTTAGACCAATCTTGGCATCTTTTAAAGACAAAAAAGAGATTCCTGAAGAATTCGCCGAAAGAGAAGCAAGATTAAGACAACAATGGGAAAAGGATCAAGCTAAATCAAGTAGTGGTTCATTAAGTGCTTCTCTGCTAGGTATTTCTCCAAGTCAAATCAGACCTAGAAAGATGCCTTTAGACATGATAAGAGAAGCAGGTCAACAGAATTACTTGAATATGTACAATTATTTGCAAGAAAATGGTGAAAAGCTATTGAAAGAAGAACAAGAAAAGACTAAAGAAATGTTAGCAGATCAGAAATTAACTTTAGAAAAACTTGTCACTGAAGGTATGCCAACAGCTGAAGATATTGCAAAACAACAAGCTGCCATGCAAGAAAGAGAAAGACAGCAACAAAAATAAAGTAAAGTAATTCTCTAGTTGTTGATATATACTATATTATATAGTTTAAAGTCTTGCGATGGGTTTTCTTTTTTTAAGACTTTCCATTATAGTTCTTTTAATTCTGTTTATGTCAAACTTTTGTGTGCTTCCCTGCCTCTCTCCCTTCTCCCCTCCCCCCACTCCCTCTGTTCATAGTTTAACATTGTTAGATTTTCGTTTTGTTCGTTTTGTTCGTTTTTTTCGCATTTTAGTGTCGTTTTTTACCCAGCCCCCTTTTATACTGTGAATATATATGAAGAATGAATTTTTGATTTTTCTTTCGGGGGAAAAAAACACAGAATACTGTCCTTGAATCTAGCTCAAATTTTCTATGTATATATGTATAAATTTGTATATATGCTTCTCATACAAAGAAGGTCCCCCATCAAAGGTACAACTATAATAAAATACCCACTTATTCAAGATCTCCCTTGGCAACTTTAGAAATCAGGTGATAAGCAATACTAGCATCCATAGGCAACTGGACATCGAACAATTTATCACCTTCAACAATCTCGTCACCAGCTAAGAGTCTCTTCACGTCACTGACTTCAAACCATCTACAATCATCAAACTCTTTATCGTAATCTATGTTAATGTTCTCGTTCTCACCATTGAAGTTCACCACTCCAATACAACCGATCATTAAGCTGGCAGGGAAGGGCCAAGGTTGACTACTCAAGATCTTTATTTTTGAAGCTTTGCAACCGGTCTCTTCCCAGATTTCTCTCACTGTAGCTTCTTCAATGGTCTCACCGGATTCAATGAATCCTGCCACAACTGAAAACATTCTCTTGTTCTTACCAAATTTAGCATGCCTCTTGTTGTGACCTAGTAACATTTTAGTGCCGTCCGATGACACGACACCAACAATGATACATGGGTCCGATCTAGGGAAACAGACATTATTAACGGAGGTTGCTTTCACTGGACAGTTGTCTTCTTTAGGCGATGTACAAAACAATTTTGTACCTGAGTCGACTGGAATCACTTTAGTTCCACAACCTGGACAGAACTGGTTACGCATTAGCCAATCCAGATAAGTCTTTGAATATGCAAATAGTGAAGCTTCATTCTTAGAAAATGACAAGATATCTAGCATTGAAGTTGCAGGTTCCACCACTTTCTGGTCCTCCTGTTGTTTTGACAAACCTAACAAGTAATCTTGCAAAGCTTGAAATTTTGTAACATCGACGGCAAAATAAGGAACGCCTTTGAAATCATTGAATTCAAATGTCGGAAACGTCTTAGGTTCATATCCTTCTAAGTATTTGAATGTCGAAGATAATGAATTACCAAAAGTGATAAATTTATCATCGTGTCCATCTTCATCCAAACCTAAAAAGACTGCCGTCACTTCATCACGAATATTGGGAGAGCGGTTTATGTTGTGCTTGGCCCAATTTGATAGAGCAGCTTGAACGAATTGTGGTGTTTGAGATAATTGCAATACTAACAAACTGTGTTGCAAAGCACCACCTTTTTCCTGATTCTTTTCGACTATAGTGTATGGATGAATACCATTCTTATTGTCCTGTTTGAAAAATACTAATCTTGCGGGTGTTTGTTCCGTGTTGATAGCTGCAGCGACAAACTCGGTATTTGTTCTTAAGAATGAAAATCTGTTTAAGGTAGTAGGAGTACCAAAGAAAATATCAGTCATTTTTCTAATGTTCTTATTATTATTATTATTATTATTATTATTATTAATATTACTGTTGTTACTGGTCGAAATGTAATTTTTCTTAATACTTAAGGTACAATTGAATAAAGAACCTGCTGCTGATAAGGTAAGTCTGCTGCTGTTTCCTATGGACAAAGAACAAGAAGAACAAGAAGAAGTGACAATCCTGCTATTCAGTCTGCTTCCAATGGTTGAAATCATCAACAGAAAGGACCTGTATTTGTAACCATCAGAACTCTCCAGTGTAGACCCCTGTTCCTGTTGAACGGTCTAGAGACTTGTAAATAATCACAGCTCGCTCAGTTTCCAGCCAATCGGCCACTAGAGAGGCTGAGATTTGAATTGGTTGTAATCTGTGCGGGGCAGGACGCGCAGTTTGGCGGGTGCATTAGTCAGTCGGTTGAAGGAGACCCAGCGCTTGATCTCCATTCCTTTTCAGGCGCTTACTATTGATCAATTACACAGGTTGACTTGCTTTGAATGTCCTTCAAGATGTACCACACTGAAGATAAATAGCTAATGGCGAAGACACTTTTAGTTTCTCGGTTAACATACACACAACATTGTGTTCTCAATATCATGTGCCTTATCATCATCAGTACAGGAATATTGCCACGTTAAAGCTCACGAGTATGAAGTAAACGAGAGAATTTTAAATTCCATTATCCATTGTATAAGAGTTATAGTTTTTTATATAGTGAAAATTATACACCAAAAAAAAGATAGACCACAAGTTACAAGTCAGAAAAGAGGGTTTCAGCCGATCGCTGTTTTTATCAGTCCTCTTCAGCTAATTACCCACTTTGACCAGATCATCTTAAAACTTAAGTGGGTTCAAAGAGGGTTTTTCTTTTTTTTTAAATAATTTAAAAGCCTACTTATTACGATTTACATTTTTGGAAGTTCAAAAGAAAATTAATAGTAAGATGATAAGATAAACTATATTGAAATCAAACGAGATATCGTACAGATACCTGTGTTCGAATATAAAAGACAAACCCTCCCCAAATAAGATAAAATATGACGAATAAGAATGATCTTTAGTAAATCTAAGAAACAACAAATTCTTCCCCACACAACATGTCAGACTTTTTGAAAAACATTGATCTTAATGGAAAAATAATAAAAACTAGTTGAAAGTAATGAAAAACAAAAAAATTAAACAAAAAATATGTGTATATTTAGAGGGCAAAGGAATAAAACTAAAATGAAATAAAGAAGAATAAAATTTGAAGAAAGTTTGCTTTCAGTACCAGTAAATAATATCGATTGTGGTACTTGAGGTGTAGACTCACGTATAAGAAAGATAAAATTCTCTCCCAAGCGATAATAGTAAGGTTCAGGTTCATTCACGAAAGACTGACCATGCGAAGATATAACTAAATTTGCATTAAAGACTTTAATTCACACTTAATTTGACATATCTATTACCTGGAAATTAAAGATGCTACCCCTTCAACCATTCGACAACCACTGACGGTCATAGAAACTGAGCTGACATAAAAATTATTATTAAATTAGGGAAACGAACGTAGATGTAGTCAAATCAGAATCAGATGGTAATAAAGTGGTTAATTACACGGATAATTGAAAAAGAGAAAAAAAATCCATGAATATAGTTTCGTTTGTTTGCGTTTTTCTTCACCGGTAAGGTAGATGCCTTCCTTTTAGAAGCATGTCATTGTCGTTTTCATTTTTCATTTTTCATTTCTTTTCTTGCAATCGGTTTTAACTTTCTTTTTCTCAAAAGTTACCTACTGTTGTTACATCGATTTGTTCATCTTAGAGCCAAGCAGGGTTAATATTGGATTGTTGTTTCGGTTGAGCCAGTTGAGGAGGTGCAGATTTTTGAAGTGAAGATATATATTGAGACTGAGCAGGTTGCTGCGACTGTTGTGCTCTGAAAGTCTGCGTTGGAGGATCGTTAGCATTTGGGTCTGGAACTTGATGTGCTTGGTTTTGCGGATGTTGTAGTAATGGTTTAACAGTATTATTTGCAATAGTAGGACTTTGATTTGGGTCTTGATAATATTGCTGCTGAGAAGCGCCAGGAATGAAAACATCAGTTGCTTCATTCTTTTCTCCATCTTTCTCATCTGCTCCTTTGACAAGTTTTTGTTGTTGTTGTTGCTGTTGTTGCTGTTGTTGAGCTTGTTGATGTAACTTATATTTGAAAACGGTCCAATCAAAGATACAATCGTATAAGTATCCTTCTCTGACAAATAGGTCTCTAAACAATCTTCTCAAATAAATATAATCTGGTTTGTCATCAAATCTCAATGATCTGACGTAGTTCAAATAATGCATGAATTCTGTAGGTAGGCCTCTAGCTAAAGTTTCAGCTGGGGTTGCCATTTTTTTCTCCAATATACGATCATACTTCTGTCTCTTTGTAGCAGCTTTTAAACCTTGCCATGGTAAAGAACCTCTACAAAAATAGATTAAGACATATCCCAGTGATTCCAAATCATCTCTTCTTGATTGTTCAATACCTAAATGAGTGTTGATAGAAGCATATCTTGCAGTACCTGTTAAATTTTTGTTCTCTCTGTAAGGAATATGTAAATGAGTTCTTGGATCTCTAAATTTTTTAGCTAATCCGAAATCGATAACGTTAACTTGAGAGCCCTTTTTACCAATACCCATTAGGAAATTGTCCGGTTTAATATCACGATGAATAAAACTTCTTGCATGAATGAACTCAATACGACATAATAACTGATCTGCCAATAATAGAACAGTTTTGTAACTGAATTTTCTGTTACAATAGTTGAACAAATCTTCTAAAGAAGGACCTAATAGATCAATAACCATCGCATTGTAATCACATTCGGTACCAAACCATCTAACAAATGGAATGCCAACACCACCGCATAAAGCTTTATAAACTTTAGCTTCATATTCTAATTGAGGATGTTTAGCTCTAACGTTTTCTAATTTAATGGCAACCTCTTCACCAGAGATTATATTTGTTCCAAGATATATGTCACCAAATGAACCTGAACCGATTTTTCTACCGATACGGTACTTTCTACCAACCCTTAAATCCATGTTGTGACGTTTCTAATATATTATTATGCTGGAATGATTTGTATAAGTTGTTAGGTTGAAGTAAATCAAAACCAAAATCAACTGAATTAAAGATCTGACCGGCGCAAGAACGAGATAAAAAAAACAAAAGAAACGGGGCTAAACGATGTACAAGGTAAATTTTTTTTTTAATTTATCAGACAACTAGTCGATAAATAAACACTTGTAATATGATATTCTATAATTTCGAAAGACTATAAACGATAGAAGTTAGTTTGATTCTATAGATCAGTCGACAATATGATATAAACTTACAACAAAGCAAGTTAAACTAAAATGAAAAAAAAAAAGAATATAACAGTGATGATGGCGGTATTAGATAAAAATAATAGCTAGCTAACAAACAACAAAAATATCTGCCTCAGTCTCAAGTTGAAGAGAGGAGCCTTTGTAATGTCTGCCACTCTCAGTGGCATTTGTGAAAATGAGTTTTTAATAACTCTCTCTATGCCATTCAAAAACCGCTCTTTCTTTTTTCAGCGCGGGCGGGATTAAAGACGAGATGCCCCCGGTAGGACAATCATCCGCCCGGGCCAGTGGGTTGTTGTGTGGGAATGAGGGGCAGAAGCGGCGAAACGGTCAACGCCCGAGCGAGAAAGTAAGTGGTGCTAGCGGTGTAGAGATGTTTATGTTTACTGTTTTCTATAGATCCGGATGTTACAGAGTTGTTAGGCTTACCAGAATTTTATTTATTTTTTTATTGGGGGTGTGGGTATCGGCCGGAATCCAGAGGTGGAGGTGATCACCATAAGTGAATTTAAGCTGTTTACAAGGCTTCAACTGGCAATGAGAGTGAGAGTAGTAGAAGCAATGTCATGACATATACATTAGATTAAAAGTAGCCACGAATGCTATTTGCCTCATTACAAACTGCAAAACTATTCTTTCATCTCATCAAATTGTTTGAGTTCCCTCCAACTTGTTTGAACTCAGTTCTTAGAATATGTCAATCAAACATTTCCCACTTTTAAGTGCGTGAATGATGTGATAACTTCAGGAGACTACAACCTCTTTCAAACGTACATGTCCAATAGCTCAGCTCCATATTACCGCTCTTCCTCTTTATTGAAACATTCTTTTAGGCACATCTTGCCAGCAAAGTCTTGCATTTAATTGAATTTATTACTGAAGGCAGCGGTTAAAAGTGAGATCTGTAGGCTAGCATCTTGCAAAGATCTTACCCGTATCACTTTCAACCTTCTGATTCCTCCATCAAGTCCCTTATACGGTTAATAACACAAAAGTTTTGTGCTAGTAGGATCGATGTCATTAAGATAGAAGAAGTCATTTGGGCAAATAATTATTTTTTTGAATTTCTTAAGAGTTGATGAAAACTCATTGCCCAAGAAAAGTAAAAGATGTTATCGCGATAAAAAATTGTAGTAATCACCATTCGTGCATTATGAGATTGAGCTACTACATCTACTTAATGAAATAAAACAAGTAAGCAGCGTGGAATCCAGTTGTAAAGACTGTAATCGGTCACATAACGGAGTACCAAATAGAGTGGCTTTTTTTTTTGCTTTTCTGTGGTTACTTAAAAAAAGAACAAAAAAACATCCATATGTGCCTTGGGAAGACGACGTGTAGAAAGTGATATAGTTTGACAGTCATATCTGAATATCTTAGTACGCCAACACGAATAAGATAATACAAAATCGCCAATTTTATTCTACCCGGACTTAAGTATGTATGATCTATCTGACTCCGAATTATTGCATCTAGCAGGCAGACCCTGATCAGGTTTCAAGTCACAGACGGAAATTTCCTCCTGATGAAAAAGGTCAGAAACCAAGATAAAAATATGACTTCACCAAAACGAAACCAAAATGAAAACATTCCCGCCCCCCTTCCCACAAAAAAAACACAATGGCATAAAGTTAATATCCGTGTATGCGACTACTCTAGTGTTCCTTTTTTGATTGAAGGCTTTTGCGAGTTACTATTGCAATAATTATTTTGAAACAGGGTATAAACTCCAACAAAAGACTGAGATGCTAAAAATAAAGAACATCTTGTATGGAAACCACTTCCATCAGTTGCCCAGACAGTTGCAGAATTGTGTGTATATTGATATTGAAGGGGAAAAGATTTATTATGGCGTTATCTTTGATACACTTCATTTCCTTCTTGAATTGTAATGAACAGGATTTTGAAACACCTGTGCACATGAGACATCTATGCGTGTCTGCATTCAGAGGCTCAAAACATCCGCCCACTAAAAACGAAAACAAACAGAAAAAGCCGCAAAATACGAAGAAAAACACCAGTAAGTATGACAAAATGACTCAACGGTATGAGCGAGTGGGAGTTAGAGGAGAGGGCAAGTGGCGTATAGGCTGATTGCTCGGCTGCGTGATGAATTCTCCTGTGTGAACTTGCAAGAACTTTATCTGGTTTGCCTACATGTACTTCTGCACAATTAAGAAGAACAACAAATCCATATATATACTACCCGCTAAAAAACATAGCCGAGGGGTTACAACTCTAATTGTAAAAGAATACGCATGTGGGTGGTAAACGACAAGTCATTTTAATGCTGGCATGAAACATTCCTAGAGTAGAAAGATGTTGACCCACTATTTACTCTGATGCATAACTGGAGTGAATAGAGATAGGAAGATATATACACAAGGTCAGACTATATGCCCCTTAGAATGACAAAATAAACAGTCAAAATGCAAGGTGGCTGTAATGCAGAGTACAGGAGAAAACACTAGTGTGTATGCTCCTATTCACACCAATATTCGGACTGTGTGACGCACCCAATGAAGAGGCAGATGACCTGCACGCTACACTCCCACCCCAACTTGCGCCCACAAAAAACCCTGGCCAGGTTCCAACCTGTCAGCGTCTGTGCGTCCTCATATGTGCGGTGCGGTACGACTCTGGCTTTGTGGTGGTGAAGGGTCAGGACTATCTTTGTTTCTGTATGTCGTGTTTTGTTTGCTTAATGTTTGTTGTGTATATATTATGATACACAACATGGTGCACACACAGCGTGCACACGTATTGGAGAGAGTCTACATACTTTGTTCCATGCGCTTCTATTCTTTGTGACTGTGGTTTGAGATTTGTTATGATTATGCCTTGTTTGTGCCATTCGATTTGGTTGAACGGGAGATCTTTCCGAGTGTGGGAAAGTGTTTCCACTTCACTACTATAAATAGACCTCATTTCCCACAATTTTGTTCTGTAAATCACTGCAATTCACACGGTTACTCCTCCTTTTTTATATTCTCGCTCTTTTTTCCCCTTCCTTATTTATACGTTGTATTTTATTCACGTCCAATCAACTTTCTCGTTCTTTTTGTGAAACTGAAACACTAAACTTACAATGTCTACTACTGATCAACCTAATACAACAGTTCCAGAAACTGTTGAAACTGCTCAAACCAACGCCGGCGAAGTTGCTGAAACCGCTCCACAAGAGGCTATCACCGCTACAGAAGGAGTTGCAGAAACTACTCCTGAAGAACCAGAAACTACAACCACCCCACCTGCAGCTAGTGAAAGCCCAGCTCCCGCAACCGAAGCAAAAGGGTTCAAGAAATACCTCAACAAGGTTAAGAAGTTCTTCAACTTGTCCTAAATTGTATTAATGAATATGATATGATAATGATGAATTACAATATATTATATTACTACTCCCATACTATCTGAAACATTACATTTTCTTATAGAAAGTTGTATGTTGAAATTCAGATGTTTTATTTCTAATTTTTGTTTTTTCCCTTCATGATGTCTATATGCTCGCTTGCTTGCTTTCATACTGTGCTATATTTCATTTCCTATATGTTTTCAATTATTCTTATATTCATTAAAAGATGAATCGAGAAAATAGTCAGTGTATATAAATAATATTATTTAATTCTATGGTGACTTGTTTTTGTTTTATTGTGTTCATTATTTTTTTTTATTTTTTTTTCTTCTTTGTACTTTTTTGAATACTCTCTCTCTACCATTCACTTTTCTTCTCCTCGCTCTCCGCGCCTCTAATAATTAATTAATTCCATTTATTATACTGTATCAATTTGTTTTTGTCAAACTTTTGATTAAAGATTGTATGTAATAACAACAATAACTAGGTAAAAGATACAAACAGGTGATTGACTCTGTTTACCGGTGATAAGTGGAAAGCCAGCCAGCCACTCTGTCAAAAGCCGCACTGTATACATACTCACCCTTGGTGCTATTGTCACTGTTACAAGACGATATACACTGTATCACTCAATTCCTGTTTATTGTTTTATTAATGGTTTATTTTTCTGCACAATATGACTTGTTTTTTATTTATAGATTGATAGGTTAGTTTACCTTATGATCTCAAACAATGTGTTCCACCTACCTGATTAGAAAGGAAGAACCCACCCACCAGCCGTCCCATCCCTAGTGAGTGATACTGTACTATGTATAGCCTACACTAGAATATCTAAACTCACAACACATATGAGTATATCCTTGATATGTATACTCTGTCTCTACTGGATTTCCTTTCGGTAGGTTCTATATAGAGAGTCTGACCGACAGGAACTCGTCTCCTTCATTCAATAACTTAGACTACCAACGAATGCCTCACTATGACAATACTCTCTCTCTGTCTGTCAACCAATGCTGATCCTTCTCTAACGTGTAATAAAATAAAACTCAGTTTTTTTTTTTTAAGACAAAGTACAGGGCAGTGTAACACTTACATAAATGAAATCTGCCATGAAAAGAAATAGTGTCAATAGTTATATAATCATCGATTTGTACAAAAAACCTCACACACACCTCTGCACTGTTAACTTACTACCTGAAAAACTGTCCAGAAACTTTTTCACCCATTCATACTGATTTCTGGCTGGTGCTTCTTGGAATAGCAGCCCTTTGTTCTGGTTTCGTAGTTGTACAACCAGTCTGGAAGCAGTTGGAGACTTTTGACGATAGTAAGACATTCTTCCTTAACTATATACTGTTTTGCGGTATTTCTTGTTCTACTAAATATCTGAATTGATCAGAAAGGCTGCGTCATATCGCTGGACATAGAAGATTGGTAGTTCTGACGACGACAACAACAACACAACAGCGACTTCACTATGATCAACGCTTCAAGTAGTTACTTAGCTAAGCTAAATGTCTCGAAGAGAATAATATCATCATTATCTACTGGATTTCCAAAAAGTTTGCCTCTTTTACAACAACAACAACAACAAAGACAGTTCTCACACTACCCTGCAAGATTAGCCCTACCTGCTGGGAAAAAATCCTATAACAAGAAATCTTCATCGTCTGATAATACTAGAAACAAGAAAGGTTCAGGAAATGACAAAAGTTTCTCAAAATCACTCATACGTTTAAATTATAAAAAAAAAGCAAATGATTCAGAAATACTTGAAACTTTGCCTATCCTAAGCAATCAAAATTTGAGAGTGGGTGAAGTTGCTAAATTTGATGATCAAATTTTGAAGAAGTTATATATTGCTGGTTCTTTCAAGCCTCATCAATTTAACGAATTGTTTTCCAAACCAATTACTTTAACTAGACCTATAGAATCTTTGAGAATTTTTGATTTATATCAAAATTCATTAACTTCTTCTTCTAAGTTAAATAGATTGATCTTGACTGGTGAATCAGGTGTTGGTAAATCATCAATTTTGACTCAATTTCATTCATTTGCATTGTCGGATGACTCTATCTTATTACCCTTCACGAATCCTGAGTCTATTGTCAACGGTTCCACTGATTTTAGATACAATCAAGAGACTAAACTTTATGATCAGCCCATGGTCACAAAGAAATTTTTGAAGAAGTTTTCTAATTTGAATGTCGATCTTCTTAAAGAGTTAAAATTATCAAAGGATTTCAAACCGATTTATGATCCAATCAAACAGCAAGAACTTTTAAGTTTAACCACAGAGAATTCCATATATGATTTAGTTCAACTTGGTTTGAAAAAAAACGGTACCAATACAACTTTTATTTTCACTACTTTGATCGAAGAACTTTCTGCACAAGATAAATTACCAGTTTATTTAACAATTGACAATTTTTCTGTTTTCGTTCAATTAGCCTTGACTAAATACAAGAATTCAGAAAATAAATTCATCTATTTTGATCAATTCCAAGTTGTGAAAACTTTGATCGACCTAATTACTGGCGAAAAATCATTCAACAACGGTGCTGTGGTCTTAGCTACAAACGGATCACATAAGAAAAACGATACCATTCCTGTCGCATTAGGACTAAAGGAACCTAATCACTATGCGAGGGTTGAGCATTGGGACAGAAAGTTTACTAATAAATTGAAATTGAATGGAGGATTGGAGCATTTGCAAGTTTCTAAATTGTCTATAAGTGAAGTGCAACCCTTGGTCAAACATTTGGTTGATTCTAGTTTGATTTTCAACGAGTATGAGAAAGATAAAGATTTAGCTCTTGACATTGGACAAGAAGCTTATTTGAAAAAATTGGCAGAAAAGAAATACTTTGTTTCTGGTAATGGTAATGCTAGGGCTTTGATTAAATCTTGTGTCATGTCTTATGTTTGAGGTTATCAAGATGTGTTGTGTCGTGTCATGCCATGTCATGTCATGTTAGTCTTACTGAAAACCTATGTAAAGTGAAGGTTTATGAAATAGATGTATTTTCTTTTCACTTTTCTCTGTCTTTATTTCATTCATACCTTGTAAATATAAATATACATTCAAAGATTTTGTTTTTCTCTTCGATAACAGAGGTAGCACTAAATTATTATTATTAGATTAAATTTAATTGTCGGATTTCAGACGCTATTGTAACAAAATAATACAATTTTTTAATACAAGTTCTTTTATAGTATACAGAAGAAGGGGCGTGGGCGTAAGAAAAGATGTAGTGGAATCTGAAGGAAACGACAAAAAGAGAGAGAGGGAGAGGGAAAAACAAAAGATGATCAGCACGTGTTACATCCACATTTCTACGAACATCATGTTTTTCTTCTCTTAGAATCCAATTCATCCAATTCTCCATATCTAGGGCTGTTTGTCTTAGTATAAGTTGGTAATTCCTCAAATCCATCAGATTCATAATATTCATCTTCATTGTCGGCATCAACTTTGGGAATAGTTGCAGCATCTTGTGACGGATGATGATGTTTATGATGAACAGAGTCTTCAAGTTTTCTTTTCTCTTGTGATGGAATAGTATTTGAATTCACAGTTGGAACTGCAATTGGAGCTGCAGTTGAAGCAACTGGGGGCTTGGTTCCTTGTTGAGCATGTAACTGTTTTCTTTTCTCTCTCTCTGACCACCTTTTCTTAATCTCTTCTTCAGCTTCAATGAGTTCGTCTTTCGTCACTGAATCTTCAATCGATTTCAACACTTTCAACACAACATTGATATAATTCCCATGTGATTTGTCATCTCTGAATCTGAGTAATCTCCAATATCCTTCTTGATCTCTTCTCACTTCCGCTATACGGCCATTGAATGATTCCCCTGTTGCTTTCAACTTTTCCCATTCTTCATCCGTGACTTTCAATTCATTCCATTCGTCGTAATTCTTGAAACTATTTTTGAAGTCACCACCATTTCTCTTGATGTTGGATTCAATATCCGACCCATCGGCAGAATCATCACCCCCTTTCCAAACATACAATTTGAATTCTGGTTTGGCATCATAGTTGGGGTATTCTCTATTAGGATCATGCTTAGGCAGATCTTCATCTATGAATATAGGGAAATTCAATTTGATTTTATAATCAATGGTATTTTCCTCTGCCGGTTTCCATTTTAATAAAGTTGAATCTGTTCCTGGTATATATGGGGTCTCACAACAAGTTAAGATTAGACCATCAGAAACATAAGTCAAATTTTTCATTTCCCGGAAAATTTTTCTAATCTTGAAAGGTTGTGTCATATTTTTAAAATCCAATTTGAATGGGAATTGGGCACATGCATCGGGGAAAGTTCTTCTTAGATCCGTATAAGGCTTATGAAACTCTTGCTGAGCATGATATAATCGCTTCCACAAATTCTTGTGCATCACACTAACCATATCCATAGCAAGACAATCAAATATTAGATATCTTATCTCTTTGATCCCAGTTACTGGATGGGTACTCCAGACTAATTCACCATCTACTATTGTACCATTATGTGATGAATCGAAATTCTTGGAATTTCTAGGGAAATGAAAGTTAGGAATCATATAGTATTCATTCTCACGATTTATCAAAAAAGTTCCTTCTTCTCCCGTATCTTGATTAATCAATATGAATAACAAACAACGTAGTCCATCGGATTTCTCACATACCAAATAATCTCTGTTCAGTAAATTATTAGAAAGATGTTCTCTGGTGAAACTGACAGGCTGTGAGCCGGGGAAAGTGTTGAATCTTGTTCTAAGAATCTGTGAAACTTTGGTCTTCAAATAATTTGCAACCTCAACCGACACAAGTTCACCTGGTATGTCTGGAACTCCTCGATCCATATTATTAAGGTCTTGTTATTTGTTTATATATGAGAACACAAAAGAAAATATTCGAGATATGATTGCAATATCGTTGTACTGAGTTAGTGAACTGAGGTAAGTGTATCTTTTTTTCAACTATTCCTTAATGTATGGATTGTATCTTATCATAAGTTTAGTAGATAAACAAAATACAATAGATGAGCTTTTCGTTGTCCTGTGTGTATGTGTTTTTTTCGTTTATCTCCCTCGAGAGTATCGTCGTCTCGACTTAGACGCTTTTGTGTTTAATTTTCAGCTCTGAGTCTGAGTCGATCGTCCTCCAAACCTGTGCACCGGTGGACAAGGAAGTGAGTTCTACCGGAGTTGATAGAGATCCCTGGGCTGAAGACAGAGGAAATACGAATAGACGGATGGGGGAATAGACATAGAAATAGGAATAGAAATAATCAGTCTCTCTGCTAAAACTCGGTGTATCTGGTCGATTGAGACCATCTGGTGCCGTGAAGGAACTGAGACAAACTGCAGAAATCTCTCTGTGGCCCCGTGAGTTTCAACGTGAAAGACCCTTCCCCAACGAGGCCCCACGTACTGCCTGTGACGTGCTGTGAGGATTCTATGTATGCCTGTTGGCGTGGCCTGTCTCGCTCTCCGTGCCAAAATCGAGCGAAACTCACCGGGCGATTCCTCTCTCTCTCCCGCTGTACTGTACGGTGCCTTGGGTCACTCAATTCTGTAGTAAATAATAGCCTTTGGAAAGAGCCAAATCCTATCCTTCGACTGGCATCATCATACCTTCCCAATTGACCATCCGTCTTCTCTTCTTTCAACAGTAGACAGACTCAACAGACCCACTGGAATACATACTCACTATAATAGGATAGGTAAAGTTGTCTCTTGACTCGCTTGGTCTTCTTCATCTTTCTCAAAATAAAAAAAGAGCTGAACTGAAACATCTTCTTGCTTGCATTAATTGGACCAGAACATTCAAATGGACTGACTGGATGGCTGGTACCTTACACACTTACATTCCTATTTGATTGGCCCCAACCCATCTATATATTTTCTTGATTAAAAACTTAGTTTGTCACATCAAGATATTGAGCTCACCCTTTTTAGCAAGACGTCGTCCTCAAACGGTCTCAGTACCGTGATTATTCTTTTTCCCTGTTACCTCTCTCCTATTCGTTTTTGGACAGTCACATAGAAAGTAATATAAACTGTACAGAAAATAAAAAAAGAAAGATCCTTTTCAAACTCCAATTTTTATTCAATCGGGAACCAGAGTCCCATTGTCCTAACTATACCCATATTTTTTCTTTTTCATCATTCACAAAATTTTTTCATATCTCCAATAATGGAGCAACCTGCTAATACTACTCCTGTTCGACCTAAAAGAAAATCAACGGTCAATGTCAACTATAAAGAGAAGAGTGAAGCCGATATCAACTCTGTACTTTCTTTTAAAAGCTCGTCTTCTTCCACTTCCTCGCATTCATCATCCATACCTTCCTCCTCGTCTTCATCAACCGGCAATGGCTCTACTACCACGGCTGCTGTTCCCTCTTCCAACAAAAAATACTCTAAGAAAATTTCTTCTGATTCAACCATGAATGGTGGAAATAGCAACAACGGTTCCAAGTCAAATAACAAGCAGTTAAAAGATGACACAAAACAACTGAAAGATCAATATATCCCCATCGATGATGTGGTACCCTGGAATTGGCAGCCGCCTTTGAAACAACAAGACCAGTTTAACAATATTGCAGATTTCAAAAGTGCAAAAGTGGATGGTAACACATTAATTCTAAAAGATGGAACCAAGATAAGAAAAGGAGATTCTATTTATATGGTCTGTGAACCACCTGGAGAACCGTTCTATGTTGCTAAAGTTGTTGGTTTCTCTAGAAAAGACAAAAATAGTTCCACTAAGAGTGCTAAAAATTTTGTGTTTGAAGTTTGTTGGTTTTATAGACCAAGGGATTTGAATCGTAAATCTAATGACTCAAGAATATTATACGCTTCTTTGCATAAAGATGAATGCCCTTTTCAAAGTTTCAGAGGTATCGCTACAGTGAAACATAAATCTGAAATTGAAGATCTCGATACTTACAGATCACAACCAAATTGTTTTTATTTTGATAAACTATATGACAGATATATGATAAAAATGTATGAAGTGTTACCAACTGTTAAATTGGTCAATTTGCCACCTAATTATTACAATGCTTTACATAAACGTTATCAATATGTCTTTGTGGAAGTTGGAAGAGGACAAGATTTATTATCAGCCCCTAAAAATTGTGAAAAATGTTTTCAATGGGCTGCATCATCTGATTGTATCCAATGTTTAAAATGTGAAAAAGTTTACCATTTACTCTGTGTCGATCCTCCAATCTTAACTAAACCAAAGAGAGGTTTTGCTTGGTTCTGTGCCGCCTGTAATAGGCAAGCTGAAAATGAACTTAATGAGAAAAGAGGCAAGATGCTAGAAAGCAGTCTACCTTCTCAAATTGCTGCTTCCATGACTCCTGAAGACAATCTCTCTGACATCCAAGAAACTAATGCTAGCGATGACAGTGAAAGGGTATCGTCATCTACAACACCAGAGTCTAGGTCACATTCCCGCTTAGGTTCAAAATCTGTTTCCGTTGAACCAGAAATCCTTACTTCGACGGAGATAAGTAAAATACAACTACTAGATAATCAGACGCAAATCGAACAAGATCAACTAGATGATCATGATCAAGATCAAGAACAATTCCATCATCATATCCCGAAATACGAAGAACTAGCAATTAAATTTTTACAAAGTGACAATCAGTATACTTTCAAGAAAAGAAGAGAGATGGAAGAATGGCCATTCAGATATCTTGGAATGCACGCCAAATTAGAAGACGCACTAGATTTGCAGGACAGACCGTATGCTAGGGCAGCGTCACGATTGGGCTCTAAGCATCAGTTCACAGGCATGGTCGACTGGTTTAATCATGTGGTCCAATACTATGACACAGACGATTCTAAGTTCTCCAAGATGAAAAACAAGAAGAAGGGAGGCAATATTAGGAAACTGATAAATCAAGGATCTTCTTCCCCAACCCCAGAGTCAGAAGAAGTTACAAGATTACCTATCCCGGAACAGTACAAATATTTGAATCGTAATGAGTTTCCGTTGTGGTTACAACCTAGACCGAAAGGGTATATCGAAAGAGGCGGTGATGAAACTGTTGACCTCTTGTGGAAATCTCCTACTTTACCTGACAATTCCAAGAGCAACGACGGCGCAGAACAACTTCAATCGCAACAACTGGAAGAGTCTCTTGACACTTACATAGAGCAATGCAAACCGTTTGCAGAAAAATTGAACATAGTTACAACTACGCCTAATTTTATGGATGCTATATTGAAAGTATTAATGGACTGTGATTATAATTCTGAACTCGCGTTACAGCAGGTGGCAACTTTCACAAGAGACTCGTTGAAAGAACCTACATTCGAGGTCGAAGAGGTAACTAAGTTTGAGGAGTCTGTCAGAGAAAACGGAAGTGAACTATACCCTGTTTTCAAAGACGTTGGCACCCAAACTTCTGCAATGATCGTCAGATTTTACTACTTGTGGAAGAAAACTAAAAACGGCCATCTAATTTGGGACTCGTATAAAGGGAGACCTAAGAATAGATTGAAAAACACAAAGAACATGGGACTGGACATTGGTGATCCCGAAGATGATTCCGCATACAGTACTCCCAAGATTCTGAAGCTGCATGTGCAGTTTCAATGTAAGCACTGTTCAACTGACCATTCGATTCAGTGGTTCCGAATCTCTGGGTCAACCATACCTAACACGGCAGATGAAGTCTGCTCCGGCTTGTGTGTCAGATGTGCGAGACTATGGAGACGATATGGTATCGAATGGGAAGACCCTAACGAAGTCAATCGAAAACAAGGTCAGCGAGGTGGTAATGGATGGAAAAGACGTATCGAATATGAATTATTTGAAGACTCAAGACAGATTATTGAAGCTAGGGAGAAATACAAGCAACGTCCAAAGAAGTATACTGCTGCTATGTTGAAAGATGAAGCAAAGCTCAGTAATGGAATTTCAGGAGGCAAGAAAAGAAGTGTCGCTAGCGAAGAGGTTGAATCTCCTTCGAAAAAGCTCAAATCCAAATCTCTTCCTGCACCCTTGTCGTCATCATCGTCTTACAAAACTATTGACAACACTAGCTCTACTAGTAACAAGTCAAAGGGTTTCAAAGGAAACTCAATCAAGGATGAAAAAGGATCAGCTAAAACAAATGGCAAAGCGGCAATTAAAAACATCAAAATTACCAAGCCCAATAAGAAATCATCATCATCAAAGGATACTAGCAATTCTACTCTCAATAAATCTTTCAAAGTTACTATTCCATACGCTGATATGAGAGATGGCATGAGGTACCCTGATTCATGGGACTCAACCATGGTTGATGAACGAAAGTTAAAGAAGCCTTCCAAGGTTAACAAAAAGGATATTGATGCTATCTATTCACATGCGACTGAGACATCAAATAAATTGAAACTGAGAAATAAAGATTCTGTTTCATCCAGCCAGGTAGCAGTCAAACCTATCACACAACAAGGTAAACTTTCCTCTACTGATCCAATTACAAATGACAAATTATCCTCGTTGACTAGGTTGCAAAAGTTAATGAATTCTAGATACGAGAGTAAGTTTGACATTTTTAATCCATTTGATCCTGCAAGAAATATATCAGATTATCCAATACCTCAAGGCAAGGCAGTCATAAAAGAGCTGTCGACACAATGGAAGATGTTTTTATCTAAAAAATGGAAAATTGAAGCAGGATCATTTGCTTCCTCTTCTACCACAAGTGGTGATAAATTACCTCTTTTTGATCCTAGGTCCAGGCCATGCTGCATTTGTCGTGAAGATACCACAGATGATGAAATTCCAGAGATTTTAATTTGCATAAATTGTGGGTTGAACGTACATGCCTCATGTTATGGTATTTCCTTACCTAAAGACTTACCACATTTTGCATCAAGTTACAAATGGGTTTGCGATCCTTGTTCAAATGACTTACATCCAGTTGTATCAACTCAATATCTATGTTGTTTATGTAGCTCCAGAGAACATGATCATGATAACGCCATCAAAGGCGATAAAGTTGCTATTCCAGACGCCTTAAAACGGACATCTGGTGGAAATTGGTGCCATTCTATATGTGCAATCTTTAATGAGAGTTGTGAGTTTGGTATCCCGACGGCTATGCAGCCTGTTTATGGTACGGAGTTGTTAAGTTTCAGAAACTGTGTTCATTTCTGTACCATTTGTGGAAGTAATGGAGGTGGTTTAGTTGACTGTAAGCTTTGCGATAAAGCATTACATGTTACCTGCGCTCAAGATTCTCCTGACTTTTTCGTTGGATTCGAAGTCTCATCAAATGCGAAAGCTAAAGGCCCTACCGTTAAGCTAGTTGACTTGAATCTTTCAGGAAAGCCAACTCCAACTATAATATGTGGTGATCATTTCACAGATCCTGGTTGTACACCACAATTGAACAGTTTGAATCTTGTTCCACTGCGTACACGTGCCAAACTAAGAGGTAAAGAAGAATTGCCCTTGATTAGACTGTACTGCAATGAAACTAAAAAGTCTAATGCTCCTGCATCTGGTGAACTTGCTACAATGATATACAAATCAATATTAAAAACCGTTCATGGAGGAACTGATCCATCGTTAACCAGCGGAGAACATCCAAAATATGAATCTACGACTCACATCAAGTCTGATCCAGACATTGATTTGCTTTCTGTATATTCCAACTTCAACTGTAAGTACTGCCATAACTCAAGATCTTTATACTGGTATGATGAGAATGATTCAGATAAAGTTTGCCATCAGTGTTATGTCAGACTGAAGAATAATGAAGGATTGATTGATAATATTCCAGACCTCTCAAACCTAAACAATACGGTACTGAATGGTGACAAATTTGGAATTAGGAACTTGACTGATTCGGTTGAGGAATTTCCTCTTATTTCCCTTCCTTCTCTTCGTCCACCGGCATCTCATAGTACGAGAATGTCGATCCAGGATCTTCTTTCATGAATTTGATATAAGTTAAATTGTTTCCCTCGATAATTGGGAAAATAAAGACTATGAAAAAAAAAACATAAGAAAAAAAAAAAGGCAAAACTAAAGCATCTACTCTGCATACAACGAATTTGTTCGTACGTTTATTTTTCCGTTCATTCATTCCTTCCACTAACTTTTAGTTCTTTTTACTTAACTGTCATGTTTTTTTTTATTTATATTACTGTACTGGTAAAATTAATTTGTCATTACTTCGAGTAAAAAGACGTAAGCTCAACAAAATAATTATTCAGTAAACTAAGTTTCTATGAATCCTTTCTGTAATGCTGTTTCGATCCGTTCAATATCTTCCAAACTCTCAGCACTTACCAACTCTTGTTCCAATCTCTTCCTATCCCCATCGGTTAACCTTTTGATAGTCATATTAATTTGTTTCTCAAGTTTAGTCTCCACATCAACGATTTCAACTCTTGTGGCAGTCAATATTTCAATAGTTAACCTCGTTGGCTGTTCAAGAGATCCGAATAAGGTCTTAGCTTCTTCTCTTTCTTTATTTTTAATCTTCTCAAAATCTAAAATTTTCAATGAAGGTATACGCCAAATACACCATAATCTATAGTAGTCCTGCGAGGTAATGGGACAACCTGTCATGTATAAACTCTCTAAACTCTTGCAACTTCTTAATGGTTCAACATCTGACAAATTGTTTAAGTTGTTTGAAATTAATGATAAATCAGTCAAATTGGGGAGACTTGCGGCAATTTTGGAGTCAATTACAGTGATTCTGTTTCTAGCAAGTAACAAAGTTTTCAATCGGTACAATCTTGGGATGTTATTAAGTATTCTTATCTCATTGTCAGTCAAATCAATAGCTTCATATAAATCTTCAGTTGTGTCTAAGCTCTCAATAAGTGGAGCTTGGAGGTCTCGCAAAGATAACACACGCTCTCCTGCCGGATTTATATAAGACGACGCTTCTGCTATCACTGCTGGAGACAATTTCATAGTGGTTATTTGTGAGATCTAAGCTGCAGCTAACAATGACATCAAGCATTTTGAAAGAGGCACCACTTATACCAATGACTCAATCACATCTTCTTGAAGTATAAGTCTTCTTTGTAAATTCGTTTCTTCTTGCTGACATAATAATTTCTACCTGGATTTTAAGCTTTTCATTTATCATTCAAATATATATATATACACGAAAAGTGATGTAAAGAGAAACAACAACAAATAATACAGAGAAACTTCCACCTTAGAAATTTAAACTAAAACTAAAATTCAAAAGAGACAACTTATACCTAAAATGCAAAAACCTATGACCTTGTACCCGTCATTTATTCGTCCATTGACAATATAGATCTACGACTTGGTAAAATCTTAACACCTTCAGGTTCATATCTATTCTTTGTAGCAGTCTTTAATTGTTCCTTTTCTGCATCGGATAAAGGCTCAACAGTCTCATTAGGAAGGACAAACTCAAAGTCACCAAATCCGAAAGCTCTGTCTGAGATGTTATCCAACACGTACAATTGCATTCTAGTGTATCTAATTAAAGCTTCTAATTTGACAAGATCAATATTCTTGTCACCGTTGAAAATATTTCTCCATAGAGCAGCAGCCAACACTGAGTCGGAATCAGAGGCTAATGCCTCGTCATATGCAAACACTAGACCCATTAATTGAGAATGGAAATCTTTCATATAAGTATCTCTGATTCTACCTGACAACACATTCATTTCTTCACTTAATTTCAATTCTATATCTTTGAAATAGGTGTCAACTAATTTCTGTTGATAATTCTTGCCTTGCTTGAAAGGCATAGCTCTCATTCTTACAAACAATAACCAAACGTGGAAAGATGTAATTTGAAACCACTGAGCGAATGTCTTCTGTAATCCTAGAGTGTCATACCAGAAAACTGCAGTTTCTGAAAGTGGCTCATTCTTGAATTGTAATGATTGATCTTTACACATATGATAATATTTAGATCCTCCCATTGAACCTGCTCTAACGTTATCCATATCGATTCTGAAAAGCGAAACAAATGATTCACCAAATGCCTTTTGCCATCTGGGCATTTCAAAATTGGTTAACTCATGTCTTGGTCTTTCTAATTTCATTTTCGGATCCATATCTTTGTTTGGTGTTTCCGGGTTTTCAATCTTTGGCAAACTAGACTTCACAGCTAAATCTTTTGGAGATGCCTTATTTGAAATGAATCTTGCTGCCGAATCCATTATTGACCTCGAGGCATACGTGTTGCGGCAACTCAACGCAGCTCTTCTAATCTGGCTATTCAACATTATATGAACACTTATAAATATCTGTGAGTGTAATCGGATTCTATATAAAAACAAAACTTATTTGACACCGAGAGTTCTGATTGATTTCAATAACAGTTATTTGAAATCTACCTGGTTGCTTGTCGTTGTTTCTTCTCGTCTCCACTGAAAAAAATATAAAATCTGTGTAAACAGTACGTGTGCGGCACATTATCTTACATTGGAATACAGTCCTATTGGCTGGAGCCTCATTTAAGACGTATTTATCAAAAAATATAAGTGAAATAGAATATCTGTTATTACGTAGGATATACAAATGATGAATATTTATATGAATAAGAAATGGTTAAAAAAATATATAGTGTACATATTAAAAAGATATATAGTGTACATATGTAAAGGCGGTATCTCTCTCATTTCCAACACCATCTTCATCTTCTGCCTTTCTTAGCTGGCTTCTTCTTTTTGTAGGCAACTTTGGCAGCAACCTTTGGACCTTCATAATGCGAATAACCTAGACTATCAATCGCACTCAAATTCACCCACCCAAGTAAGTTCTCCTTACTGCTATTTTTCTCAAATTTGGCAAGGAGAGTTTTAGTTTGCTCCAATTTGTTGATCTTTTCTTCCCTTGCTCTTTGCTTACGTTTCTGAGCTTCTCTTCTGGCTATTCGTTGGGCCGGTTTAACTTCACGCTTAGCGCGCTTAGCTTCTCTTCTTTCAATCTCTTCTTCTCTCTTACGTTTCTTTACTGCATCTTCAGCAATAGCTCTACGAGTTCTTGGCTTATCCTCTTCTGACGTAGAGGAGTCAATCTCATATATATCAGAGTCTGAATCAGCGTCAGCTTCTCCTTGTTCTTCTTCAGATTCTTCTTCGCTGATCACTGTCTCAGCAATAATCTTCTCTAATTTCAATTGTTCTTCAGATTTCTGACCGATTCCAAGGGCTTTCACTCTAGAACTTAAACTGCTCTTCACTTGTTCATGCAAATCAGTAAGTTCCTTCTTTAGTAATCTTTCTCTTTCGCCATCGGGGTTCAACCACTTTATCAAATTCTCAAACTCTTCAGGTCGTTCAATGTATCCCCAGTCAGCTGAACAAAGTAGTGGAGCACTTCCTTCTTCAAATAGCTTTCTTTCCACTGGAGTATAATCCCTTTCCATTGCTGACCCGTGTTTATCAATGACAACGGTACCGTTCGAGTCTTTCACACATTCCTCTTCAAAAGATAACTGAAAAATCTCCTTAGCGGCTTTAATGACCGAAGGCGGTGGTGTTGGTAATCTTGGAGTATCTATTGAATCGTGTTCTGTTCTGACTTCATTATCTTTCTCGAGGATAGCTTCCCCATTAGGAACTAGGGATCCATTACTGTTCACTTTCTCTTCTTTAGATGGAGACTTCTCCTTCCCACCATCAGGGCTCATATGTGATTCAGCTTCAGAGGCAAACAATACTTCCTGCCATTCTTTCAACTTCTTATCGTCAAGCTTCAAGAAAAGTCTTCTATCTTCATCACCGGGACCTTGAATCCATAGTCTACCCATTAGATAAGTATCTTCGACATATTCAGACTCTTCATCATCTTCAATATCTTGTTCATCTTCATCATCTTCAGCTTGCGAACGACCCGAACTTAAATTAGGTAACCCATTCTTCTCGAACCACCAATATCTATTGAACAATCTATCACGACCAACGTACTTAACTCTTTGCACATCAATCTCTTTAAGTTTCTTCTCGATTTCTTTCTTTTTTGTCTTGAGTTCTTCGGTATATTTGAGTCTTTCGGTTCTTTCTTTAATCAATTTCAAAAACTCCGGGTGACTTGCACAGACAGCTTTTTCAAGCTCCGTTGGTTCGTCAGGGATAATGTTTTGAATTGGTCTACCACCTTTACGCTTCTGTTCCAGTATTTCTGCCTTTGGCGGGTTCTTGGAAAGTCGTTCTTTGTCCTCTCTTTCTAATCTTTCTTTAATTTCCGCTGTGTCAATTTCTTTCAAATTTTCTGTAATTTCTTTTTGAAATGAGAGAAGTTCTTCCATACGAGTCTTGAATTCTTTAATGACATCTAAACGCTCTCTTCTTAAATTAGCTGAACCTTCAAGACATTTATCCATGTATGATCTGACTATCGAACCATTCAATAACAGGTTCATGACAATGGATAATGATCTGGCTTTAAGTTCAAGAGGTAGATATTTTAAGAAATTCAATACAATTGACGATAAAGTAGGCGATTCATCACTAGGTGCCAAAGTTTCGTATATCTTGATAATGTCTTTTCTATATTCTGGAACAAATTCAACAGTTGATAAGATGCCCATTAAAACGACAACCCAACCGCCATCCTTGAATTGTCTCTTCATGAGTATGTCTTTCCAACTTCTCTTAGCTTCAATGATGGAGTAAGCGTTATGATTAATTTCTTCCTCTTCAACTTCTTCCTCTTCTTCTTCTCGCACTTCTTCTTGCACGAGGTCAGCATCTGAAAGATTCTCCTCCTCTACTCTGTCCATTCGTTGTTGGTCATCGCCATCTTCCATTGGCGTATCTTCATCTTCATCTTCATCGTTGTTTTCGTTTTCTTCATCCTCAACAGCTTCTTCTTCTTCGTCTTTTTTCTGCTTGGGTTGTTTAGGTAGCGTCACTAATAATTGTCCATTTTCATCCATAAATACTTTAAACATGCAACTGTAAATTTCAACAAGCAACGCACAAAGCTGTTCTTCATCGTCCCACTTCAAAGCCATATAAAAATCATCGAATGTGAAATTATCAATCAACAATGCTTTAGAATACATGTTCAAGAAAATCCAAACCTCAAGTAAGATAGATGTGTCAGAAACATCAGTTAATGATGATAAGGCGGGTTTCAGTTTAGAAACAGATTGGAAAGGTATTTTTAAGTCCTCAATCGGGGCCACTGGAACAGGCTTAGGTTTAGGACCACGAGGGACGGGCGTTGAACCTCTAGAGTCTGTCGGAGTGGCAGTTTGATGAATTTTGGATAATTGAGGGTTAGATGCAGATGCAGGTAAAATGTCAACGTATCCATTACCATTTGCAGAACTTAATTTTTGTGGTTTCGGTTGAATGGCTGCTAATCCTGGGACTAGACGTAAAAGTTGTTGCTTTTTAGCTTTCAGTTCTAATGCTTCAGACTGAGCTTTTTCTCTAGCTATTTGATGAAGCTTTCTCATTGTGATATTCAAACTTTTGAAAAATCTGAACGATTTCTCATAGTGCCAGACTTTCATTTTCTTAGGAACCACATGCGAAAATATGTCATCTTCAGGATAAGTTATCTTAACTGAAAACGGTTTTGGGGTGACTATAAAATTGACTTTATCTTGATCAAATTGATCTAGTACTGTGACATTTGCAAATCTATATAATTGAACGATTTTCTCTCTATTGATGACATCTTCCTCTTTATCTGAACTAGTATCAAAATAAACATAGGCTGATTTCAAAGCTGTTTTCCATTTTTCTTTCCACTCAGCTAAAGATTGACCCGCTTCTTGTTCACTCGCAGTTGGTGGAGTTTCTTTTAAGGAATCAAAGATATGATGTTCAATCTTAGGCTCTGCTGCAGGTTCTTTATCTTTTGTTTGCTTTTTCTTACTCTTTCTAGTTCTTCTCTTAATAACTCGTTCTTCATCTGACAATGGATCAGGTTCTTGAAATTGTCTCAAGTGTTGTGGGTATTCAAGAGATATTCCGTATCGTTTAGCACTAGATGGTTTCAAGACCCACGGTGCACCAGCTCTACTTGATCTTGTCAAGTTAGTTTTCAAAAATGTTCTGACATACCATTTTGTAAATGTATTTCTCTCTCTTGATATATTCGATACAGAATTAACCGTGATTTCACGATGGTCTTGTAACAGGACTCTATAAGAGCAATAACCTGGTCTGACTGATCCATCAGGTAATGATATGGGATTGAATCTTGCTTTTTCTCTAACAATGCCTCTTGATTTCTCATCATCTATTTTGATAACAACTTGATCACTGGGAAAAAAATCATCCTTGAATTTGTAATAAATTTCATCGACCAAATTATCGATTCTTGTGGTCAAAGAAAATGAGACATAACGTAAGATTGGTTCCTTAACAGGTTCAGGGAATTTCATTTCCATCATTTTCAATTCATTTTTTTCAACTTTTAGTGCTTCAAAAAATGTAAAGTTCGAGTTACCTGATGTTTCACAAACGAATTTTTTGATGTTATAATAATCCATTCTTGATAAATACGAATCATAATTGATAAACCATTCACCTGTTTCTGGAATGTACCACACATCACTTTCGATATCAAAGTCGGCTGGGAGCTCAGGAGACGGAAGAAAATAAACCGGTTTACGTTTGAATAAAACCTATAGGACATTATGAAATTGAATTTATCGTTATACGAAGACAAAAAACGCGTTGTTAGTACAAGAAAACAAGCATCCTGATCAATCCCCAGAGTTGCGCATAATCAGAAGATGGGTAACTCGTTAAGATAATCACGTAGTAAAAAAAAAAAATGCTTACCATTTAGTATATGTCTCTTGCTATCTTTGTTGTAATTAGTGTTGTTGCGTATTGGTCGTTTTTTTCTTGTGTTTTTGTCTCTCTCTCTTCTGAGATTGATTTTCTTTGCGAAATATGGAAAATTGGTAAGAGGAGCCAGATAATGAAATAAAGAGATAAGTTAGATTTGATAACGTGTATATCTATGTGCAAAATGAGAGGAGATATATAAATAAAACAATATATGATAATAGTATACAAGAAATAAAAAATACAGAGGACGGAAGGCAAAGTTGAGATAATGAATGATCTGTGAATTGATGAAGTGGAAAAACAAGAGAAGTGAGAAAAAGTGAAAAGAAAATAGGACAGCTTTTTTTTTGTTAAGGAGAGCAGGTTGAGGGGGTCGTGTGTAGAGCAATTATTATGTGGAAAGCAGGCAGAGAAGGAAGAACCGCCGAGGAAGAATGAAGGTGTATCCTTTTGTCGTGATGTTTATGGTTTAGATATATAGAGCCGGATAATGTATATATATGTATGTGGTTAGTTAGTTAGTTAGTTAGTTGCACCAATGGGGGACTGAGATGGAGATGGAGACGGAGATCCAGAGATAGATAGATAGATAGATAGAGACAGAGCCGGGGCTCCCTTCTCATATGTTAACTTTAACTGCATCTACAGGAAACTCCGCTATCCCACAGATCCTCGACTCAGTCAACAACTTTGCAACCTCCCAGTAACTCACATTGATCCAGCGCAACGGGCTTCTTGTCATACACTGGCTGGGGCAAACACCATCTCAACGCTGTGTCTTCTTCCACTTGCTAAACCGGACAGCCCATCACATTCAACGCCAACCAACAATGAAATTGCAAATATCAATGAAACAGAAAGCGGCTCACATTCCATGCAGTTCGCAGCTTTTTCCCAAAACGGGAATATATCGCCGATCGACCCGTTTCAGAAATCGACCTCCACTTTCTATCTCTTTTTCTCTCTTCTGTGCATTTTTCACTGTTTTTTCGGCTTTCTCAGGTTCCACATTTCACCTGCTTCTCTGAAATTGGTCTCTGATGGGTTCCACTACTAACAGCCTCTATTTGTATGTGCCCTTGTAGCACCTCGTTGGAAAGCTTACTGCTGGCACTACCAAGTTACTACTTTATTTAATATTTTTGAAGGTCAAAGTTTAATATAAACTATCTTGAAACAAAGTCGGTGTTCTTCTATATACAGTAATCCACTACTTGACCTATATAATTTCTTATTCTTCTTCAGAGCTACCAAAAATAAAGCATCTCTGGTGGGGGGCACTTATTTATACAAGAAACCAAAAATTCCTTGAGATTGAGCTTCTCTCTCTTCCTTTGGTTGGTATGCATCGATATGAGACTTTATCTTCTCAATAGCATCTGGTGCTTCATATTGTCTACCCAAGACATCAATAAACTCACCTTCAGGATCCATCAAATAGAAGAAAATAGAATGGTCGACCAAATAGTCTTGGCCCGGCTTAATGTCTTTTGGAGTAGAGAAGTAAACTCTGTAGTTCTTACAACATCTCTTTATTTCATCATATTCACCTGTTAAACCAATGATGTCAGGATGGAAATCAGTTAGATATTCTTTAATAACCTCAGGTGAATCCCTAGCAGGATCACAAGTGATGAAGAGAGGTTGGATGTCAACTTTATATTTGAATTTCAACCCGTCTAACATTAGTCCCAATTTATCTAATTCATCAGGACAGATATCTGGGCAATTAGTGAATCCAAAATACACCAGTGAAAATTTACCTTTCAATTTCTCATGAGTGAACTGATTACCTTCAGTATCAATCAAATCAAACGGTCCACCAATTAGTGGCTTACCCATTCCTCTATTTTGCTCAGCTTCTTTTCGGAGTCCAATTTTTTTCTTTTCATTAGTGAAAACCCAAGTTAAACCACACCCAACAACAACAAACAACATAATCGCTTTCCAAGTGACAAATTCTATAGGATTGGTATTTAATGTCTGTTTGCTATAATCTTCAGTACCCACTGGTAATCTCGATAGTGGTTTTCTAGAAAGCTTAGGTTTTCCATCAGTTTCTAATTTAGCTGGTTTTTGTGGTTGTTTTGCTTCGTTTGGTCTTATTAAAGAGTTAGAAAACTGTCTCAGAGGAGACAATGAACTGACAAACCCAACTGGTGTCAATCCTTGAGAGTTGAACACAGAGGATCCGTACGTAGATCTGGTAATTATCTTTCTTGAAATCATGAAACGGAACATCTTTATGGCGTTAAGTATTGTTACCGAACTACCTTACGATATGATATTATAATGACAGTTGATGGTGAGGTAGGTTTCAATAAGCATTATTTTTTTGATTACTGGCCTTTCTATATCTTTTGTCAGAGTAATTTTTTGTTGTGTGGGTGGGTCGGTTGTTTCAAGCCCCTACACCGGGCGATCGCTGGACGAGGACTCGCGCACTACGGGCAATGGCCCGCGAAATGGCCCGCGAAATGGCGTGTGAAATGAATGGCTCATAGCATAGGAAAGATACAAGTGCCACCCACCAGGAGGAATCAGGAATTGCCAGGATGTTAATTCCCATGTTGCACATACATGGCTTTCCCGTTTTACAGTTAGAAGTACAAATATAAATCAGATGTGATATTATGGGTTATAAAGTATAAACGAAAAGAGAAACGAATACGCTGAATTCAAATCAAAGCAAAGTAAAAAAACACCAACCAAGCAGAGTAGAGCAGAGCCAAACACATACAAGAATATACTAGCATTACTTTCTTCGTACTAAATTATTAACATGTGTATATACGTATACTTTCTACTCTCAATTCTTACCGGCACCTGCTCTGAAGTAAATAACATCACCGTCTTCAACGGTATAGTTCTTACCCTTTTGCAATAGCTTTCCGGCGGCTTTAACAGCGGCTTCGGAACCATACTCAATAAGATCGTCATACTTCATAACATCGGCCAAGATGAAAGTCTTCTCCAAATCAGTATGAATAACACCTGCAGCTTGTGGAGCTTTGGTACCTTCTCTAATGGTCCATTCTCTAACCTCAATTTTCTCTCCTGCAGTAAAGTAAGAAATCAAATCTAGCTTTTTTCTCATTAAAGTAGTCAGTTTAGGTAATTGAGATTGAGCGCCAACCTTCTTTTCTTCTTCTTCTCTTTCTTCATCAGTTTCCATATGTGATAATCTTTCTTCGAATGAAACAGACAGTGGAACAATAATATCACCCGGAGAATATTTATCAACCCATTCTTTGATCTTTAGTAAATGCTTATTCTTCTTTCTAACGAAATCTCTTTCAGATAAATTAATCAAGTAAATGGTTGGTTTAGCAGTTAACAAGAACATACTGTTAATAGCTTCAACTTCTTTTGGAGTCCAAACTTGATTAGCGACTCTTTGGCCATCTTTCAACAATTGAATGATTCTTTCACATAAGACAGATTCTTCTTTCTTTTGCTTAACTTCCAATGATTGTCCACCTTTTTTAGTTAACTTTAATAAACCTTCTAAATGCTTTTCAGCAAATTCGATATCTTTCAATCTCAATTCATTTGAAATAATTTCTAAATCTCTAGTTGGATCAACGTCACCTTCGATATGAATAATCTCAGCATCATCAAAACATCTAACAACTTGATAAATAGCATCAACAGCTCTAATGTTAGACAAGAAAGCGTTACCTAAACCTTCCCCGGCAGCAGCACCTTTAGTTAAACCAGCAATATCGTAGATGGTAATATAAGCTGGAACTTTTTGAGGTCTGTTGTACAAGGTATGTAACTTGTCTAATCTTGGAGAAGGGACAATAACTCTAGCTTCTTCCGGCTCAATGGTGGCAAAAGGATAATTGGCAGGGTTACCTAAAGGACATCTAGTAATGGCTTGGAAAAAAGTGGATTTACCAACGTTGGCTAAACCAACGATACCAGACTTTAAATTATTACCTGGTCTACCTAGTAAGATTTTCTTTTCTTCAACTTGCTTCTTTGGTGGCATTTCTAGCTTGTAAACTTTTCAATAAATGATTTAGATTTTCTAGTTTGAGAATGGCTGACTAAAAAATAAAAATAAAAAGGTATTAAATTTTCAATCAGCGCAGTGATATATACAGACAACTTGCACGAACTCGGTAAAACAACGTTGAATCATTATTCCATCACTCATCTACACGGCTTCCCACTATTACGTAGAACTCCATCTCTCGCTCTCTCTCTGGAGTTCGCTTGTTCCCCTGAGGTCTCAAAAAAATTTTCACTAGTGAAAAAAAAAAGAGACGAAAAGAGACGAAAAGAGACGAAAAGAGACGACAATGCTGTCATGAATTATGTAAAATTACTCTCCTCTCTCTTCTCGGATATTAAAAGGATTCAAATTCAACTTATGATTGAACTTAATAATACTATAGAAAATCATAATCAGATACCTATGATCCTTCTTGCTCTAACCACTCTCCAAACTTCCTCAATCTTTCCTCCTCGTCTTTATCCCCCTCGCCATCGCCATTACCACTTGTAGCTTTAGATTTCTTATACTGTGTGAACCCATCATACTTTGCCGCTTCCAATTTATTTCCTGCGAAAAAACGTCCCCCCATCCTGGAGACACATAAATCGGCAGCAATATTTGATTTAAAACGCACACTTACTATCCCTTCTTCTTCCGAATCATATAACACGACATTTGTCACCTCTCCTAACTCTTCACAACCTTCTCGTATATCTTCTTTAATGTCAAGTATCGCCGTAGGGTCTTGCTTCAACTCGTCTAAAGTGAAGCAATGTTTCAAAATGACAATTTTCTCTAATTTCACTCTGGTAGCTTCTTGTAGTTTCTCTTTCGTTTCAGTATCTTCATCATCTTCGTCTGACCAATTCGAGATTTTATTATTTAGTCGATTTATTTTCTGGGTTAACTGTATTTTCTCTTTTATATTCAATTTCGGTTTCTTTTTAGTCATTTGTTCACCATCAGTTTGTTCCGAAGTTTTCATAACTGGTGTCGTTGTTGAACCACTTGATGAAAATTCGGCTTTAGTGACCTTTATAGGTTTCTCATCTGAGACTCGTAGCTTTGTGTTCCCTAGCAGCTCAATACTTAACTCACAACTCTGTTCCACAAGATACTCAATCAAACAGTCTCCTTTGAAATTCCCTTCTTTATCTTTATACATTTTGATTTTTTTCAAGCCAGTTTTGAAATCTTCGGCAAGGACACCATATTTACTGAATATGGATTTCAACTCCTCGTATTCAATATCTAACGGGAGATCGCAAACGTATACACATGTATTTTTCTGTCTCTTTGATTCTTTCAAATGTGCTTTCTCAGCTTTAAGCTCTTGTAGTTTCCTTTTCTTAAGTTTTTTAATCTCAGACATTGCATCTTCGTCATCTTTGGTCTTATCTGCTTGAAATTGTGTCGAATCGCTGGATTTGCCAACCGGACTGCTGTCATAGGCGTTTTCTTGTTCTTCTAATTGTTGCTGAACTGGAATAATCCAGCGGTCTAGGATTTTATTATATTCATATTCTTCCGCCGTTATTGGATCTTCAATTATCCATGTATTGGAATTATTATCGAAGGACAGCAATTGAACCAACTCTTTAGCCAGTTTGTCTGGTGCCTTGCCTTGTATTTGATCAATCAATGGAATATCTGACATTTTCTTGCCGGAATAAAGTTTAGTCTATTGATTCTTGACCACTGGCAGTATATCGTTCTTATGTGCATCAAGTTATATTTCAGTTAACATTCTAAGAATCTGATGTTGAACTTTCAAGTAAACAAGCAATTTCTTGTCGAAAATACCCAATAATTCTTTTAGATTCGAGTGTGTGTAAATATAATTATTTGCGGCTCAAATCTATGCATATACAGAAACAGACATATGTGAATTATTATAAAGGAGAATAAAGTGGAATAAGGTGGTATCAAAGAAGGATATAACGATGATTATGACACAGATGTGCCAAATGGCAAGCTTTTACTTATAAGCATCCACTAATTGTGTGTAAATGACATTTGCGTCTTTCTTCACTTGTGTGCTGAACTCTGATTAGTCCTCTACGAGACAAGTAAGAAAATACATTAAATTTACGTATTGTTATATACATATACGGAGAGGTAATGTGTCATTTCTAGATATACACAGTTGGCCATTCCGATGAGTTGTCAAATATTATGGTCATCTGTATCTGAAAAGTATCTTTCACCATACACTATGGTTTCACAGAGAAAAACAGTTACCATTTAAGTGGTTAGGAGCTATTCTCGTTCTAGCCATTGAACCAGAAACGGAGACTTTACTTGGCTAATAGAACAAAGTTCTAGTAGTATCCAAACAGAAAAGAATAAAGATAACACTGGTAATGCCGCCGTGAACTAACTGAGTGCCCCTACTTCAATATCTAACGGAAGGCAAGATCACAGCCAGAATGAAAAGCAGCTCCACAATAGGCACACTACTGGGTGACGTGTTAACAAAAGCTGTTCTTGGTAATTCACTTGTAGTATTAAACTACCCAGTCTGGCAAGCATACACAAAAAAGACGGTATAACAACTATCCCCCTAATACCACATAGAATACTATTGCCATAGAGGCACTTTCAGGAAGAATGAAAACATAGAACGTCACAAGTTAAGTTGGTAAGGAGAAGTTTATTTCTTGGATGCTCAATCAAGTAAGCTACCTACGTCCCCACTTTTTGCTTGTAAGAGTTGGATTCTCCTTGTCTTTGGTGAAGTTGGAGAACACAAGTAACATCAATAACGTCTCCACCACGAAAACCACCACACGAGTTGATTTGTTTGATTTGTTTACTATTTTTTGTGCGAACCAGGAGACATATACTAATCAGGAAAGGTATCCAGAGCTCTTTTCTCCTGTGCAACGCAACGATCCAACCGTTGACCATCCCAGGCTGGAATCTTGCGCAGGGGCGCACCTGAACAGTGTAAACGGTGGAGCAGTGAAGCGGTGGAGTCGTCGCTCGCGATGCTCTCCTGATGAGTGTACGCCATACAGCTACTCCATACTGACTCCACACTCTCAGATGCCAGGCCTTGTTACTTGCTCTATCACATTAACATTCTGAACACTGCGTTTTCCGTTGTGGAAAAACTGGAGACATGTATATAAAAGGAGATACTTCTCCGATTTTCCAAATCTCGAGAATTGACAATTACTATAGGTATTTTTATTCTGCTTCTTTCTTTTCTTTTCTCTCTCTCTCTTTCAATACATCCATATATATTTAGTTTATCAACTCAATTGAGTATATTATAACATTTCACAAACACACGGCCAACGATGTCTTCTACAATCAAATTAAATAATGGTATTGAAATCCCTCAGATCGGATTCGGCTGCTGGAAAGTCGAAAACTCCATCTGTGCTGAACAAATCTACGAAGCCATCAAAGCCGGTTACAGATTATTCGATGGTGCCATGGATTACGGTAACGAAAAGGAAATCGGTCAAGGTATCGCCAAGGCAATTGCTGATGGTTTAGTCAAGAGAGAAGAATTGTTCATCGTTTCTAAACTATGGAACAATTTCCATCACCCAGACAGTGTTAAGAAAGCAATTAAGAAAGTGTTATCTGACTTAAACTTGGAATACTTGGATATCTTCTACATCCACTTCCCAATTGCTCAAAAATTTGTTCCATTTGAAGAAAAATACCCACCAGGTTTCTACTGTGGTGATGGTGATAACTGGCATTTCGAAAACGTTCCATTAATTGACACCTGGAGAGCTTTAGAAGGTTTGGTTGAAGAAGGTTTAGTCAAGTCAATTGGTATCTCTAACTTCTCTGGTGCTTTAATCCAGGACTTGCTAAGATCTGCTAAAATTAAGCCACAATTATTACAAATTGAACATCACCCATACTTGGTTCAACCAAGATTAATTGAATACGCTCAATCTCAAGACATTGCTGTTGTTGCTTACTCTTCATTTGGTCCACAATCCTTTGTTGAATTAGATCACCCAGCTGCCAAGGAAGGTATCACTTTATTCCAGCATGAAGCCGTCGTGAAGATTGCTGAAAAGCACAATGTTCCTACTCCTAAGGTGTTATTAAGATGGGCAACTCAAAGAGGTTTGTTAATCATTCCAAAATCTAATCAAAAGGAAAGATTACTAGCTAACTTGAAGATCAATGACTTTGAATTAAGTCAAGAAGATCTTGATGCTATTTCTGCATTAGATATTGGTTTAAGATTCAATGACCCATGGAACTGGAACAAGATCCCAATCTTCATTTAAGTAAACTTAATAATAAGTATGCTTCCCACGTTTCTAATTTCAGAGTGGTGTGTGCGGAAAAATGTATAAAGTTGAAATACATTCCTATATATAAAGAAAAATGAAATGCACTATTGAATATTGAAATTTGAATAAAAAACATTAAATATTATTAAATATGGAAGAGTCTTAAGGTGTCATCATTTCCATTTGCCTCTATGTATACTGTAATTGGGAACCTTGAGCGAACTAGAGCTTTTAGTTGGGATATGTGGAGCGGAAACGTTGTACTTGTAAACATCGAGGGGTGCAAACTCCGGGGTAAAAATTCCGAGGCTAAAACTCCGATGATATCTCAAAAACATAAGCGACTTCCTGAATACCACACCTGAGCGGACTCATTACTTTCAGGTATTGCCAAATAAGACAACAGATATACATTGGAGAGGCATACCTCTGAAAACTGATCTAATGCTTTCTCATGTGGATGCGCGCGGGGTGATAAGAAGACCTTTAAGAGTAAGAAAAGGCAGGGAACATGTTGAAAGTTTCTCTGTGTAAAACCAGTAAACGAACCTTCTAGTTACCAGACCGATTGGTCATATATAGTATATATTCGATTATATATCTATTTCTGACAGCATTTACCACACACATACAGGCTTCGAGCACAGACCCAGCATTTGAAACCATCCCACCGGAGCAAACTATCCGCCAATTGCCCTTTTCGTCTCCGTAGTAGTCTCAAGTAGGAGCTCCTCTCCCGCCAAAACAAAAAAAAAAACCTCAACTGAAAAGAAAAAGAGTGAGTTCACGTGACGTTGTACCACATATGTTTTTCATCCAAATATTGGAATTTTATAAATTAAACAATATGCTGTATGTGGTTTGTTATCTTTTGATATAACTACTCCCATTCGTTCATCATTTACCGTCCTCTACCTATACAAAGATACTCGTTATTATTTTGCTTCAAACTTCAGTTGCTTACTCCATAATAACCTTTTAATCGCATCAATACATAATGTCTGTTTTATCAAGAAGTTTAAAAGTCGCTTTATTACAATTTCATGCTGGTACAGATAAGCAAGCTAATTTAAACAAGGCTAAGCAATTCATTTCTCGTGCGATCCAAAAAGAACCAACCGTTGACGTTCTGGTTTTACCTGAATGTTTCAACTCTCCTTATGCAGTTGATCAATTCCATGCATATGCTGAATCTATCCCATCTGGTGAAACCACCCAATTCTTATCGACATTAGCTAAAGAACACAAAGTTTCCATCGTTGGTGGTTCTTTCCCTGAATTAGGAGAAGATGATAAAGTGTACAACACGTCATTGACTTTCAACAACAAAGGTGAAATCATAGCAAAGCATCGCAAAGTCCATTTATTCGATATCGATATCCCAGGTAAGATGACTTTCAAGGAATCCCTGACGTTGGCACCGGGCAACAAAGCTACTGTGTTCGAACTAGAGGATTTTGGCAAGGTTGGATTAGCCATTTGTTATGATATAAGATTCCCTGAATTAGCTATGGTGGCAGCAAGAAAAGGCTCTGGAATTATGTTCTACCCAGGTGCGTTTAATACCGTCACCGGACCAAAATACTGGCATAAGTTTGCATCAGCTAGAGCGATTGATAATCAAGTGTACATCGTTATGTGTTCTCCAGCTAGAAACCCTGCTGGAGGATATCAAGCCTATGGACACTCATTGGTCGTTGATCCTCACGGTGATGTCGTTGTGGAAGCCGGTCATGAAGAAGAAATTATCTTTGCTGACTTGAAGCCTGAAATTATTGATGAAGCAAGAAGAGATATTCCAATTAGTTTACAAAGAAGATTTGATATTTATCATAATGTTGCGGATGATGCTGTTGCAGGTGATGTTTAAGCAAGCGAACGTAGTAATGGGGAATGGGCATACTCACTATTTAGTTATATAATTGAAACATGAAAAAAGTCTTTTTTTTGTTTACTGATACAAAAAAACGTTTATGTATTAGATTATAAAACTATTATAATTTGTTTTAAACGCCATTTGGAAACTGGCATTATTGTTTTGTTGTCTTGTAGTATGTATGTACTGTATATATCTATCTGTATCTGCATCTGCTCTCACTCAGTGATGCTTCCTAAATGATCCGAATCTCCCCCAATTTTTTTCATGCAACATATCTGGCGGCGCGATCAATTATCAGCGATGACATCTGAAAGCGTTGCCTTGTAGCTTGAATAAACCATCATGTTTATTTATCTATAAAAAGACAGATCTGTCACTAAAGAAAGTCTGCCGTACTTGTTTTAAATAGATAATAATGGGATACCTGATTTGATAACGGCTTTTCTTTTTCCAACTTTCCTTAACGACGAATCAAAACATGACACGAATAATGGTGTACAGGCTGATGTTGCAACATTCCCGTTTCCGGATATCAAGACAAGTATTCAAGACTCCTGCGTCGTTATTCAAAACTTTTGCTACAACAACACCAGCATATAACAACTACAAGAAAGAATATGAATTCATAACGAGGTGCCCGGAACCCACAAGTGACACTGAATGTACTTTTTGCGATCCTCCGCCGTTTCCGGCGAATAAACAGTTAGACCATGAAAAACCATTGAGGAACAGTAAGAGCCATCCTTGGAAACATGCTGTTGTGTTATCTGGTGATTCAGATTACCAGAATTGGCCTAGTCGGTTTGAACTTGCCCCTGGTTATAAAGGGGATGAGATTATTGGATTGATACACAAGTTTAAAAGGGATATTGTCGATCCATACCATCCTGTAATGGTTAGTATGACTTCATTTAATGAGTCTGTTAGGGGAAATGAAACTGAGATCATAGCAGGAGAAGATAACAACAATAGTGAGATACAAATTAGCAGAACCAGTTTGATAGGTTTATATCCTGATGGAATAATAATAGAGGTCCCACATGATTCAATTGAAGAATTTATGATTGGGTTTTTACGTCCGATTGATAGAAATGATGATGGGAAACTCACTGAGATGGGTGAGCTGCAGGAACATTTAAGAAGTAGTTTTGTTTCGTATCCTATTGAAAGTGATCTGGTATTGACCTGTGGTCATTACAAGAGAGATATACGGTGTGGTGAGATGGCACCATTGATTAATAACGAGTTCAAAGTGGTGTTAAATGACCGCGGGTTACTTCATGAAAACGGAAATCAGCTAGAGGTTGACGATAAAGGTGAATCGAAAGTGACAGAGAAAGTGAAAGTTGGATATATTTCACATATTGGAGGGCACGTCTATGCTGGTAACGTGCTGATCTTTAAAAAGAACGGGGATGTTATTTGGTATGGAAGAGTGTTGCCTAAACATGTACAAGGAATAATAGAACAAACAGTTTTAGGTGATAAAATTATAGAAGAGTTATATAGAGGTTGATGTTGCTTGCTTATAGAAGTCGATTTACACGAAAGTTTAGATAGATTACAGTAGATAGAAGCATTCAGGGGGGTTAATGAAATTTTATGTCTATCATTCAAGTTACAAAACAATCATACTTAACTACAGGGAGCAAGCCACGAAATGGGAAGCGGTGGGTAATATGCATCTCAGCCACATGTAGATTCACCGCCACCTTACAAGTGCCAGTAATAAATAATATTTAAAATTTAAATATAAATGTGCGACTGGTAGAACGTGAGCAAAGAAAGGTGTAGGCAGCCGCTGCGTGTGGGTATTTTTTTATTTTTTTTCAAGACGTATGAAAACGGAGAAGCGGTGAAATCTGAATTCCCAGAGCCTCGTCCTTGCATTATCACACCCTGTGTTTCTATGACTGCAACGGAGTGGTGGTCATCTTTTTTGCTTTTTCTGCTGGGCTGAGAGTGGATGGGTGAATGTGAATGTAGGTTCTTCTCGACTCCGACAGAGGGAATTAGTGACTAGTTTGGTCTTTGAGTATTTTTTTCAATTTATATTTATCACAATATGTGGTTATTGGTTTGGTGAAAACGTTGGGATGTATATAAATATATGTAGTACTACATGTGTATAACTGGGGGTGCGCATTCTCAGGTTGGTTGGAGTCCCGGCGAAAAAAAAAAAGTTGATTTCAGTGAGTGAGAATAGTGGAAGATCTCAGATCTTGGGATAATCCGGTGATTGGCAAGTTGTATATGGTAGTTTACGTCGAGGTGCTCTCTTGTGTAGCCAAACTTAGTTAGTTGTCAATATATATCAATTTGTTCCTAAGTTACCTTTATGTGGACCCCAGAGGAAGACTACATTTGTTATGGCATATATATAAGTGGACTGTTTGAGTAGATAAGGGTAAGGAGAGGGTGCGGGTGAGTGAATTAATTGGGATGGATGGATACTAAGAAGATTGTCAGGTTGCGCGTGGTATGGTATCCGACTACAACTGAATAATCAACTGTTGCTGGAATTGGAACATAACCAGAAAATATCTCTGGGAGTATTCTATCCTATTATTTGTTACTCTATCCCTGTCCTATCATCTCCCTGCTGCCCCAAGCAGCAGATTTCCTCTTCTTGCCAGGCGCCAGAACACGGAGAAGCAGTCCGAGAATCGCGCTAGGTTCGATTTTTTTTAAAGAATGACCAGTGACAAGGCGGTGCACCTGTAAAGAAGTAACTTTTTCTGTGTTTCTTTGTTTTTTCCTATTATTATATGGGAGGGCAACGCAGCGCAGGTCAGTCTTTTCACGCGATCGATCCCCTCCTTTTGTCTATCTGTTTGTGGTAGCGTAGACTCGTAGTCTCGTAGACTCTTCACTGTAGAGTTGTAGAGGATGGTCACCTTATTGTCAGCAGCAGTAGCAGCAGCAGTCACTATCACGTTCTATGAAGAGACCTTACACCGTGTCCCAATGCTTACCAGTGGTTACACCAATAGACAGTAACAGTAATATAATAGTTAACACTAATCGTAGCAGTACTAATACCTGTCAAGCGAAACTGAGTGTCTTGCCCTGCCGCAGCCTGTGCCTTGTTTAATTTCACTCTCTGTCGCTCTCCGTGCAAAACACAGGGAGGTAAACTCACTCACATAGACATAGTGACACACACACACACACACACACACAGATCTCTTGTTTCGTTCCTTCGTTTCTCGTTTGACGGTGACAATCTGTCTATCTATCTATCTTGACCTTTGTATGTTTCTTTGCGTTGATATGATGACAGTGTCCTCGTAATGGGATCCTTTTCTCCCTTCTATAGAACAACTAAACCGTACACTACTATTCTAAGAATATATCCAGTATTATATATCTGAACTGAACTCTCAATATAGAGTGTTTTTCAACAACATTACAATAATTCGTAACCTTCCTTCCCTTGCCCACTTAAATCCTTTTAATTTCCTCCGCCTCATGCAATATTGTCTCAATTCCCCTTGTTTTTATTCAAATTTATAGTTTGCTTTCATTCATATAATAATATATTACACACGTTTCAGATATATAGAATATTCTATATCTTTCATCAAATAAAGAAACGAAAAAAGAGACAAGAGAAATGAGTTATTTAGACAAACGAAAAAAGTCTCCTCCTTTTCTTGAGCTATCACAATCAACGCTTCAATTATTGCATCAGAATCAGAATCAGAATCAACATCAGAATCAGAGTCAGTCTTCAACTATTGATTTCGACAGCGTATTGACTTTATGGACAACACTTATCAAATCAAGTGATTTTATAAATAATGGTAAAAGATTAGAAAATATCAGTTGGAGAGTTGTGAATAGAAATCTATTATTGAAGAATGATTTCAATAACAATGATTTCTCAACGTTGATTAGTATTTCAACAAACCAACAACCAAAGATACCTATTAATAAACAACAGCATCTACAAACTCCACAAAAAATTAAGAGAATACCCAGTGGTAATAATAACAGTCAATTAAAGAATCAACAGAAGCCTCAAAGATCGCCTTCTCTTCCTCCGCAAACTCATCAGCAACATCTACCAAGGCAAGTCTCTTCATTATTTCAAAGTTCAACTGCTGCCCAACAAAGGACCACTAAGTCGACATCTTCACCATTTCAGACACTTGGACAATCTCAACCTGACACTCAGACTACTTCTACATCTTCTCTTTTCACAAAACCTAAAGTGAAAATCCAATCTCAAGTTGAGATCAACAAAGAAACAAAAGAAATTACAGCCGAACTGTCAACTAGTGACTTGGACTCAGATAAGGGAACTGCTGTTGAGCCAGAAAATGATAAACTTTACTCACAATCTCAACTGAATCCGAATCCTAATCAAGCAAGCGAATCAAATCCACCTAGTTTGTTCAACAAACCTCTGCAACAACGACAACGTTCTGAGAAACCTGTTTTCTTGACACAAAGTAACCTTGATCAACAACAAGAACTTATTAGAAAGCAAGAGCAAACTAAAATAGAAAGAAATGGATTGTTCACAACAACTCATGATAAATCATCTGTCCATAACAATCAAGATAAAACGAGCGCAACCATTAAAAACAATAAAATGTTTTATATTGAAAATTCACCTTCCCCTGAGTCTAAAGAACCTAGCGGTATTCATAGTCTTGCGCCATTACAACAGCATAATGGTCATGCTAATCATAATCATAACCATAATCAACATCATCAATCAAACAACAATCGACCTCGTATTAAATCTCCTTTAAGTCGACCACAAGAAGATGGCTTGCCTAAAGTTAGCAACTTGTTCCATCAACAGCAACAGCAAGTCAACGCTCATAGTCTGTTTGGACACCAAGCTCCTCCAACAACCCAGCATCAAAAAGAGAACGTTGATCATCGACATGATTCCATCCAACATCATCCTTCTCGTCCCTATCAACATCAACATCGTCTTGAGGTTCCTAATAAACCTCATCAAAATAGTCATGATCGTAAAAGTCCTGCACATAGAGATAAACCTCAACAGTCTGACGTTGGTCAACTAGACAATATGGATCATTTATATCAACAGCAGTTGAAGTACAGTGCTAAATCCATTGCTACATCATCCCCGCATTCTGAAACTCAAAGATCTCAAGCTTCATTATTCGGCAATAACAATCAAAACGTAAGTACTGGCCAAAATATTATGTTCTCGTCGGACGAAGAATTTTCAGACGGATCTGATTGGTCGTCGCTGTCTGATGATTCCAACTATGAAGAAGATGATGATGAACATTTGGATTTCGACAAGAAAGTTGATTACGAAAAGAGAGATGAACAGCCTCAAGTGAAAAGATCCTTACTAAGTGGATTGTTTCTAGATAAACTAGTATTAGATTCAAAAGAGACTGAAAAAGACAATCAGCTTGAACAACTACAACAGCAACAACAACGATATAACAAATCTGATGTCACCGCTTTTCAGAATCCACCGCATCGTGCACCAAAACTATTTATCTCGCCACTCTTACCACCTGTTTCTAAATCAAATGCTCATATTTCCATGGACAGTTTAGACATGACATCCAAGGGTCCAAAAGTTTCTGCGTCATCTACCAACATTAATGCATCTGCTAATTCTATTTCATCTCCCCCAGAAAATGCTAGACCTTTATTGCGTAGACAAACTTCTACTTCTTCAACGTCAGGGGATCATACCTCATCTAACCACAACAACGGTGGATCATCAATATTTCATACTCACCCGCCTCAGCAACAACAACAGCCTCCTTTGAATAGATCCAACTCAAACGGTTTACAACATTTGGTTTCCAAATCTGCTATTTCGTTGACTTCGTTTTTTGCCAATAATAGAAGACCAAATAATAATAACAATGATAATATTTATGACAGACACCATGAATCCAATGCTCCTCCAACGGCTGCCACATTATTACCTACCGCTCTATCCACTCACATGTTCTTGCCTACTATGAAGCTGCATCAACAGTCGAGAGCTAAAGCGAAACAGCCTGTAAATTACAACTCTAGACCAGCTAAACAAGCACATTCACCACCGCAACCGCCACCGCAATCTTCACCTTCACCACACGTTGTGAATGCTTCACCATTTGCGACTACGAATTCAGCTGTGGGTAGTTCGCAAAAATATGAAGGTCATCGTGCTGTTAATTCTCATCATCGTCGCCAACAATTACACTACGAATCTGAGTTCCCATCACCTGATGAAAAAGACGAAGATGAGAAAATAGGCACAGATAGTCCTACTGATAATGATAATCACCTCCAGAGCCATACCGGTGATTACAGCCATAATCCTGGGAATGATATACCAATAAGTACATCAAGACTCGAGGAGAACACTGAAATAGAGTATGCATCAAGTGTTAATTCGTCAACTGCGTCAATTAATATACCTGGTTCGGCATCCAGATTAAAACAACCATCTTTTTTGGCACCTTTGAACAGTCATTCGGAATCACACGCTAACCATTTGCAATCTCATCATTATAGTGGCTCCGAAAGACCGAAATTGGAGAAAAGGAATAGTTCTTTTATAACTAAAATTTCACCAAGTTCTACTGCATATGAGATGATTGCTAAAGAGTTGCCATCAAAATTAGTGGATTCCATATATAACGAGAATAAGTTAATTCATGCTTCTTCAGTGGACTTACAGCACTTGAATTCCAATAATGGCGCTTCGGCAAGCGATCGTAAGGACAACAGGAATCTGTATCGGGATCACGATATTTATGATGATGGAGACCATACTAATTTCATAGCAGATGGAATAATGGGCAACAAATTGAAACTACTGCCTCCCGTGTCAGGAGTGTATGATGACTCTAATGTTCAATCACAGGAGAAGCAACAGCAGGTTGTATTTATAGATGATGGGTTGGTCAATGGATTAGATACGCAGAATGAAGCTGAGATGAGTGATTGGGATGAAGATAGTCAGAACTATCACGCTAGAGGTTGGTGAATTGTTTTTGCATTGTGCATCTATGCTACTAGATAGTTTATCTATTTGTATAATTTACATTTTTATAGGAAGTCCCATTAATTTATTTATGAGTATATGCGTTCGTTCGTAATATTGCCTTTTCTGGTTTATACTGACTGTATTGTAGTGTAAAGTGAGGTAGTCATTGTGGTTTTGAAATGAAGGCATGTGTCAGCTTAGATCTGTCTCAGCACCGCACAGTATAATATTATCTGCATCTGTCTGGTTTTGCGCATGTGGAGAGAAAAATATTAGGAGATAAGTTTCACTACACAAAAAATAAAGCATTAGATCAAACCGTGGACAAGAGAGTATAAATAGTTTCAGCTTTAATTCATGCCTTATTTCAAAGAAGGTCGAAATACAATTTTAAGAAACGGGTGTACATTGATCAAGAATGGCGAAGAAATCTACAAAATCAAAACAAAGTAAAGGGCAACCACCATCACCACCGCCACCACCAAGCACGTTCCATTTCCCCAGATCAATTCAAACCCTTCTCAACACATCAAGTAACCAGCCTTTATACAAGTCTCGATTCAGATCTGTCATACCGAACCAAGTCTTCCAAATCTCCAACTTCTTCATGCCGCAGCAATGTCAAGATTTGATAGCTGCAATCTCAGACACGCTGCCACTTGAAACAACACCACTAATTAAACTGAAACACTATGCGGCCCGGGTGAACGATAGAGCTCAGGTAGATGACCTTTTCACGTCACAACAGTTATTTGTGTACTTTACTATGTTGTTAGACTTTCAGAAGAATGAGGCTGGTCAAGGAGTTGACGATTGGATCGTGGAGGAATTTGAGAGAAGTATTGGGTTTAACCCAAATTTGAGAATGTATCGCTACAGAACCGGACATTATTTTGGGAAACATTACGATGAGTCTAACGCTGTTGAAGTGTTACCTGTGCAAGAAAATGAGGCCACTGATGATACCACACCTTTTTCTGCCAAAAAAGATACGAGGAAGTTGAGGAGAGGTACCACCAAATGGACTGTATTGATTTACTTAAACGGTGATGAAACCAACAAGGGCGATGGACTAGTAGGCGGATCCACGAATTTTTACGATGATGGATCTTCTCCGTCTTTACAAAATAAGAATAAAGATGCCGCTGTGGTCAGCGTGAGGCCCGAGTGTGGTATGGCATTGTTTCATAAACATGGCGATGATTGTATGTTACATGAAGGTGAGATTGTTAAGGCTGGTGAAAAGTGGATTCTTAGAACCGATGTTGTGTTTTAGGATGTGTGTGGATTTTGGATGAATAATCCATATACTTATACGTTACTTCAGTTATTTTATATAGATATATATATATACAAGAGAGAAGATTGAATCAGAAACGAAAAAAAATTGAACTTGTACCTCCTTCGAAAACTTCACAACTTCAAGTCTTTAAAACTAACAATTCTATTGGATGCAAAACCGGCAACACCACAATCTTTCATTCCAACATCTAATTGTCTAATGTTATCCAACTCTGATTCCAATGCGGTCTTCTTAGTAACAGTTCTGCGAACTTGAGCTGAATCGCTAGACCCAGCGTTATTTTTAATGCGAGAAATGTAGTCAGATCCAACTAAGTAACCTCTCTTTTCAGGATCACTGTATCTGATAATGTCTCTTCTAGCTATAGGTTTAGCCTGTAATGGTAAATAACCTCGTTTCTGAATAAACCATGCTGGAGAGTGATGAACTCTGTAACCCAGGTATCTCGAGTAAAATTGAGCCGTGAATTTACCACCATTTCTTTCAATAGCTTCAATGGCAGGTTGAGAAGCTTTAGTTGCCTCAATTTTGATATTTAACTTGTACACATTAGAACCCGAGCCTAAAATTGACACACCATCTTTCATTGTTGAAGTGATTAAACCAAACTCTTTCATCTTGGCCATAGTTAAAGTTTCACCAGGTGATAAAGGTAATCTTCCAGTATCATGGAACTTTTGAATTCTAATTAAGGGTATTTCATTCAACTCTAGTTTCTGTTGTCTGAAAAAACCTCTCTTTGGAAACATTTTATAAATTGGAGTTTGACCACCTTCAAACCAATTTGGCACAGAACCTCTAGCTTTCTGACCCTTTTGACCTCTACCAGAGGTTTTACCTAACCCTGAACCTGGACCTCTACCAAGTCTCTTTTGGTTAGCTTGGGAGTTTGGGGCAGGACCTAAGTTGGCTAGCAAAGTGACATTTCTGTGTTGCTGTTGTTGTAGTATTATAGGCTTTGTTGATGCGATTCTAAGTAATGACCTTATTTGAACAAACATCTTCGCGGTGTATTGCTGTGTCTACAGATATGGGAGATATTGAATGATCGGTCGATAGATTCTCCCTATGCTACAGTTAATGGCTACTATTAAACCAGAGTTTTAACTCGTTCCCATCCATCCATCCATCTGCTATGCATGTTGTAGATTTGCGCAAGCTCAGCTCAGTTTGGAGTTCGATGGTTTCGTTCCGCTGCCTCTCGTTGAAAAATTGGCTCTCAGTTTTTTTAGTGCGAAGGACACGACTTTTTTGTCCAGTAAGATCACATCCCTACACCTGATTTGTTATGTTACTTCTGCGTCGATAGTCTTGAAACTTGCAGGTTGTGACAGACGGGACGGGACGGTGTCCTTATAAATAAATCTCTATCTACAAATACGCAGCACCTAATCAATGTATATATGTGTAATACATTGCGTATACGTATATGCTTAATGGTGGCTAATAAAGGAGTTAAAACTATGCCCAAGAATGAGAAGCATTGTTCGCCACTAATGACTGCTGAGCTCGGGCTCTTTTAAAGTTCTCGATCTCTGTTCTAACATCTCTTAATAATACTTCCCAGTCTCTCTTATTGGGAACAATCACAGATTTACTGTCAATCTCTACTCTCAACTTCCTACCGTCTGCAATCTTGCCATCAAATTGTTCCTTCGCTTGTTTCAAATTATTCTCATTTAAGAAGATAATTTCAGCAGTAGTTGACTTGATACGGTCACATGACCATTCTTCTTTGGAAAATACTTTTACCACCGTACCGATTTTAGATAGAATTGCTTCAACATCTTTACTTGACACTCCTTCCTGCAAGTTAGATATTCTGAGAAACTTCAATTGAGACGCATTTTTAAATTGAATGCCTTCTCTTTGTCCTTTAGACGGTAAAAATGACAAAGAATCATCTTGATGGCTATTAGGCCAAATGTCGGGAATTCTTTCCCACGGTCTACTTTGTGTTTGTGTTGAGTAAAGCGAATCCGATCTAATTGAATCTTTCTCGCTACTTCCTCTTGGTCCGTTCCGGAGTTGGTCTATTTCTGGATCTCTGAGTCTTTGTCTATCTTTATCTGTCTCTATATCTCTATCTCTGTAATTGCGATCGCGATCTTTGTAATTATTTCTTTCTCTTGACCTGGACTTTGACCTCAATCTGTAAGACTCCCTCGACCTAGATCTAGAACGCTCGAAGTTGACCCTTGATATTTCAGATGTATCATGACTTCTTCCTCTTCTGTTTCTTCTTCTTTTGTTTCTTCCGGGTGAGCTTTCTCTGTCACGTGTAACAGGCAATTTTGAATCACTTTTGTTAGATATTGATAGGTAAAGCGGAGGATTATAGTCTGATCCATTTGGAGTCAGTTCTTTTTTCTTCAACTGATTGTTCTTCCGATTATTACTATTGGGAGTATTGCTATTTGAACTAGGTTTATTCAGTGCTTGATATAAAGGGTTGCTATCAATTTCATTATTCGCAACGTCGTGTTTTTCGCCTTTAAGTGCTTTCATTAATGGATTATGCTCAATTTGTGAATTGTCTTTATTGGTTTTTCTGGACGGAGTTGAAGACCTGCCGCTCAAAGCTTTAAACAGAGGGTTGTGGCTGACATTGCCTGATAAGTGATCAGAACTTGATGATCTCCGATTGGGCATGGTGGCGAATTGGGCGGTTAACCTTAGACTTGGTTATGCTGTGTGTGTCATGGAAGATCTCTCTGTTCAATAGAGTCACATTCGGAGTGACAACAAATATGTTGCTGAGGTGGAACTAAACAAACGCAGAACACAGCCAAAAACGAAGAGAAACGAAAGGGGAAAAAGCTACGCATCTCTGCACCTTTAATTAAATATCCCTAGCCACGTTTTATATTTGTGGCTGGTGAATGTTTCCAGCAGTTATGTGGCTGTGCAATTGGCCCGTTGTGTGGAAATTTCTGTTTCTGTTTCCATTTCCTGTTTTGGTTTCGGTTTGGTGTGTTTTGGTTTGGTTTGTTTTGTTTTGTTTTGGTTACTTGTGGTTGTCTTATCTTATGTTCCATTGTTCTTTGTCGTGTAGTCCTTTTCCTGTCCAAGCACATCTGTTACTTCACATTTACTCTCCGTACATATTGCTCCACTTGTCACCTGTTTGTTGTGTGTGTTTTTTTGGCTCCATCGAACAGACTCATATTCTATTCTTGTATTACTAATTTTCAGTCATTACTTTACTTCCTTATCTTTCTTTTTCTACTAAAGAATCTCACCTCCCCTAATCCGATACCTAATACAAGTTTTCCAATGCCGCTCTGTGGAAGTACCCCTAAACCAGTTCAAAGAAAAATAGTGATTTTAGGCGATGGTGCCTGTGGTAAGACCTCTTTGTTAAATGTTTTCACACGAGGCTATTTCCCACAGGTTTACGAACCTACGGTCTTTGAAAACTACATTCATGACATTTTTATAGATGGTCAACAACTTCAACTGTCTTTATGGGACACTGCAGGACAAGAGGAATTCGATAGATTAAGATCTTTATCTTATAGTGATACCCATTGTATTATACTCTGTTTTTCAATTGATTCAAATGATTCATTAGATAATGTCAAGAATAAATGGGTTGGTGAAATTTTAGAACATTGTGAAGGTGTCAAATTGATTTTGGTTGCTTTGAAAGCAGATCTAAGAAACACTGAAGATAACTCACTAGACACAAATGACACTTCCACTGCCACAACAACGACGAATAACAATAATAATGGTGCTTCGGCTACAACTTTGTACAACAATAATGGACAATTAAAAAAACTAGTTACTTATGAAGAAGGCTTGAAAGTTGCAAAAGACATTGGTGCTTTAAGATACCTAGAATGTTCAGCTATGAAAAACAGAGGTGTTAATGAAGTGTTTACAGAAGCTGCCAGAATTGCTTTAACCGCTAAACCAAAAGGTGTTAATTCTTCAACAAATTCAAATGGAAACGATAAAGGTGGATGTATTATTATGTGATTTAATTTTTCAAAATATTAAAGTCAAGCAAAAAGAATCATTAATTATTAATTTCAAAAAAACAAAAGTAGATAAAAAGGAAAAGTTAATATTGATAGTATATTACCTATAAGTGGAAAAAAACACTCAAAGCTTATAGAAAATGAACCATGGGGGCTAAAGACTTTTTATTGAAAAATGACAATTTGGATGGTCGTTATGCTTTGTGTCATTTTTCTTATCATCTTTCAAGTGCCTTGGCCCAAAAAAAAATATCAAAATCAAACCATAAAAGCCAAAAGCCAAAATCCAAAAACAAAAAAACAAGAAAAAGATAATTGGTACTGATTGTTCTGCTACCTGTTTTGTTATATCAGCTCATCTTACTTGGTGCACCTATAATCTGATGATATCGTTTTTCTGTCAATCTACGTTCTATTTTTTATTTTTATTTTTGTCATTAAATGCTCGAATACTGTCGTTCGTTTGTTCCATTAATTCGACCGTCTACCGTAAGAGCCTGTATTATGTATTTGTATAGCTCTCAGGTTTTGTTTTGCAAGCTGTACTTTTTCCCTTGATGATCCTCTTTTCCTCTGCTCTCTCTTCTCTTCTCCTCCTCCTCTTGCTTTAAATTTTTATTTTCTTCTGTATTTCTCTGTTTTTCCTTCAAAAATTATTGACTCTAATTTTAATTATGTCTTTTACTCTTCTCTCTTTCATCTTGTTTGCCTCTCTTTACATGTTTACGTGGTGATTTTTCTTCTTCTTATTGACATTTACTTATATAATTTTTCATTCTTCTGTTATTTTCTTTTCTTTCTTCCGCCAACAATTAATATTAAATTTGTCTTATAGATGCATTAAGCCCATATACATCTGTAGGTATAGGTTTTCTGAAACATACACGCACTTCCTCAAGACATTGGATCAGTCCACTGTATTATAATAGTTCCAAAGTTGTCCTCATGGCATCGCGAAGTCCTACCTTGTTCAAGCCCATATTCAAGCAGCGAAGTATCCATTTCTAGTAGTTCTATGGTCTTACACTAATTCATTGTCTTTTAAGTTCAAGTCCAATTTCATGCCTAATTCCAAGTTTAGCCCCAAACCCAAATCTCTTATGCTTTATATTTCTATGAGTAAGGTTCTGGTCGTCAAAACAAATTAAATGGCCTTTTATCATCACTTATCCATTATGATACCATCCAAGTGCAAAATCACTACCGTACTGGTTGCCAGTTGATGACAACTAAATAGAGTAAGGTGTTAAATTTGTATTTCTATTGACATGAAGCCTTGTATACTCCCTGTCCTCGTACTCTGGAAATGTTGGAATCTTCCCTGATTCCCGCTTACTCTTCAAATTTTGCTTTGTTGGAGATAAAGATCTTGGTGTTCTATATAAATTTGGTCTTGTACCAGGGGTGGTAATTTTTTGTGTTGGTCTTGATGGTGATAAAGATGAAGCCTCTGAAAGAGCATTATTAGAATTTGCTGCGTCGCTTTCTTTGTTCATATTTAAGCTGTTGCGATCTTCACCGCCACTACCACCGGTGGTATTGGTCATTAGGATAATCGGTTGATCAACTACCGCCTCATAATAGCTTTGTTGTTGATAATTGGGTAAATATATACCACTGGGTATTTGTCCAGTAGAGATGAACTCGTCTAGTATCTTTGACGTGTTTATCATCCTCTTTCCCTGTTGAGCTTGTATTGGGGTTGGGAACTTTCTGTCAAGACCAGCTGTTGCCGAGTAATAAATTGAAGCAGGGGACGATGTCTCTGAAAGATCATTATTATTATTAATATTATTATTATTATTGATAGTACTGCAATTTAATTGCAGTATAGATGCGGAACGAATATTTTGGCTTGAGCGATAGTAACTAGGAATAGTGGTTAGACTATTACTTGAATTTAAGCGGCTAGCTCCTTCCAACTGAGATTGTAAAGCAAAATTGTACCTTCCGCTGGGCTTGGAAGATACTGGTGGTATAGCAAACTCTCGTGCTGGGGTCATCAGCTCTGTCAATTTTATAGTCTCTTCTCCTAAGCTTGATTTTTGAGTGTTGTTGTCATGATGATTAATATTGGTAGTGGCGGGCATAGAACTATCACTAGTCTTGAAAGAAAGCTGTTGTTCTTCTTTTCTATGTAAATCATGGTCCAAGGAACCCGAATAATTTGGGCTTCCTAGCTTTGTCAGTCTCCTTGCTTTTATCTGGAAGTACACAATACCCAGAATGTAGATCACCAAAGCTGCAATCAAACCAACAGAAAGGACAATATATAGTGTCCCTTGTCTCACTTTGTATCTTACTAAGAATGGATTATCCGGGGTAGGTGAAGGAACAGTGGTTAATAAATTGTTTGGCAGTGACATTTCCTGTGCATTTGACTCTACTCCAATTTGGTTCAGATTTGTATTTCTTTTTTCGTAAGTCGTTATTGTGTACATATTAGATAATCCTTTTTTTTTGTTGAACAAGGTTATAGGATTAGTTGGCTTATTAGAGTATAACGACAGATGCCTGATAAATAATGAATGTAATGATTAGGGGCCATGAATATTTTGTATTTGTTTTCTCATGATAAAAGGATCTTGAATACTTGTTTTGGTTAAAGAGTGTATTTAAGACAACATAAATCTGACCTGATGAGGAATCCCATTTGAAAATGGGGGGAGGAGGGAAAAAAAAAATTGGGTGCAGCGTTGCAGCGTTTTTGTTGTAAATTTGATTTGGCGTTAGCGTTGGTGAACGGCGTTTGGTAATGACAGAAGTACAAACATCTTGACAATCGGCGATTTTTCAGACCGAAGATAATTGATTTGAGTAAGATACAGTACTTAGTTGCTTCTTGATAATTAAGAATTGCATTTACAAACATAGTACCACAATGCCTTTATTGAGATCATCGTACAGAAACTTGCTGGATCCAGCTAGAGTAGGTCTGTTATCCAGGAGATATGCTTCAGTGCTCAACCATGTGCGATTCATCCAGTCTAAGGCACTAATAGATAATGAAGTCTTGGCTAGATATAAAGAGAAACTAGAACAAAAGGCTAAACAAGTTGGTGTTTCAAGCACTGAGGAATTGAAGGAGAAGTTGAAAAATGAGATAGAAAAGACAAAATTGGAACTCAACAAGATTGATCCGTTGAAAGAACTTGAAGATTTTGAAAAGGCGGAACAGCTGAAAGCTCAAAGGAAACAAGAAGCTAAAAATAAAGCTGGATCATTAGGCCCGCGTGATCCTTCATCTCCAGTTCTACCTTTTAAGACACTTGATTCATTTGTCAAATCTGACAAGCTACAAGAACTTGGTTTGAAAGAGATTGAATTCATCTGGAGGGCCAGATTTCAAGCTAATGAAAACACCTTAGTTGCTCTCGTACCTTCTGAAAGCTATGCTAAACTACATCGGAATGCGAGAAAAAATCCAACTTTTGTTCTTCCATTGCCTAAAGAAGAAGCTGAAGTGGATTTACCTGCTGCTGAAGGTACCCCAATGGAAATGCACTTCGTTCAATGGAACTTTGTTGGTCCTCATACAACACATGTCTTGATCACTTCATTGGCTGAATATAAATTGCACAAAGAATTTGCTAGACCACACACTACAATAATGTTTCATCAAGAGCTGTCTGACAATAAAGGTGTCGTTTTAATGAATGGTCAGGTTGAACAACAGGCTCCTATTACGTTGCAAGAGTCACAGCTACTATTGTTGAACTTGCAAAGATTTTATGGCGGAATAGGGGATAGCTCCACTGACACTGCTCAAAGAAGATTGAAACTATTAGAAGCTTTCAACCACGGATCTAGCATTTTCAGCATGGAAGAGTTGATTGATTTAGCTCAAAGTTTTGACAACTAAAAGTGATTGTGTATGGATATATGTCTAGATAGATTTTACGTTTTGTATCTTGTATATAACTAACTTATTTCTTCTAAAGAAGTCACGTGATAATAACATTTTAGTCGATTTACGTGACATTACGTAATTCTTCAAAAGGTTTTATCTGTTTTTATGGAGATAAATGATTTTGTGAAATATGACTAGGTAGAAAAGCTAAGCTGACTTCATCATCACACAATAAACTGCAGTACCATTGGGTTGTTCAAGTTGAGTGCATTAGTTGAAGATCATCATAATCATCATCGTTTTATTGCTCTAGAAATGTCTACCATAAGAGTTTCATATTTGGGTCCTCCAGGGACGTATTCTCATCAAGTAAGTTTTTCCATATCAACTATTCCCACATACAACAGAGGTGAAATTCTTCTTGATTTGACTTACTAACCAAAAATATTGAACAATCCACTAATTTTTTGAGTGTGATTACAATATATTATCAAGTACAGGCTGCAAGACAACAGTTTGAACCGTTTGCTTTAAACTCCAAAAATGAGCTATCTATAATATATTTACCGCAACCGTCAATCAACTCTTGCTTCAAAGCTATATCTAAGGATGAGTGTGACTACTCAATCATCCCTTTTGAGAACTCTTCCAATGGTCAAGTTGTGTTAAGTTATGATTTGTTCAGGGATTGGTTCATTGTTCAAGACAAATTGAAAAACAAGTTACTTAGTAGTAAGACATCAGACTCATTGTCTTCATTGGACACAACATCTACATACGATCCTAATTTTTTAGTGATTGCTGAACAATTTGTCTCTATTCATCATAATTTTATCACCTATGCTGACGACCTTTCTAAAATTACAAAGATATATTCACATCCACAAGTATGGTCGCAGTGTAATAAATTCCTGCATCAATACGAACTGGATAACAACATTAAGGTTCAAAAAATTGATACGTCGTCTACATCTAAAGCAGTTGAGATATTAACACAGTTAACAACGGAAGAAGATCGTCAACAGACTGCAGCAATGGCATCATTGACCGCTAGTGAGATCCATGGTGTGCCTGTCAAGCTTTCTCAAATTGAAGACTTCAATGGTAACACAACCCGTTTTCTAGTTCTTGGAAAGACCCCTCTTCCAAAGATAGACACTGGAAATATGAACAGAGTATCGGACAAGAAAATGACATTGCTTACATTCATTATCAAAGATAATGACAATTTTGGAAGCTTGTGTAATATTTTGGAGGTTTTCAAGAGTCATAATTTGAATATGCAATCGATTACAACTAGACCAAGTGTAGTTAGCCCCTGGAGATATGTTTTCTTTGTGGAAGTCTGGGAAGGAGAAGGGTTGTCTGAGGCATTGGCTGAATTGGATCAATTATGTTTGGATCTGACTGTCATTGGATCGTTTGACAGAAGTGCTAGGTTTTTTGAAATGATTGAACAAGACATGCCATAAGATTTGAGGGTCTCAAATTCATGGGGCATCAAGTCCAGTCTAAGTGTGTTCTACCTAAGTACATAAAAACGCAAATTGATTCGAATTTTCAGCTAGTTGTCTACTTGATGATATGACGATGTTGTTGTTGTACATACATTTTTGAAAAAAACAATCAATAGTAATAAAAAAGACACTAATAGTATTATTGTATTTACATAATCAGGCATCTGTAGATTCTGAAAGTAAATGAAATAGCACACTTTGTGTGATTAAGTGCCCAAATAAACTTGGTATATTTATTTACCCGCTTTTTCTAAAAACAATTTGTCTAGCTTTAGAAATATAAGTGTTTTCTGTTTGAACTGTCCAATAGGAGCTTCACATACTTGGATATATATATCAATAAGTGACTGGTTAACAAGGAACGTAGTTTGATTAGCCAAAACATAGAGCTGAAACGGACAAGTGGAGATAAAATTAACTCCCATCCGGCCAACTAGATTTACTAGTGTACCAAGCATACAAAAATTACAAACCCGAAAAAAAAAAAATTCGAAACTGTACAGTATAGTAGTATAGTTTCCAATTATACAGTGTATACTACGGTACCGAAAAATGGAACTGCATTCTAAGAGTTTATGCATAATTCTTCTTTTCCTTTTCTGACGTGATAAATCCCTTCTTTTCAAACTTAAATTTCATGCTCTCTTTATCAAGTGAACAAACGCTGCTCCTCGGGGATTGTGGGATTGTTTTCTTAAATTTTTTTCTTTTCTTTTCGCTACTTTGGTACTAATTACATGCATAAAACTGAATAAGTTGATTCTCTTTCCGATACATCCAGAATGGAATTCCTGATGTGGCCCTGAATACAGATCCACTCTTGTGATTCCACTAACTTGAAAAACTTCAAAAGAAAAAGCAGTATTACCTGTTACGTCTCCTTATTCTTTTCCGTTGTCTGATTCACGTCAAGTGTCACATTACTATAGGGTTGTACCTGACGTTTCATAATTTAAACATCCAGATAAAATAGTGTGATTCCTCTGTGTGTACTTGAGAACTAGAATCTATCTTGTATATAATACATTCAAGGTATGATTGATCTGCATGGATCACAGGATCACAGGATGTTTACATGCGCAACGTCTGCAGCCTTAGCCATATGAGTATGTGCGTACCGTCCTCTTGGAACCATAAATTTGAGACATGGCAGACGACCATGAATAGATAACTCGAGAGAAATGCCGATAATTCAGACTGGTGGTAAAAGATGTAAAGTATAGCAAACACACACTGAATTTAGATCTTATTAATACCATCCAGCCAGTATTGCTCCGTTAAATGACGAAATATATCTGTGCTTGTTTGCAAATTTTCAATACGATGCTATACGTATTGTTTATCACTATCGTGACTGGTTATGTTTTCTCTAATTCGTTTGGCCAGTTATACATACTATACCATTTCCCTCCCTTCCGAAAAACCCAAAACTCACATATAAAACCCTAAATGTAAGGATTGGAAGGATTCCAGGAGTCTAGACCGAGTACATAGCCTACATTAACCAGTAGTGTCGTTAGATTGAATGCCCACTATTTCACTTGCCAATCCCCATGTGTGGTATGATCGTAGAGAATACCTGCCCCAAGTGCAGTTCTGTAATTACAGTTAGAAAATATTTCATTGATTGAAAAACCACTTAAGATCGTTTCTTTTGACGACCGGATGAAGACAACACAGCCGAATGGGAGCTTCGAAATGATTCTGGGATATATGGTGTGCATTACTGAAATGACGATCCAACTTACCTTGCTACATGGAGTGTTACACATTGGATTTCCAGAGTACCATCTTTGGCCGTTAAGCCCTCGGAATTTTACGTATGTCTTGTGGTATGGACAGTTTCGATGATAATCTGATGTAAATATGTATTGCCTAGATTTCAAAGCCATAAAAATATGTGAGATTAAATGGGAGAAAAGGTGAGCTGCAGTATCCGAGGAAAAAACCGATCGGCCCTGTTGTGCGATCAAAAGGAAGGGGGTGTCTCTCTTCTGTTTTTCTGTGTCTATCGGCGCCTAAAAGGTTGCCGGAGAACTATAACAGGTTGTACTTAAACGGCTGTACCACACATATGGTCGACAGTAACAAGAGGAGTAAAGTTTTCTCAGTGAGCTAGCTACTCCATTACTCGTCTAGGTGGTGAAGGAATACAACTCTGGGCTTGGTACTTGTTCTTGATCTCCAATTCTGTTTTTTGGCACATGTTTTACATTCCCCCCTTAAGATGGAGGATGGAGTACTCTATATTCTGATGCAAATTGAAAATTTTCATGTCTGTCGTTGGTAGACGCAAGCGGATGAGATCATTGTTGACCAACAGTCATCAGGAATCTAAAAATATCGTATCAATTGGCATGGTCGTTGTTTTGAGGAGGGGGGATTTGCAAATTGTCCAAGTTAACGAGACACCCGAGACGTCGAAATTCAATCAGATCCAAGGAGATCAAACTGAGAAATGGTTGACAGCTAAAAAAAACGCCTCTCACCACTTTCTGGTGACAGACCGGGGTAGCTTTAAATCAGCCCATGATGATCGTCTCACCCAGCCATGTGGCAGGGTATTGAAAGATCGGCGGTCCTGTTTGGGGCCTGCCCAAAAACCAGCAACGGCAACCCCTGCCCGGTCAGATAGAACCTATGCACTCTCCAGTCGTCTACCGTAACCAGGTGAGGTGCAACCAGCCGCCGCTAATGATCTACCTGGTCCACGTGAGTACTGGACTGGGACTGGCTGTTTGACTCCCCTAAATTCCAGCCAAGAACAGACACTGACACAGGTACAGGCACAGGAGTGAATCAACGTACGGCACCAGGCAAGAATCCCTGGCCCGCTGTGGCCAGCCACCCCTGCCCCTGAGCTAACACAGAAACTGCGGGAAACTAAAAACTAGCCTCGCTTTGTTACCTGCAGCAGACAATTGGGAACTTGCAGATCTGCTAAAAACGAGAGAAGAATATTCCCACGAGCCGCACTCACCGTGTCTTTTCCAGCGTGTCCGTTTTCATCATAGTGAAAACAAAGATGAAACATTCTCCCTGATCATTTTGTATAAAATAACCCCCCTTTCCCAATTTATTCGATTTTTCATACTTGTTTGGTTTGTGACAATTCGTTTCTGTTTGTTTAAAGTGTTGTGTAGTCTTATATCAAAATTCATTTATTCATTCATTCGTTGCTTTGATATCATATCGCAGATAGATATAAATATCCTTGTCCCCTTTGTTTTGATTTAGTTCGCTTTAGAATCAATTCCACATTCCTTCAGAATATATACATAACATATACTCTCATTCTTGAAATCACGCACGTTTTGCATTTCTTAATCTTCCTCTAAACGACAACAATAAAATACCTTTTTTGGTTTTTCAAGAGTTCATATATTATAAAACATTCACAACACATAAACATGCAATTAACTAAACTAGCCTTATATGCTGTCTTAGCGCAATTAGCTACAGCTGTTCCTTTCGGACACCAACATCACGAACACGCAAAGAGAGAAGCTGAAGCTGATGCTAAAGTTGTGTATGTTACCAAAACTGTTGAAACTACTATCAATATCACTGCTGGTGCCACGCAAGTCTTAGGCGACGTCATTTCAACCACCTCTCCTTCGCCTGCCCCAGTTACATTCGCTGCTGCTGTCACTCCAGTGGCTGCCGCGGCTGTCGTTGAATCTCCTGTTGCTCCATCTACTACTCCACTGGCTTCTTCCAGTACGACAAACGGTGCAAATGTTGTTGCTTACACCGTCTTTGCAGACACTAATGGCGAAATATCAACAACTTCATCTTCGTTCCTAGCTCCAGAGACTACTTATGAACCTGAAGAACCAACCACTTCTTCCCAAACTGCTGCTCCTACTACGAGTACTCCTACCAGTACTTCTACCAGTGCTCCTACCAGCACTCCTTCAAGTGATGCCTCGACCGACTTTGAAACTGAAATCTTAAATATTCACAATCAAAAGAGAGCCCTTCATCACGTTGATCCATTGACTTGGGATTCAACATTAGCTCAATTTGCTCAAAATTACGCAAATGGCTACGATTGTTCAGGGACTTTAACTCACTCTGGTGGACCTTACGGTGAAAACTTAGCATTAGGTTACACTACTACTGGTTCTGTTGAAGCATGGTACTCTGAAGGTGAAAACTACGACTACGGCTCTACTTGTTCCGTTTTTGATCACTTTACCCAAGTTGTTTGGGCTTCAACCACTAAAGTTGGTTGTGCTTACAAGTCATGTGATAGCTACTGGGGTACTTATATCATTTGTTCATATGATCCTGCTGGTAACATGATTGGCGCTTGTGATTCCAATGTTTTATCTCCATAGTCCAAAAAAAATAAAAAAATACCCGGCTTTTTCCATTAAATTGTTTGGTTTTCTTTAGTTACATATTCACTGTTTTTCGTTCCACTTTTCGGTTTTCATTGCTTTTTTTTTATCTGTTCGTGACTGTTGATTTTATTTAATACTCAACTCTTGTCATTACGTTTACTCTCACGTTATATATCATGGTTTGCTTGGGCTTTCTTGTCGTCTCGTTTTATTTTTTTGTACATATACAGCTATTATAATTTATATTACTTATCTGTCACAACAAATACAAAAACAAAACACAGCAATGCATGTGGCTGTAGAATGATATGAGTATGTGTAGCAGAGGGATTTGTGGTTTTCTTATGTTCAGGATTTGGACACCACATTCCAGGTAGACAATAGATAAAGGAAGTCAACGAATCCCAGCACCCATATGATCCCGCAGTCATTAGCTAATATATTGACACACATTATGCTCCCCCATGACAGTCTGTTAGAGCAAATCCCATTTGTGGTGTGGTGCTACCTAAATAGGCCAATTCCTAAAACGAGCCATGCGTCTCCTGTTCTGACACGAGTTCATTCCCCATGCGTCGCGAAATTTTTTGATCATTTGGTCGGTGGTCTGAATCATGAAGGTTTTGGTGAGATGATTATTACCAATTACTAGATCGGACTAAGTAATCCTGTATCGTTATGGATCAGAAAATTAAGAATAGGTGGCAATCACTGCTAACTGATAAACACGGAAGCCCCAAGTAATCGTAGTAATTGGACACTCTCATTTCTTGTTGCAGGACGCCAAGAACCGACCCGTTATTTCGTGGTCAAATATCGACCTCAGCGCACCTCTGAACAAAAAAAGCAAAAAAACGTCGATCTGGGTCAGTTTGATAAGGATCCAAATGTATTTGGCTTTCTTGCTACTCTTCTTAGTTTTGAGGATGTGAAGCCCGTATCAATTGCGTTGTGATCTACAGATATGATATTGTCTTACAGTTCACTTATCATTATTATTCCAAAGAATTTTTTTCTCAACTATTTATAAAATAAAAATTCAAGTAACTTGCTTGCTTTCATAAGCGCACAATCCACACAAGAGATGATAGAAGCTTCTCCGGTCGCCACCGATGGTATTTCCATATCCGATAACAATAATAACACGAAAGATACTATTGCTGACTCCTTGTCTACAAATCAAGAAGAATCAGTTATAATATCAACCAAGAAAAGTGGACAAAAACGGGCAACTTTTTTTCAAATCATCAGATTAATATTCGTCGTTACTCTTTTCATTACGGGTTGCATTTCAATTGTTCTTTCCCAAGTGATTATTGATTTAACTTGCAGTCCATATCCGGGATTGAGAAAAACTTTGTTAGAGTTTACAAAAACAAACTTTGTTGTGTTAATTACTTTTATCACAAGTCTTGTCACCCCTACTAATCTTATATTATCCATTGATGATAGATCGTTACCTTCAAATAGTATAATCAAGAAGAAAGATAAAACAATTTTAAATTTCGACCCTAATGCTATTATTATAGCTAATCATCAAATTTACTCTGACTGGCTGTTTCTATGGTTTATTTCATATCTAAATAATTGTTCAGAGAACATTTATATCATCATGAAGAAATCATTAGCTAAGATCCCATTGCTGGGCTTTGGTATGAAGAATTATAATTTCTTGTTCTTGAGTAGAAAGTGGGAGGTTGACAAGAAATATATGATTGATAAGTTCGAGACAATCTCTAAGCTACCGAAGCAATGGCTGTTAATTTTTCCTGAAGGTACAAATTTAAGTTCAAATACTAGACAACGTTCGGATGCGTTTATAAAAAAATCTGGAATAGATATTAAACTGGATCACGTGGTGCTTCCGAGAACGAAAGGATTATACCTGGCTTGCAAATATATGAAACCTGGTTGTAACAAAATATACAATTTCACAATGGCGTATAGTGGACATTTGCCTGAAGAGTATGCTCAGGATATTTTCACCTTGGCTAGTATTTACCTTTTCGGTAACGGACCAGAGGAGATTAAGATTCATGTTCAAGCTATTGAGTTGGATCAGATTGAAGGTTGTACTTTTAACAAGTTGGACGATGAAGAGGCAGAGTTGAAGGACATGGATACTTTTGAGAAATGGTTTAATGATTTATGGATTGCGAAAGATAAGCTGATGGACAACTATTACAAAGAGAATAAATTCGTTGTCGATGAAAGTAAAGATGAAGAATACAAGATTGAATTAAAATTGAGAAGTAGTTTTGAAATTTTAACAGTTTATGTGATTCCAGTTATTACATTTACAATTGTTATAAAGACCTATGGTATTATTAGAGGATTATTTTAAATTATAAGTTAGATACTCTTCTATGTTTTTTTTTTAGGTACCTATTGTACTGATTATTTATTTATTTTCTTTTCTTTTGATTGGTTTTATTGACTTTATTTATTTCATTTATTGAATTTAGACCTTTCAAGCGCGTTTTGCGTCTCCTGTATTAAGACGTGTGTTAAATCTTTTGTTTCATTTGAATTTGCTTTAATTATTATTTATTTATGAAGTGACGTATAGGATTAGCATTGTGCTTTGTTTTGGTTACTTTTCAGATTACTTGGTAATGCATGGTTACTTATGAATCGTTACATGGTAATCGAAAGAAGGCTATTCAAAAACTGCGAAACATAATCCACACTACAACTCAGTCAGCATTATGCAGGACTTTGAGAAATACCTAGCCCCATATGCATAGACCTATGCATAAACACATGTCCCTTCTCTATATATACTGCTTTTAGTTGATCTTCTGAGGAGCCTTGGTATTATTGCCATATATAATTTCCCAGCAAGTTTCTACAATATATAACACTTATTACATGAGTCTTGATATGTTTGTTCTTTTTTTTTAATTTTGTTGATTAAAAAGAAAGGGTAAAATTATTGCAAATTATAATCAGTAAGTGACAAAAAGTATGTACAAATGATTCAGCATCAAGAAAAGATAAGATATAAAAACTCCCGGTCGATTGAGGAATTGCTAGCAGACATAATTCTTATATTAGATATATCACATGTAATCATCTTCACTCCAACTTAACAACTTCAAAGATCTGGCATAATAAAATCTTTCATAGCCTTGCCTATGGTTATCATCGTCGTATTCATGTTTATACTCGTCTTTATGACTCGATGCCCGCATAGTGACTTTGCCATTCTCATCGACAGTACCTTCTTCTTCCTTATCATCATTATTATGCATTTCTAACTCTTGGCTACCTTTGAAGCTAACCTCTGGCATAATGACAGTATCGTCAACTTGAGTAGGACCAACAGCTAAGCTGAATAATCGGTAGTTTATTTTCTCATCTATTGGAATCTCAGGCCCCACTATCTGTTGGGGAGACAAGTCTTTTTCATTTCTTGCTACTCTATAAATGACGGGATCTCCTATGTTGTTCAAGTATTCGAATAGGGTATCAGTTAATATCGATTCACCAGTGAATTGAATCAAGGGCTCCCCATTAGAATCTAAGTTTTCAAAAGCTTTATTCCAATCAATCTTTTCAATTGTGTCTTGTTGGTTGAAAACCATATATGTGATACGTGCAATTAATTTGGCAAGGAATGGGTGATGGGATTTGGCACGAAACAGTTTGTTTGAAACGTTCAGACGACGATTATATAAAATACTCCAGTTTTCGTCGTTGTAATCAATTGAAACACCAAAGAGTAATCTAACAGGTATCAAAGAAGAAGAGTACCAATACTTTAAAGGCTTCGTGCAAATGGTATCAATGTCTGCGTATAACCCACCCGATATATATATGATTAAGTATTTCAGAAATTCAAATTTTAATCTTTCATGGGGCAATTTGGATAAAGCTTCTGCAACTTCAGGTAATTCACTCTCAAGATAATCCATCACTAGTTTCTCCCCTTCAGCGACCGAGATCAAATTATGGTTATAGTAATCGTTAACTATTCTCCAACGTTCGATATGAGGAGAACATTTGGCAGGGAATCTCTTATCGCCTGAACTGTATCTCCATAATTGCCAGATGTTATTTTCAATCTCACTTTCAGCGTCATAAGGGAAATAATATTGAAGTCTTGATTCAATAGTGAACATGTCTTTAGTGTTAATTTTTGGAGGAGATGAAAAGAGTAAAGAGTTCGATGTTATGTTCTCTTTAGAAGGGAATGAGGTTGGATACAAGTCATATAATTGTTGAAGTGTGACAACTGACGAAGAAGAGCCCGTAGAATAAAAAGAACGAAGTATAAATACCACAATGAATGCTGAACAGATGAGATATTTGTACATCTTCCACAAATTGGTAGCTATATTGAGTAATTTGGATTTAGACCGAGTCGATTTAGAATTAGGAGTAGAGTAATCTACAAAGTCATTGAAACTTCGATTCATGGTTAATTAATAGGTTTTGAAAACAGTCTTTGTTTGGAATGCAATGGTATGGTATGGTATAAGGAGGTATATGCAAAGCAGAAAAGGAATCATGCAGTGATTGATCTGAAAGGATTAGATCAAATCAGGTTGTTCCTAGTGTGACTAACCACAGTGGCACACTTTAAAATAGATGAACAACTTTCAAGTGAGAATCAATACAGCGTAACTGTATGTATGCTAAAATTTTCAAATCAAGAAAAATACGAGATTGTTTTGTTGACTAGCCCACAATCGATCTACATACGGACGATTAAAAAGAAACTTGAAAACTGCAAAACAGATCAACATCAAAAAGAAACAACCAGTTGTCTCTCTTTTCTCTTTCTCAGTGCAAAGATTGCGAGATTTGTGTCACCTGATGTGAGTCAAATGACTTCGCTAGTTTATGTATTTTTTTTATGTCCAAAAGGCTCAGTGGATAAATACAAGGTTACTATACTTGCTATTCATTGTATATACTTATTATGTCACTTACATATTATTCATAATGAACTGATAGTTCTTAAAAACTTCCATTAATTCACCCACAGTCAACTCTTCGAACTTCTTGTTTTCAAATTTATTGAACCTTGAAATGTCCCTACTGGCGGTAGCATTATGGTTTCCTGAGAATCCCTGACTTTGAGTACGATGATGATTTGGAAAGTGAGGGTATATCTGATCCACTCCGCCCGAGTTACTGCCTCTGACTGGGGTGTGTTGTTGTTGTTGTTGTTGTTGTTGTTGAGAATGCAGTTCTTTCTCGCTCAAAGAATTACCACGACTTCTATTCTTCACGTTCTCAAATGCACTTTCTATTGAACTAAATAAACCTAAACTATTTCTATGCTCTTTAGCGGTTGTGTTACTCCCACTGTTGGATGAATTCGAAGAGCCTCCACTCATTCCAGAAAAGAGCGAAGGGTTGATCAAACTTGTAGTACGACTTCTGGTCTTACCATTATTATTGTTACTTGTAGAGTTGCCATTATTGTTGTTTCCATGGTTGAAAAATGGACCACTCGAGTTCTGTGCATTCACACTTCCTGAAGATCCGGAAGAAGCTGCATCTAAATGAACATTCAACGAAGAACTTGACGACGATGCGCTCACTGGTCTGAAGTTCTTAATCACCCCTCCCATGCTGTTAGAAAACTTAGTGATGAATTTTTCTTGGGCATTAGGAGATGAGATTGTTGAATTAGAAGATAAAGCTGCAGTCAAAGTGGGGGCATTATTGTTATTTGTTGCTGACGTAGTGGAAATATCATTATTTTTCAATTGACTAGCTAAATGCGATGAGGATGAAGAACCTGATTTAATTGATTGTTGTTGAATCGCAGAATCGTTGGTGGAAATTGAAGACGTGGGGGTAATTTTCTGTTCGATTTCGGAGTTACTGTTGTTGTTATTGTTGTTGCTGCTGTTGTTGTTTTTACTTGGGAAACGAGATGACATCAATGATGAACTTTTAATGGTGGTACCTTTTGGTATCATCGCAGCAGCGGAAGTTTGAAGAACTAAATTCTCTTCTATCTGTTGTCTTGTAGCTTCTGATAATCCTCCTTCGGTAGGAGAGTTAATAGACGGAGAGTCATGGGTTAACCATGTAACTCTTCCAATGATGTTCTTGATACTTGAATCCACGGCATTGCTAATATTTCTTAAACCTTGATCGGCGTGGTATAGCGGCGAAAAATCAGCAGGCGACAAGAATCTGTTCGCAGAATCTATTAAGAATGATGATGAATTTGTATGTTTTAGTGATGGCAGTGGCTGTTGTTGTTGTTGTGGATTCTTATATTTTTGGACTTCTTGGTCTATGGTTTCAAGTTCTATATGTGTTGACAATAATTGCAACAGTTCGTCCTGGGTTAGGTCAGGACTTGACAGCAAAAGATCCTCAGACATTTCAATATCCAAGTTATCTGGTGTGACACTGGCCAAATAGGACATGCATGCTTCTAAATTCGTCAAAACATACAATAATTGTCCTCTGGCCTCGTCATTCGATTCATATATAAATTCATTTCTGAATCTTTTAACAAATTCGAGTTGAGATATGAGTGAATGAGTCTGTAGGTCTTCCAACTTTATAACTGCATATATTAGAACAGGTAAATAGACATCGGTATTAATTTTTTCTATTTCACTTGAAGTGACTTCCTGTATCAATGAGCCAAATAACTTATGTATTCTGAATAAATATTTCAATTTCAAAGTCGGAGATCTTTCAGCGGTGAATAATTCAAATTCAGGTAATATAATTTCTTCAAGTTTAACTTTAAAAAACTCTTCTTCAACAGGTAAATCTATATCCAAACTACTGAATCGAATGTTCAATTGATTCAAACAAGATAGCTTCAAACTGAAATCAGAATTCAGTTTTTTCTCAAACATATCGATTGGAACACCTTTAGTGGGAAACATTATTGAACTGTAAAATTTATCGCATAAGATTCTTTCAACAAGTAAATTATACTTATAAATCAAGTAATCTTTAGGCTTATTCAAATCATTCAATTCCACTCTTTTATCATTATTGATATATGCTAGCGCTTTAGCATTAAAATCAACAAAAAACTTCTGAAATAGTTCTCCTATTTCAAAAGTGGCCAAAGGTTTAGCAAAACGAGGTTCTTTTAAGAATTTCAAAAAATCTTGTAAATGTCTAAGCAAAGGGAATGGCAAATCATCTTGACTTACAGATTGTAAAGCTTCTAAGTCAACAGATTGCGCATGATCGTGATGTATTCGGCTTTCAGCAGCTACTGTGAAGGTAGATTCAAATTCACGTTGTATAATTGTAGTTGTGCTATTATCCTTACTTGAATCTTGTTTGGTAGGGTCGGTACTTAAGTCTTTCAATGTGACTTGTTCATCTAAATCTCCGTCTCGTGAGTCACTGGCTACATAAGAGTTTTTGATCGAAGTTGATGCTTCCCATGAGTGTTTAGTAGGAGGCGTATGAAGCATTTCTTCAGTTATATATCTAGAGTATGTGTCTATTATCAAACGTATTGTGATTAGCTTTTATGACTTTCAAGTTCACTGTTATTAAGTTAATATGCGTAAGTGTATGTGTATGTATATGCGTATTGGTATGACTTCTAGGCAAGTGGTCAGTAATCGTGTTTCTCTCAAATAGTAATAGTGAATATATATATAGAGTATAGGTTGGTAACAGTTCAGAGAGCTAAATTACACCAAATTTTGCCTTGTGATAACAAGTTAGTTGAGGGGGTGTCAGCTCAGCTAAAAGGGAGACTTTCTATGTATGTGAGTGTGAACTACCGTAAGTCAGGTTCCTTCTGATATAAACAATGAGTGTAGGGTATCAAATATAGAAGTACTGTAGGATGACGAACGAACTGGGTGTATCTCAAGTGTGTGTATTCACTTTCATATCATTCTTTGTAATCAGATGTGATTGATCCGTCCAAAAAAATCATTGTAAAAGCAACAGCTTCTGTTTCGTTGTTTGTAAGATAGAACAATTGAATCCTGAATTTTAATTCACCCCTGCAGGGCAGCTCGGCTGACAGGCGGGCAAGCCGGCGGATGTCTGTGGCATCCGCGGGAGCAGTGAATCACACATGGGACGTCTGTGCCGGGCCGCGCTCGTTGTTTCAGGAGCGCGAGGTGCCAGCGCCTGTCCCAGCGTCTGTCCCCGCTGAATATCCCTTGACAGCCCATGCGCCCACCTGTCGCCCCGCAAGAGACAACCCCTGTCAAGCGAGTTCTCCCGCCTAATGTCGATCGAACCAGGACCCTTTTGACCCCCCCCCCCCCATTTCAGAGCATCAATCTGTTACGATTTTATCCTTTTACTTATAATCAACCGCTGTTATTAACCCTCCTCGAATGCTGATATTTTGTACATACATTCAATGATATTTCAACATATGCTTGACTTGACTATTTATTTATTCATCCTTATGCATTGTTGCATACTGCTACTTTCCAACTATATACTGATCTCACTTACTGTTCATTTTCAAGACAACCCAGTAAAAATTCTAATCCGTTACGCAAGTCTTTCTCCCCATTGGCATATCCAACCCTAAGAAAGCCAGGCATATCAAACATCTCCCCTGGAACAGCTAATGTATGATACTGTTTAATCAGCCTCAGACATAACTCCAATGTATTGATTTCCGTCGTCACTTTCACAAACGCTGTAGTACCTGCTTTAGGTTTAATGTACTTTAACTTCCCATTAGATCTAGTGATAGCATCATCTAACAATTCTAAATTGCTTCTACATAAATTAAAATTTCTCTCCAAGATGGCAGCTTTGTGTGATAAGGCGTATTGAGCAACTAAATCGTCCAATATCGAGACAGAAATCATATTAAAGTCACGTTTAGCTAGACAACTCTTAATAAAATTTGTATCCCTTGACACAATCCAACCTAGTCTTATGCCAGCCAATGAAAATGCTTTAGACATTGACGAAGTGGAGATACCTTTGTGATACAGTTCTACAATTGATTTCGGAGCTTCTTCATCAGCGGACAATGAATGAAATAAAGGTCTGTAAACTTCATCACATAGTATATATGAATCTGTTATGTTAGCAATGTTGACAATTTCCAATAAGGTGTCATTGTCAACAACAGTTCCTGTTGGATTATTTGGATTATTTAGAACTATTAACTTTGACTTGTTTTCAATTACTAGCTGCTTTAACTTGGCAACATCAATCTTGAACCCATCGTCATATGACAATCTTAATATGTCAACTTGAGCACCAAGAGCTCTCGGAACAGAATATAATTGTTCATAAATTGGGTCAATAACAACAACGTGGTCTCCAGGTCCAACAAGGTCGTATAAAGTTAAGAAGTTAGCACCAATTGCACCGTTTGTGATAACGACGTTGTTCTTATTGACAAAAGAATTCATTCTGCCGCTGTTGTTATACAACTCGGAAACCTGATTACGTAGTTCATCTGACCCTTTTATCCAACTATATGAAAGTCTCTTATTGTTTAACTGTTCGTAATCAAATTTTGTATTAGTCAACTGTTCAATATCGGATATGGATAAAGAGTAACAACAAGTTTCACCAAGGTTGTATTCGACTTCGTTCTCGAATTCGTCCATAAACTGTTCTAGTTTGAATGGGGGCTGATAGACCATTTTGCTTGTGTAGTTGTCCAAGGGTAGCTGTAGCTGTAGCTGTATCTGTCGTCGTGCTACTAAGGTTAGTTGGGCGAATAAGTCCCAAATAAGCCTCCCATAGTGGTCAGATAAATGTACTATAAAACATAACTTGCAGAACGAAGATGATCTGACTGTAATTTAGGGCGAGGTAATGAGAGAGAGCGAGACAGAAAGCTGCAGCAACAGCTTTTGTTTTTCCACATTCAATACCTAAAAAAGTTTTACTAGTGTTCTTCATCTAAAAAAGATTAAATATTGAGCATGTTTATTATCAATGCATATTAAATCAAACGAAATACAAATACAGACAAAAAGAAAAGGAAAATGCAATAGGAGTGGCAAGAAAATCATACCAAGCACTACAAATGTTCATCAAAGAAACAATGTTCACCAAATGATAGGATTTAACGTTTGTTCAAGAATTGGGAAGCTAGGTTTACCAGGTTTCCCAGATCTTGTCCTTGGCCTTGTCCCTGTCCCTGTCCCTGTCCCTGTCCCTGTCCTTTTCCAGGTTTTCCTCCCATCAGTTGTTGCGCAAAACCTGCTAATTGGCCAAAACCACCAGACGAAGAGGATTGTTGTTGGCCACCATAGTTGTTTTGTTGGCCTCCATATCCACCAGATGAAGAAGAGTGTTGTTGACCTCCGTATCCGCTTTGACCTCCACCGTAATTATCTCCCTGGCCACCATAGTTGTTTTGTTGGCCACCATATCCACCAGAAGAAGAAGAGTGCTGTTGACCGCCGTATCCACTTTGGCCTCCATCGTAATTATCTCCCTGGCCACCAAAACCACCAGATGAAGAAGACTGCTGTTGCCCAGAATAGTTATTTTGTTGGCCACCAAAGCCACCAGATAAAGAAGAGTGCTGTTGGCCGCCAAATCCAGTTTGGCTTCCACCATATCCACCTTGTTGGCCACCTTGAGACTGTCCAGAAGTTGCCCCGCCTAGCAAGGAAGCCAAGTTGATGCCTTGTGAAGAGTGCTTGTTTCCTCCACCACCTAATAAGGAACTAATATTAAAGCCGCCTTGACTTTGTTGATGTTGGACTGAAGCACCAGAACCGGCCAATGAAGATATAAGAGAACCAAATCCACCAGAAGATCCAGGACTCGATTTGTTACCACCACTACCACCCAGTAAAGCTGACAACATGGACAATTTGGAAGAAGTGGAGTTACCGCCACCTTGAACTTGACTCAACAGTAAAGAGCTTAAACCTCTCTCATTGGATGTAAAGCTTGGTTGTTCATCAACTGATCTTTGTAAATGGTTACTAACATTACCAATGACAGAGTTTAGTTTTTCTTGCAATTCAGGGGAATTGATAACACCGTCGGCTTCGTCCAATTCAGCAGCTTTCTGATACTGTTCAACGGCTTCCTGTTCATTACCTTCCTTAAGTAAGATATCACCTAGCAAGATTCTAACTTTACAGAAAAGATTAGAGTCTAATCTTTGAGATTCACATAGGTAAATTGCTTTCTGAATGTATTGTTTAGCTTCACTTGAATTGCCTGAGGAGTTGGCTCTTTGAAGCAATTCGTGGACTTCGCGCTCAGCAGACATTTCAATTGATATAATGAAAAATGATTTGTAGTATAATAAGAGTGGATTGTGGACTCACTTGAACGATACAAGAGGAAGTTGAAAAGGACAAGTAAACAACATGAACAAGGAAAAGGACTCGGAGTGTGGATTTATTTATTGACAGCATCTGCTGGCGACGTAACTGGGGCTGTGCTGAGAATTTCAGGGGTAAAGGCGCAGTTGGTTTTATGTGGCAGTGTCAGTGACAGTGAGGCCTGGATTTTGGTTGTTATTTATATAAAGAGAGGTAACTTCTATGATTGTGGTACTTGTTCTTGTGTGTGCAACTGTTGATACAATCGTCATCATACACTTTTTCATACACGTTGCAATGTCATATATAAGACGCGATGCAGACCAAGTCACAAACCTGGATCAAGATCTTCAAAATTCCAGGTTTTCTAAGTACAGCCAAGCTTCATTACAAAAAGAGATAAAAGACTGGATTAATGCCATTCTATCAAATCAACTACAGCCCAATGAACTCTCTACGTCTACAGATCTTATTGATTTTCTTAGAGATGGATCCATACTATGTAGGTTGGTGAATACTGTGTGGGGTCCTCAAACTATTAAGATCAAAGAAAGCAAGATGGCTTTCTTTCAAATGGAAAACATTGAGAAGTTCTTAAATTTTATAAAAGCTCAAGGGGTCCCGCAAGATGAACTTTTCCAAACTGTTGACCTATACGAAGCAAAAGATCCTTATCAAGTGATTCTTGCAATTCAGTCATTGTCAAGGTTGATAAATAAACAATTTGGTGACAAGTATCCTTTCATTGGACCAACAATTTCTACAAAACATGAAAGGCCTAAGGTTCCCCCTAAACCAAAGAAGTTTTCTGCCAATAGTGGTGCCGCTTGGAGTACTACAGAATATGGGTATATGAATGGTAGTAACCAAAAGACCGAAGGTGTTGTGTTTGGTGGTAGAAGAAACATAATACACAAGAGTTGATAATGCTATTATTATTATGACTCGTGCATTTACCATTTACTCTTTGAAATATGTGTATGACCTTGTTACATTATTTTGCAAGTGCTGTGTGTGGTTTTTTTATTCGGCGTTGTCGTAAATAAATTGATTCTGTGTATAAAATTACAAAAGCAAAATGATATTCTAAAGATATTCGTCAACAGCACCATTTTTCATATCTATCAAGTTCCTCAAAAAGCGATCCAAGTGGAACAGTTCAACTTCCTCAGATGACATTTCCAGATCATCGAGTGTTATGAGATTCGTAGAAGAGTTCAATTGTTTCAATAAATGAAACAAGCTTTCTTCTTTTTGGGTTCCTATTAATCTGAATCCAAGATCACCGTCAATCTCAAATTCTTCCAAAAAATGGGACTTGGGCACAGAAGGATGTAATATCAATGTAAGGTTGGGATACATGTCCAAGTACTTCTTAATTAAATATTCGTTTTCTCCATTTTCTTCTTGTTCTCCTATCGTACTTGAGTAATCATCAGTTCTTTCCTCACCTTCCCGATGCTCGTCTTTATGTTTCTTATCTGCCAATAATAATTCAAAAACATTTCTAGTTATTACAAGCGATATCGAATTGTAAGAACGTTTCCTGCTTTCCAAATTTGGTAGTTTGAATGAGCTGGTTGAAGTATTTTTATTAGAGTTATTGGGCGTACTATTCATATAAGTGTAGGTTGCATAGAGAAGTCCTCCAAGGACGACCACTGTAGAGATAAGTTTCGCAGCTTTATTCGAGCTGGACTTTCTTGATACCATTACTTTAATTTGGACCTGCTTTTGTTAGTCTTCTCTAAGGAAACGGTATTATTTCGCATTAGTATTTATATATTTCTACAACTTGTTAAAAATAATAATGTTAATCAACACTTTACATTGAAGGAAAATATCAGGACAGGCGTATCGGCTAGAATTGCCTAATCGTGGTTGTATCATACGGTGTGGGGATGTCTCTTTGTGTACATCGCGGAGAACTGGTTGACAATCTGTGTTTCGTTACACTCTCGTAAATTAAGTATTCATTACTAATTTAATCATTTAATCATTACTAATGAATACTTAATTTAATCATTAGCTTATCGCCGATCAATGGTTTAAGTAATAGTCAACTCCGTATTGATTAGTAATAATTACATTTGTGCTCACATATATATATTGCTGTATACTTACCCCCTCAGTTAATAGTTGGGGATTGAATTGACAGACTTGTAGAGTGTTGAATTCGTATTATGTTGGAACTAGAATTGAGGATGACAATGGTAAGCAACAACAACTGAACCTAGCTCATCTAACGGTCGGTATGGCTATTCTTATAAATTAATACCAAATGGACTTCTTGCGATTTCTATCTCGCTGAAATGAAGTTTCGTTGTTGCAGTCTCCTTGATTACAAGATTGTTTTACCTGGTTGGGTCTCTTCTTTCTTTACCGCACTATCATTGCCGCCTAATAACAACGAAACAAAGGAGTTTTTGAAATGTAAGCTTTCAAGTGTTTAATTCAAGGATTGGCCTGAAAAAAAAGTCTGCTAATCACTACAGCATTTCTATAATACTACATAAAGGACCGAAAAAGCCTCTCGTGACCGTTGACTGCCCTTTTTTTTTCGTTGAGTGATTCCAAGAAAATGACGCTTGTGTCTATTCGGATGATCCATTTATTATCAGTGGCCTCTTGGAGTTTCATAAGGCGAAAAGTTTTGAAATCATTTACAAGAACACCAGTTGAAGTTGGAAGGTAGAAGATCGCAATTTCTCTAATGAGAAATAGACTTAGTCTGGTGTAGTTTTCTTGGCTTTGAGTATCTTGATGTTACACTTTATGTTTCTAGAGATGGTGTCATTGTTTGTCTGTTTCGATATCCATATTGTTCAGACGTCTGTTATTACCTGTTTCAAGTTATTTTCAGGGTATTTATCTTCTATCTTTTGATATTCAGCATAATGTTAGTGCATCTTTCTGCATCGGGTCTCCGATTCAACGTCGCTTTTGAAAGTTGGAGAAGCACCAGCAAAACGTGGAGCATAATTGACCAGAGAATGTTTCGTCTTTGTTTTCTGTTTTAGAAAATTGAATTATTTGTCGCTGGTAGACTTACCATGAGCTATGGGCCCAAAAGTACGAAAGAGCAAGATAAACTCCCTGTCTTATTCTACCCCAAAATAAGCTGAATTTTGAAATGAACTAAACCCGAATATAGCACTGTTTCTCTTGAAGCCTCAGTTGGATTAATGAGTATGATCTATACCCCACCGCCATCCAAAAAAAAGAGGTAATGAAATCTGCCTGTTCCATCTTTTTCCTCTCTACAAGCTTCAAGAACTGTACAAGAGGAAGATATATGTGTGAAAACTACAAATAGGTTTACTATAGTTGATTATGTGTAGCTTTGTGAGTCAATTATATGTAATAATAGCGTTTCGTTTTTTTCATGGCGCTATGTTTTTAAAACGCTACAAATGGATGGCATAGTTCATTCAGCTGCAGGTATGCAATAAATATCTCGCTATTGTCATACGATAAGTTAAACATGTTCTTTGGCACCAATCAATTAGCTAACTGATTATACTATATATTCACAGTTCATTTCAGCACATATGTACAGCAGGGAGCATAAATATTCTTCAATTCGTTGGAAAAATACCCATCCTCACAACCTATCATGGTGTCAGAAAAGTGGGGGCGCAAAATGATGCCGAAACTTTTCCGAAACTTGATGAAATGTTGGTTCAAAGATAAGAAAAGAGGTCGATTGCCACTAGCGGGAAGCATATTCTGCCTATCTAGGAAACTTGATCAGCTGGTGCTCTATCCTTTTGGGCATGGAAGAAGGGAAGCCCAGTTCGATTGACACTGTGATATGATAGCGGCTTGAATTTCTTAAAGTAGGCACTTCGTATGGTGCTAGCGCAAGTTGGCTGTCACTGAAATCGCTTCTTATCTATTGGCTAACATTTCACAGCTGCTAGATAACCGTACGTTGGGAAGAGCGCGGGCAAGGGAGAGGCTTGCGAGAAGCTGGCGAGCTCTCTGATTGATTGAGTGGTGCTGCGGAAAGATCTATTGTGTCCGTTTTATTGTGTTTCATATGGCATTGATTATGCTGATTAGGCTGTCTGCAGATCCAGAGGACCAGAACAGAGTAGTTAATTCCTCTAAGAATAGCAGGTGAACTAGCATTCTGTTTGTACCTATTTCCTGTTTTAGAACATATTGTACAACCGGTGACTGATAATGATTCTGCCGGAATATGCATATACTACTGGGCAGATCTATATCTCTTGGTATGATTTTTATGCATGTAGACTTGATTGAGAAGGACTTGATTGATTAGACTCGTTGGTATGTAAATATGATTTATTACATATATAAAGCGTATGTCCATCGTTTGTTGCTTAAAAAATGACTGCTCTTGACTGATTTAGCATGAGTACTTTTATATCATTATTACAGCGATTGCAAAGTGAGACTTATACAATTTACAAACAATGATTCAGCCTTTAAATTCGCATGTGTCTCCTTTGAGGTCAAGAATTACTGCGATCAAAAGTAATCAAAGTGTTATCAGAGACATTGATGCCAAGCATGCTCAAGGGGATGAAGACTTACTAGCTGAAATTGGCTACAAGCAAGAGCTAAACAGAACTTTTTCAACCTTCCAAGTTTTCGGTATTGCTTATTCAATTATGGGTCTATTGCCATCAATTGCATCAACTACAGGTACAGGTTTAACTTCAGGCCCTTCAGGTTGGTTATGGAGTTGGGGTGTTGCTTCACTTTTTATTTTAGTTTTGGGTACATCGCTATCAGAATTAAGTTCAGCTATTCCAACCTCTGGTGGTCTATATTTCTGGACGTACTATTATGCTCCTGAAAATATCAGAGTTGCTTTATCATTTGTAATTGGTTTTTCAAATTCAATGTCTTTATGCGCCGGTTTGGTTTCCATTGGTTATGGTAATGCACAAGAAATCTTAGCTGCCATTTATATGACCAAAGATGGCGACTTTGAGATTACCGCTGCTAAGACCTATGGTGTCTTTGCCGCTTGCGTCATTTCCCAATGTGCTTGCACCTGTTTGTCTTCAAAACATATTGCTTGGTTACAAACTACTTCATCGGTGTGTAACACGGGTTTAATTGTATTATTCTTGATCGCTGTTCCAATTGGTACTGCTAGAAATGGATCTTTCAATTCGGGAGAATTTATTTTCGGTACTGTTCAAAATTATTCAGATTGGCCAAAAGGTTTCCAATTTTGCCTCTCAATGATGACCGCCGTTTGGACAATTGGTGCGTTTGATAGTTGTGTTCATATGGCCGAAGAAGCTAAAAATGCTTCATTTGGTGTCCCTATTGGTATTGTTGGATCCATTTCATTTTGTGGATTTGTTGGTTTCTTCATTATCTTGTGTGCTTGTGCATGCATGAGTACTGACGTTGCAACCGTCCTAGCAACCGATACTGGATTTCCAATGGCTCAGATCATTTATGACTCTTTGGGAAGAGAATGGGCCGTTGCAATGATGGCATTGACAGCATGTTGTCAATGGTTGATGGGTTCTTCCATTTTAACTGCTTTATCACGTCAAATTTGGGCTTTTGCTAGAGACGACGGTTTACCGTTTGCTTCATATGTTAAAGTGGTTCATAAAACATTGAAAGTTCCAATGCGTGCTGTTTTCTTTGCCACTGTGTCTGGTTTATTACTAGGTTGTTTATGTCTTGCTGGACCAACTGCATCTGGTGCTTTGTTCTCAATTGGTGTTAGTGGTAACATTGTGGCTTGGACAATGCCTGTTTTCTTGAAGTTGACTTCAGGCAAATCGAGATTCCATCCAGGTCCTTTCTATTTAGGCCATACCGCTTCAAAGGTGTTAGGTTGGGTTACTTGTTGTTGGGCGTGCTACGTTTTACTTATCTGTATGTTCCCGGCTTCAAAGACTGTTGAAAAAGACACCATGAATTATACAGTTGTCATTTCATGTGGTGTTTGGGGCTTGTCGTTGTTATATTTCTACGTCTATAAGTATAAAGTGTATCATGGACCAAAGAGTAATTTGTCACCTGAGGATTATACTGATCATGACGCGGTGCCTGTCCATATTCACGATCTCTTAGAAATTAAAGATGAAAAGAGCTCTCGTTGATTGACATATAGTATATGGGGCCACAATTTCAAATATTCTTTAGTGTTTTTGTTTTTCCTTGCTTTTTTCGCAACATACTTTAGTAATACTAGTTTCTTTTTCAATAAATGCTTTTTCTTATATATCAGAGCACTGGTTTTGGTAAAAAGGGGGTTGTCCTGCAAGACAGTCTTTTACAGCAGTACCAGAGTTTGTTGAAAAGTCAGTCTTAAATCTAGATTTAAATTGGTTCTGAATTTTATGTATTCTAAAAAATGCAACAATAGGTTCTAGATGCTTAAAAGAAAAAAGAACTAAACTGTACAGTAGGTACCTAGGTTCAGTTTTTAGCCTTTTACGTTTGTCTAACTATTAAATAGACGTTGTTGATGGACTTCAATATCATAGCTTAAAACAAACTCACTTGAAATTCCGAAAAGAGAGTTTGAATTTTAGATTTTCAGACAGAGTAAAAAGAAAAAAAAAACGCAGAGTTCAAAAGCGTTTTCGTAATCAGATACCCAAAACAAATCTTTTGAAGTTTTCATTTTCAAAAAAAAAAAAAAAAAAAATCTAACCAGGTAATTAATTAACACACTTAGCGTTACCTTTGGTTAAATCACTTAAGCTATAAGAATGCTTGATTACATGCTTAGTATCTATATAAGAAACCACGGAAGGAAAGCATTTAACAGATGCATCTTCATCAAAGCTCTCAGCTGGAACGCATGACTTTGTGATTTGCAATGATTAGAATTTACTTGTTCTAGATTGAATTATCGGGGATTGGGAAATCATTATTGGCCATTTCCAGATCCCTACCTCTTTATGTTATGAAACATTCAATCATACAAGGTAGTTCAGTTGGGGATACCTCCCCGGGCTTTAATTAAAATAGTAGTAGCTACATACTAAGTAGTTCAATTTATTATAACTAGTAATTAGGTCAGTTGACTGCTTTTAGTAACACAAAGAAAATATAGTTTCTATTAAAAGCTTTGTACCTCTTTCTTGAGGTGAATTCTTCTCCCTTTTTCTAAGCAAATTTCGATTGTGACTTCTTTTGAAATAAGTTGGATCTACAGCTCTATTTAAGTAGTTTCCATCCAACAACTCCAGTGAAAGATATTCTACTGGCCCCTTCAATTGTGGCTCCTAATCAATTGTGGCTCTCAACCTGGGGATTCGTTTCTATTGTAGCTTATTTAATAAATACCACAAATTGTAATTATATATCTAGAATCACACTCCTAAAGACAGTGAAGTTCTGACATGAATTCACTTGCTCAGATTTATATAATTTCTATTGACATTATATGACTTTGAAGACATAATTGAAACAAACGCACAGATTTGTGTTCCTGTATTCTAGTAACTTTATATTTTGCAATTGCATAAATTAGATATTAAATTTCCGATATAGTGTAACGGCTATCATGGTCCGCTTTCACCGGGCAGACCCGGGTTCGACTCCCGGTATCGGAATAATATCTTTTTATTTTTATTTAGCTCTAATAAACAACCTGTGTCCCTTTTTCCTTTTGATTGGCTCTCACAATTAAGGAAAAATAATTCATTATTATCAAATCACATTTACAAAACCGACAATTCGAAATCAAGGAAAGGTCTGGAAACTTCATATATATCTGCAATCGACTTCAACTATCCCTCAAGCCCCTCAACAAAGCTGTGATATCCATCTTTTAAGAAGAAGGAGCTCAACCCATATGCAACCTCTTTGTAACAGGACTACAAGGTACATTTTTTGGCGACTGGTTTAAATTCTAATCATTAGTACATTTAATACGATACATTGTTTGAGAGTAAGCTCAAATAAAAGTGTCACTAACATATATCCCGTGATAAATCCCTGCTTCACGCCCTGCGCTTATTTTTCCAGAAGCTTAACACCAGCATATTGTATTGTGACGTTGCAATAAAACATATACAAAGGCTCAACCAAACTGAGCGTTATCAATTAACCTTATTGTGATTCCAGTGACCTATAAGATTGTTTGAAGTAGGTCATTCCCCCGCAGAAAGAGTTGCCATTGGGCCGGGTCTCAGAGTGATTCACTTCATACTCATATCATACCGTGTTTATGATACTGTCGTATCTTTTCTATAAATTAGCACTTTTATTTGATGTCAAACAGCTTAAACTTGAAACAACTCATTTAAATGACCAAGAGGAGACTCACACATCGTCAAATATTTACCCCATCCTCATTGAAATACTTGCTACAAGCACTGCAATCCAAACGAGAATATGACTTGAATTATGCCAAGTATGCAGGTGCTCACTGTTATTTTTGCTGAAGCCACTTGGGGTTTTATGCTCCACTTCTTTCTTTGAGAAGTTACGAAATTTTATAAACTTGAACTGAATAACTATCCTATTCACTTACAAAAAGGGATACAAGAAGTTTAGCACATCCGCCAGAGCTATAAAATCAGCTAGAGTGTCCTGGAAATCAGTATCCTCCCTGCTTATTAATCATAAGAGATAACGTGGGACAGACCAATTGCCCACTAAAAAAACCCAGCAGCTCAAACTCTTGGGTGCGTCTGTTAGTGTGAACATGGGAACATCCGCACTAAGAACAGGAGCGCGGTTTCTGGAGCTGCGAGTTGTTACGCGCTTGATACAATCAACTCGCCAGTGTTTTTCTTTTTTTGAGAAGACGCTCATCGGGAATAATATAAAACATATCAGCCTGATCTTTCCCTGCCAGTTTGGATGAATTGCAATATGTCTCAAAGAGTTACTTATGGTATTTACCCGAACATATATATATATATCTATAACTTGCTTCGGAGTTTGGCTTTCATAAATTCATACGCATTCTATGGATACGTCTAAACCTCTTGAAAATAACCGAGTGCATGATCGCAAATACCCATTATGAACACAGTCAACAGGTTAGAGACACACATCCTTCCACAACGATGATGCAAAAATCATATCCTATTAGGAGGGAGATAATAGAGTTCTATGCATAAATGTCCCTTTATATGGAACGAGTTTATTCAAGTCTTGTTCACTTTCAGGCTATAGGCTCTTCAAAGGTCCCTCCCTTATCATGATAGTCTAATTTGATCAGAATGGTAGTTCTCTACACCGAGCCAACTTTTGTTCTCGGACCGGGACACAGGGTAGGCAGGGAAAATAAAAATTTCCCATAGGTTGCACACGACCCCGTCCATCGGATGTTGCAACAAAACAGAACATGGACCGCCTTTGAGATCTTCTTCTCGGATTTGTTCTACAGGATATAGGCTGTTTAATTGCTGTGATATACAACAACCATGAAGTTCTACGCATTATCTCTGCAGTGTTAATGTTTAACACCGAATTGAGTGTCATGATCTGACACTGTAGAGCCTGGGCAGAGAGTATATATGCCCAATTCCGAGCGAATCCCGGGACGCATTTTAGAGCGAAAATATTCTCATCAGCAGTTTCTCGAACCTGAAACCGAGGAAGAAAGTGAATCGAATCATGCGGCATGTGAAAACTTCATATATATAAACTTTATTTTCCTTTCTCGTTGCTGTCTTTTTTTTTTCCTTCTGGTGGATAATTACTAGCACTATTCTCAAGTTTCAAATATTTTAAACTCAATAAGTTTTTATTATCTCAGAGAGCTTTGGGGCCATTGTTGTTGTCCGAAATAGACTTCGACTTCAAAATTCATACAATCGACTGCCTACATGGCATCCCAAATCGATAACTGCATGGTTAATATGCAAGATTTCGCAGACAGCCTGTCCTTTGGTCTTGTCACCAAGATCAGAAAAAGAATGAACTATAATTTAGGTGATGTGCAACTCAACGATGACACACAATCAAATACATCCTCTTCGCATACTCCCAAATCAAAGTCTCGTTCGACTTCACCTGCTCTATCGTTGACCAATTCTGCTTCACAGATCAGCGATCCCCTTGTATTTGAATACGCGCCTTTTCAGAATGTACACAGAGCTCAAACATCAACGGAAGTCCCAATAATTAGAAACATGAACTCAGACAATACGGAGACTCAATCAAACTCGTTCCCTAAAAGATCGTCCACTATTAATACTATTTCATCTACTTCGAATTTTGTTTTGAAAAGATCACATTCCCAAAAAGTAATAGGATTAGTTTCTAACTTAGCTAAAAAGAGTCGAGATTTAACAACTTTACAAAATACAAGGAAAAACTCTAATTTAAAACGAACATATAGACAAATCGAACCTACAGCTCAGATAGATGTCCACTCAGTACCAACGATAACATTTTCTGTTCCTGATACAAAAATGGACACTTTCTCTGGTAGACACCAAAGCGCGGGATCGAACCAGTTAACGATTTTACAACCTCAATATAGCAATAGTGATTTGTCGAGAACTGTTTCTAGAGTCTCACAGCTGTCGAATTTGTCTACTACTACAGATAATACAAATGCTGCTTCATTCAAGCTAGTGTATGACAATCATTTAATGCCTGGTCTAGTTAGTACCGAGAAATAATCCTGTATTCTATTTGCAATTTTTGTTTTTGTTTTGCTATGTATAATGACTCGGCGTTTATTTTCTTCCTGAAATATACCCGCCTAACTCCCTAATGACCGGTTCTTGTATTTATACCACAGCCTACGCTTCTCTGCTTATTAATAAATTTATATATATATATCGATGTTTCTCTTATGTATATACTGAGAGTAAAGGTCACAAGATCATGATTAATCATCCTTTAGTCAGAGAGTATTTGTAGTTAGATGACTCTTTTTTTCTTTTATCTTTGATCTCAAACCTTAAAGTATACGCACACTGCCAGGAAAAAACGATTTTTTGTCCGTAGGCGGGATGGCACAGCCTGTGGCGAGTGGCGTTAATGCGGAGATAAATAAGTGTAAATAGTCAGTGAATCCTTTGAAACGATTTAAGACGACTCACTGATAATATATGAGTTACATCCGAGCTGCACACCATATTTTCGGACTTACGGAGAATCATTCCAGAGAACATCTTACATACTTATTTGTTGGTATTTGAATGAAGTGAGCTTTTATTAAACTAACAATTAAAAAGTACAAGATCAAAAAAACACTAGGTAAGTAATATCACTATCAACGGGAAATATAGGAAAAAAAAAAAACAGATGTATGTAATATGCAAGTGCCATGCCCTTCCTTGGACACTTAAGAAATTGCCACTCAAAAGGCACAAAACCACATTAAACATAGACTACATTGATCCATCAACTTTGACATACGTCTCGTCATACTTGAGCATAATCGATGTCTCTTCATCTTTGCAATTTGAACATAGTACCTTACTTTGACACCCTTAAACTCATCATCCTATCAATGTTCTAAAACTATACTGACCTGTTATGTTATAAATACCCAATTGAATACCTTGTATTCGGAAGACATTACATGAATTCTTCATCTATCATGTCTTCAAGTAAAGGAGATTGTCTTAATCTTTTGTAAGATCCATTTTCCGAGTAATCTGAATAATATTCCCCGTCATCTTCAAAAGAAACAGCTTCGATAACAGGCGATCTTACAGATGGAGTTGACGCTTCACTATCTGAAGATTCAAAAGTAATCCTCACAAATCCGTCATCTTTTTTATCATCACTATACTCATCTTGCATTTCAACATCTTCTTTGTCATCCATAAAGGTTTGAGCAGGCGGGAAAGCAGATTTCCTGTTCAGAGTTTGATAGTTTCTCTTAAGTCTGTTAACCACCGGTTCATCAACCTTATCCGCAGATAGTTCAACATCAGTAACTGAGTCGTCGCTATCAGATTGTGTCACACTAGACTCAGGAGTATCAGCTTCATCACTGTCAGGTGCTGATTCTAAATCAGATGCAAGATCAGTGGCAGATAATTGCTGATTTTCTTCAAGAAAAGCTGGATCTGAAGGCTTGGAAATAAGTTCGACTGATTTTTCAACAGAAGAACAACCTGGAACTTTTTCTTCGCTTTCACATTCAATTGGAATTCTGATTAATGTATTAATCTTAGCTTCTAAATCTTTTTGTTTTTGCTGAAGTTCTTTTTTCATTCTAAGATGCTTGGCCAATTCTAGTTTTCTTTGTTTTTCCTTTCTTTCTTGAATCTTTTGAAGTCTGGCATTTTCAGCTGTTTTAGCTTTTTGTTCGGCTTCAGCTTGGGCTTCTAACTCGGCTTTCCTTTGAGCTTCGACTGCAGCTTTTTGTTTGGCTTCAGCTTGGGCATCTAACTCGGCTTTCCTTTGAGCTTCGGCTGCAGCTTTCTTCTTAGCTTGCTCATGCGCAATGTTCAAACTCTCTCTGTGATTATCAAAATCACCGAACAAAAGTTCTCTCAAAGCCTGAGCTTGCTTCAAGACATCATTACGTTGTCTTTGCTCATGTTCTTGTTGAAGTTGTTTTCTTTCTCTCTCTTTTTGTAAAGCATCTTGTCTTTGCTTTTGCGACTCTAATTTCCTTGTTTCTTCACGTCTGTCGAAAGCATTCATTATTCTTTGTAAATGTTCCAAATTGGACCGTTCTATTTGAGGTTTTGCTTTAGCAATAATGACTAACAGACAGTTACCGTTCCTGATCAGCTTTGTCTTTAATTTCTTCTTTAGATCTGCGTCATTTGGTAGCTGAAAGGATTGACGATACTCATCTAGTTCGGACTTAACTTGTAAGACTCTGGTTTTTGGATTCAAACTGAATTCATAGTCTCTAAATTTAAAACCATTACTGGACTTGTTCGTTGAACTGACAAGCTCACCAAAGACGGAGATTTGAGTTCTTTGGTGAGATTCTGGTTTTTCTAATAACAAATAATAGTTTGATTCGTCTTCTAACTTTTGATTCTCAGGCTTGACGATCACACGTTGTTGTCTTTTTTGCTTAGTTGTTAAACGTTGGGGTTGTTCGAATAAATAGAATTCAGGGAATGAACGTTCAGTTGGAGGAGCATTATTCGCAGTGTCAGCTGCGTGATTGTAATATTGTGGGGTAAATAATAACATTTTGCTTGAAAATAATTATGAACTCTAGAGCTTTTAGTATCTTTGTTTATCACTTAGACACACTTAGATATGTATGTATTTATAATGATGTTTATCTTATATCTTAATGCTATGTGATAACAAAAGTTGGTTATCAGAATTCAAGCAGAGACTTTGGCTCTTTTTATACATACTACAGCCCGGTCCCATTTTGCCCTCTTCGATGCTCCTCCTTAACGTAGGATCTCAGAATTATTAAGCAGGAACACTCAGGCATGGGCCATGGAACGCGGGCCGTGTCTCGCGCACCTGTAGATCCTTCTAGAAAATGTCCATGCCAGGGGACCACTACCAGAACTCACGCCGCGCCTTCCATTTGGATCTCAGCGAGAAGCGTAGAGTATTCTAGAAAAAAATACTGTCTTCCACGCACTATTTCCGAGCATCTGCTCTCTGGTAATGATTTATCAGCGCTTGTGATTTGCGACCAACAGTGAGCTTACTAACCCCATCATAGTGGAAGTTGTGTACAGTTGCTGGAATCATCAACCTCTCTACCTTTGTAGCGTGACAGCCAAAGCGCTGGAAGTCATTAGCATGGTTTTCTTTGATTACGATTCATTCAAGAATTGATTTCAACTGCGACTTAAAGCTATCTACTAAAATATATTAGCGAATTGTACATTCAATGGAATACATATTAACCTATCTATTCATTATTATACAATATACTCTTTTATGTAAAAAACTATATAAGTGAGACCTATAATAACTGACGCCAGCAAAGACAAAAACCGGTATAAACAAAAAACAAAGACCTATCCACACGAATAAATCTATAAAACTGTAAATTCATGACCAAAGAACAAAAAAAAAGAAGCATAGTATACTTAGGGGGATATGCAGTTATCCCAAATAATATATGGCATTAAGCATAATATATGCTTAATGCATCCAACGATAATAATAAGTTACAAAAACAAAGAAACCAGGTAATGAGAGTTATATGACAATATATATTTGTAGAATGAAAAATAGCAATTAATATTACAATTTTAATGATACTGGAAAAGGAAGAAGAAAATATCCGAGGTCAAACGTCCAAAAATAGTCATTTTTCTTTGTCTTGAACTAGTTTAGAAGACCCAGGACATAATCTTAGAGTACCATGTTTCCTTTATAGAATCATCACTTTCTTCGGCTAACTCTTGTTCATGTTTTTCAATGTCAGCTAGACCAGTAGTCAAATCAGCTTCAGAAAATTTCTGAAATTTGGTTCTCTTGAATAATTTCCAGAAAGCATATAGTCCGATGTTAACAAAAATCATCAAATAACTGAACAAGAAGTTAGAAATTTTCCACCAACCCGGTAAGAAAACAGTGTAGCCAATTGCAAATATTTGCAGCCAGATAAACAAACCTGCAATATAAATTGAATAAGGTTGAAACCACGATTTATAAGGTAATGAGGCTCTATCTATGCCTTGAGCTTTTAATGTATGGTAAAAACAGATGTAGGTGATAACCATCCAACCATAGTTGATCAACTGGGCACCTGTGCATAAATTGACGATCCAATCCAAGACAACTGCCGAATCTTTGCCCAATTGCAATAATGACAACAGAGCAAAAACTGTAGTGAATGCAGCAGCAAAAATTGGAATACCATTGGCGTTACAATAACAGAAGAATTTTGGAGCAAATCCTTTTTTAGCCAATGAATACAATTGTCTTGAAGCGCAGTAGTAATAAGAGTTTCCTGCAGAAAATGCACTCAAAATAATAACAACATTGATGATATGTGGAAGCACGCTAATGTCCATGTTTTGAATCGCAATAACGTATGGAGAAGCAGAAGCATCAGACTTGCCGCTAGTGACGGAGGCAATTAATTGAGGGTTAGTGCAAGCAACCAAGATACCGACTGACAATGAACCACCAATGTAGAACAAAGCCAACCGGTAAATCACTGTCTTGAAAGCAGTTTTCATGGTTTTACGTGGATTTTTAGCTTCGCCTGCAACCATAGATAAATATTCAGGGCCGACACAAACAAAAGAAGCTTTGGCCAAAGCTGCCAACCAACCATGCCATTTTCCCAGAGAATTAGTCGTAACATATTTGGCAAATGGACTGACATTGAAATTTCTAAAACCAAAGGCATCTTTTTGAGGGTTACCACCAACCATAGTGATGAAAGTGAAGAAAAGTAAACCAATGGCTAGAAACAATTTTGTGAGGGAGAGATAAAACTCGGATTCACCATACCATCTAACGGTCCAGATATTGAAGGCAATGTACAGGACAATTTGAATAGCAAAAGCGATACCTGGAGAGTAGTCACTTCTCCAAAAGTGAACCAACGTATTACAGGCGGTAATTTCAAAAGGAATGTATAGAGCTTCAACTAAGAAAAAATTCCAACCACTAGCAAACTCAACGGCTTCGTCAACTACTCTGCCAGACATTTCAATAAACGGAGATGTAGTGGGCATATAAACAACGATTTCGGCAATAGCACTAGTCAACATCAAAATAATAGTCGTCCAGAAAGTGAAAGCAATAAGTAAAGAAGCTGGACCACCTCTGACCAAACCTGTACCTATCGTGACAAAGAGACCAGTACCAATGGAACCACCAATGGCAATCAACTGTATTTGACGAGATTTTAAAACTCTTTTAGTTTCATGGGACTCATTGAAATCAAAAAAACCTTGATTATTCGAGGCATATAAAGATGATGAATCTGTAGCATTTTCGGCGTCTTCATATTGTGAAACTTCTGCCTCCTTCTTGGGCAACTTGGAATCAAGCGAAGGGCTATTTTGGCCTCTCAAAAATGAAACCATTATGTATAGATGTTGTGTATATATTTGTAAGCGAAAATAATATGCTGGATGCTTTATAGAAATATGAGAACCAAAGAATGAATCCAAAAATACGGTTACAGTAAACTATGAGAGTAGAAAGGAAACGAGATAAAAGAACTTACAAGACGCAAGATATCTAATCTAATAAGTGAATCTAGTCTATTCAAAAGAAACTGGATATATCACCCATTTTATGCGAGAATAATATATTTAAACCCCAAATATGTCTTTAATGAATGCACAACAGCAGAAAAGACTCCGATGAAATAAAAGAAAAAAAAAAACGAAAAAGACAAAAAAGACAAAAAAAAAGCAAGAAAAAGGGCAGCGCCGCACAGCTCACTATTTTCTCATGCACAAAACCTGCGCTTCTTTATTGTACAAACATTTACTATGACGTATAGTGGCGCATATTATTGTAGGCTGTTTGGCTTTCCGGTGACAGGCAGGGTTTCCAGTCAGGGGATTACCGAACAGGTTTAAGTGCTTCTTGTTGTTAGTAGTCCCCACCAAGGGGTATGATTGGTTTACTTACTATTTGTTTGATACATAACAGGTACCCAAAAGAGCAGACTGTGCTTTTGCGTAAGAAAATAAAGAGATTACTCTCGTGGTGGATAGTCATTTACGTGTTATTCTAGTCAATCACCGTATATATATATATACCATTCATTAAATTAAACGGTATGACTCGGAAGTTGAAAAAAAAGTCTATTTCAAATTAAGCCATTTCAGTCTGATTGACCATGTACTCAAATATCGTATACTATTTATTAACCCGTCATACACATTTTTTTGCTTGGAGAATAGTTAAAGACTCAAGGGCTGAGTAGTCGCAGTAACAAGTGGGTAGAATAATAAGCCTTCAGTTACTGAACTCTTTAAGTGCCAGGAATACGAGCGCAGAATGTCATTTTAAATGCCCACGATACTACTGATCTCTACTATGTTGAGCCACATTCCCTTATAGTGAAGGTAGATTGATCATGGGAACACTCACACAGCGAAGACAAAACAATATCATCATCAAACTCTCCTGATCGAACGGAGCCAACAGCACTTCCCGAAGCAACAGCCCCTTAAGCGGCCCGCCTCTACCTATTAGGGGAAAAAAAACTCAACTGCACCGCAAGACCCGATCTAGTTACTCGGAGAGCGGCTATTGTCTCTAAAGCAATTCCGAGACTTCTAACAATCGCCCCTTGTCACTTCCGATTGTTTCACAGTAACTGTATTTTTTGTTTCACTGTTCAAGCTGACGTCATATTACAATGCCTTGAACTTTGCCTATGTGGTGTCTTCTACAAGCCAACAAACACATAATATATCTTCGAGCGCTTGTGCAATGTGATTGTATTCTGTCTTCTAACAGTTGTCACATAACATGCTATAAGAAAATTTAGTTAGACGTAGGAAGAGTAGACCAAATAGACCAAACCAGTTTGGTCTGCATCTGGTTTGCAAACTGACTACAAATGTACATACTTCTCCGATGCTTGACAGTTCAACTGTCAAGGGAGTTGAATAAATAAGAATGAGTATGTTCTAAAAAGCTTTGTATTACGTAAGAGAAATTGATCCCAAATAACCTATATAAATACATATCTAATTCACTCAGTATACCAGAACATATTCTACAGTCTGATTAATCAGTACTTCAACTATATATGAACGACGCGTTAGAGTAGAGATCCAGCATTGGATTCTCCCCTGTTTTGGTAGTTGTATTCTCAATGTCTCCCCACACTTTCAGAAATTCTGCATGTGTGCTTATATTGCTGATCTTACCTACAATTTGCCTGTATAAGTCACTAGTCACAGCAAAATCCGTAGGAAACATGATATCAAAGTATCCCAGATCCGACATGTAAGAATCAACAGTGATCATTCTATCTTTATGCATAGTTTGAACTACTGGTGATTGATAACCTCTCACTCCGTTGTCGAGTTTATTGAAATCAGATGAGACCAATTGGTGATTTGGAAAATAGTGCTTTAATATTTCAAATAGTTTAACTAGTCGACTGGGGATAAATTCAGGCTCACTTAACTCGTTTCTTAATGGATTAAATGCATTCTTAAATAGTTTAGTAGCTCTATATTGGTTAATCGGATGATGTTTTAAGGTCGACACTGAGTGATTTCCTTTCTCTCTCAAGTGCAAAAATTGTAACGTCCAATCATCTAATTCGGGAGAGTAAAATTCTTTGAAGTTGTTGTTTTCGTCAATTACGACGTATCCTTGGAACGGTTGATTAGTGTTGATGTCATACCTGACAACATCATGTGGCAAGTTATCAAACACTTCTAGAGCTATCACAAAACATGGTTCATACACTGTAGTGTCCCAGTCCAAGATGGACTTATTGATCACCTCCACTTTATCCATGTGTCTCGATAGTCTTTTAGTCTGTTTGTCGAACATCTTGGATGAAATTTCAATGATCTTGTATTCAGTTCTCTCATAAACATCAGGTTGCATTTCTTTGATGTAATCCATAATATTGAGCATCAAAGTACCGTTACCACCGCCAATTTCATAAATAGTCAAGTCATTATAAGGATACTGATTTAGTTTATAATTCACTAAAAGATATCTAGCTAAAGCTTGTCCATAGTAAGGCTGAAATAATTCTGTAGGAGTATGCCATAATTGTAACGACGGTTTTTCTAAGTTAAATTCATTTTTGATTCCATGTTTTAAAACTGGTAATGTCTCCTTATCGTATTTATCATATGCAGCTAGCCATTTATTCATAAATTCGTCTTGTCCTTCTAATGCTTTATAATCAAATGGCTCCGAAGGTTGAAAAATGACAGCTTCTCTTGAAAAGTATCCATAATGAGGATTATATAATGAGTTCTCTATAAAATCAGAAGCCAACATCTTGACAGATATAGGTTTTCTAGGCCTTTTAGCCAATCTCCTTGAATTTGTCAGGGGATAAATATTAAAAATCTGAGAGTTTTGCTGATAGTTTAAACCTTCAACACCACCTTGTTCAAAAATAAGTTTGAATATATTAGCGTGTCCCTTCTGGCCATTAGCCAAGTCTCCCTCGGTAGGCAATCTATACTGAATTGTACTTGGTATGACGGAATAATCGTGAATAAATGGTTCTCCCTTACTCACTTTGGATTCTTTCTTCCTGAGAGCCAGAGAGATGGAAGTAGAATTGAAATACCTTATCTTTGTGATCTGTCTTGGTAAATAAAACATCAATTGATGATGCCTTAAAGATATCATCTTATCCAGTAGTTTATCTATTCTGTACCTTCTCGTTAATATATATATATATATGATAAAAAAATTCACTTCTTTTGGTATTGAAAGGTGTTTGGACTCTTTGACTGAGTGAAGGGAAAGTAGGACCCCATTGATAAGTATTACTCCACTTTTTACCCAAAGACGAGATATCTACTGCCATTTCGAACTTACGTGCACTCTCAAGGAAAATTTTAAAGTAGTTGTTCCTGGTACTTGGCTGGTTCTATATTAGAAGATAGTAATTTGGTAGTGTTATGTGGTATAAACACAGACAGGAACTCAGATCATGTACTAGACTTGTCGTGAAAAGAGAATTAATAATACACACTAGAAGCTAATCAAAAAATGGGTGTTCCTGCCCTTTTCCGCTGGCTATCAAAGAAATACCCTAAGATCATCTCTCCTGTTATTGAGGAAGAGTCCATTGTTGTTGGGGACATTGAGCAACCTCCATTATACTCTAACCCTAACCCTAATGGAGAATTGGACAACCTATACCTAGATATGAACGGTATTGTGCATCCTTGCTCTCACCCGGAAAACAAACCTCCTCCTGAGACAGAAGCTGAAATGATGACTGAAATTTTCAGATACACAGACAGGGTCTTGAATATGGCCAGACCTAGAAAAGTCCTTATGATTGCAGTGGATGGTGTTGCACCAAGAGCTAAAATGAATCAACAAAGATCAAGAAGATTTAGATCTGCAAGAGATGCGAAGATTGCTCAAGAGGAGAAAGATCGACAAATTCAGGAGAAGGAAGCTCGAGGTGAACTCATTGATCAAGCTGTTAAAGGTAAGAAATCATGGGATTCTAACTCTATCACTCCAGGTACTCCTTTCATGGATATTTTGGCACAATCTTTAAGATATTGGGTCGCTTATAAATTGAGTTCTGATCCAGGTTGGTCCAATTTACAAGTTATCATAAGCGATGCTACTGTGCCGGGTGAAGGTGAACATAAGATCATGAATTTTATTAGATCTCAAAGATCAGATCCAGAGCATAATCCTAACACCTCTCATTGTATTTATGGTTTGGATGCTGATTTGATTTTCTTAGGCTTGGCCACTCATGAACCTCATTTCAAAGTGTTAAGAGAAGATGTTTTTGCTAAGGATCTAGCACAGAGACATCTGAAAGTTTCTGATCATTTAAATATGGATGAGGCTACGAAGCAAAGATTATTAGATTCTGATCAAAAGAAGCCATTTCTTTGGTTGCACGTGAGTGTCTTGAGAGAGTATCTAGAAGTTGAATTGAATATTCCAAGGCTTCCGTTCAAGTTTGATATTGAACGAGCTATTGATGATTGGGTGTTTATGTGTTTTTTCGTTGGTAACGATTTCTTACCTCATTTGCCCTCGTTGGATGTTAGAGATAACGGTATTGATATTTTAGTTAACATTTGGAAGAGGCTTTTACCGAGTCTCAAAGGCTACATCACTTGTGATGGTAACCTAAATCTAAACGGTGTCGAACGATTGATGCGTGAACTGTCTACTAAAGAAGACGATATTTTCAGAAAGAGATATGAAAATGAAAAGAGGAGAGAACAGAACGACAAAAGGAGAAAGGTTGAAAAAGAGCAACAGGATATTGTCAAGAAGCAACTCCTGCAAACTGTCTCCAAAGGTAAAGACAATGCTCCTATTATTCCTTCACAAAATATGGCATTGACTAGTTTGACGACAGGTCAAGCTGCAGGCGGATTGATTATGAATAACAATGAAATTGTTCAAAATATTAGTATCATTTCTAAGGCGAATACTGCGAATAAGAGCGTTGCTGATATCCTGAAACAAAATTTAATGATGAAAGCTTCATCTACAAGTGCCGCAAGTGTGATAAATAGCGTCAAAGAGGAAGTCACCGAAGAAGAAAAAATGGAGCCAATTGACGTATCCGAAGCTACTTCGTCAGATTTAAAGAGAACTGCATCCAATGCTTTCACTTCTTCAGAGTCTTCAGACTCCGAGACTGAACCTGAAGATGGTGGAGATAAAGTGAGGCTATGGGAACCAGGTTATAAGACTCGTTATTACGAATCTAAATTCAATACAAAAGATCCAGAAGAGATCAAGAAGATTAGAAGAAACATGATGGAATGCTATGTTGAAGGTATTTCATGGGTTTTATTGTATTATTATCAAGGATGTCCTTCCTGGAATTGGTACTATCCATTCCATTATGCTCCATTTGCTGCTGATTTTGATAATTTACAGGATCGCCACATTGAGTTTAAATTAGGTACACCTTTCAGACCATTTGAACAATTGATGAGTGTCTTGCCTGCTGCTTCAGGTCACAACTTACCCGAAGTTTTCAGACCTTTAATGTCTAATCCTGAATCTGAAATTATTGATTTTTATCCCGAGGACTTCTCAATTGATATGAACGGTGCTAAGATGTCATGGCAAGGTATTAGTTTGCTTCCTTTCATTGATGAGACAAGACTATTGAAAGCCGTCAGAGAGAAGTATCCACTGCTGTCTGAGTATGAGGTCCAACGAAACACCAATAAAGGTGAGAAACTTTTCATAGGAAGAGATAATAAGCATTTCAAGCAGTTACAATTTTTATACGACGATAATCAAAACCAGGAATCCAGCAAAAAGTCAACCCAGGTTAGTTTCCATTCCCAACTAACTGGGTTAGCAGGTAAAGTGTCAGCCTCGCAAGGATTTGATTCAAAGTCGATTTTGAAATATCATTTAGATCTTGAGACCGATAAATATGGGGATATTCCAAATGATTCCTATCTGAAAGTTGAATACAGAATGCCAAATAAGGTTCCTGGTAAATCGATGATTTTAACTGGATTCAGGTCTCATTTGAGAGTGTTGACTCAACAAGATAAAGATCAAATCATATATGGACAGAACAATAGATATCAAAGAAATAATCGTCATTTTGAAACCAAGAATGATATCGATTACAAGCCACACGTTGGTCCTCATGGTGAAACGATGTATAGTTTAAGAGTTGGTGGTTACAAAAGTTTTATTCATATGTACGAAGTCGAAATGAATAGCTATCAGCAGACCCAACAAGATTTCAACCAAGGTAACCAACAATATCAGAACAACCAATATTATAACCAAAATCAAAACCAAAACGAATACTACAACGAGTTCCAGAACCAGAACCAATACGGGAATAACAGTAGAGGTGGATATAATAATAATGGTGGATACCGTATTCAAGGTAGTTATAACAATTACAACAGCAATTACAACAGCAATTCTAACAGCTATAACAATCATAGCAACAACAATAGCGGTGGATATAATAATTATAACAACAATAATTATAGTGGCCATAATAGTTATAACAGCAATAATAACGTTGGCTTTAACAATAATAATAACGGTTATCAAGGTGGATATCGAGGTAATTATGGTAACTATAGACAGAATAATAATGACAAGTACAACAACGGTAGTGGACGTTGGTAAATGGTTGTGCTTGATTTTGAAAATAACTAAATTCCTATATATAGCACAGATATACGTAATATTGGACTTCTAGCCAGATTTTCAACTAATCACATGTCTATAATGGATAAGTAAATTAGATTCTATTTTGAAGTCTAGCTTTCGAGATTTTTAGGTTTTTCATTTTTAAATGCGCAGTAGATATTTATCCAAAAAAGGTGACCGAATCCTGTCTTTCCGTATGAAGCCATTAACAAATCCTGTCAATGTTGACACCCACTACTTGTTAGGTTTTCACATTTTTGCTTGTATCGTAAAGGAAATATTAGAATATTGAAATACTCAATCTATTCTATCTGAAATTTAAGACTGATGAGAAAAATGACAAAACTTCAGAATTTTAATGTTTTATCAAAACAGTTTAGCAACTTTTCAAAGATAATATCTGACTGGGATGACACAATCACTTCAAAAGATACAATATCTTTAATGTTTAATATACTTCCCAAAGATGCAGAGTGTCAACTAGACTACTTTTATAAGGTTTACATGGATGCTTATGATGATTTCATTAATAATATTTTGCCGTCTAAGTCTTACAAAGACAGAGACACGATAGAGAAAGAGATTGAGTTTCAGAAAGATAATAAGAAGGTTGAGATCAGTTCATTGCTTGAAGTTATAAGATTGAGAACTTTTAAAGGTGTTAGTAAAGTAGATTTCCAGAATCAGGTAAGTAACGTGAAAATCAGACCGGGATTTGAAGAGTTCTACGACTTTATTCACACTAAGCAAAATGACGTGACATTTTCAATTCTGAGTGTCAATTGGACAGGTTTGATAATGAATGAATATTTTAGAACGAATTTCAAGAAGCAGCCATATTCAATTGTTACCAATGAGTTTGAGTTTGACTCTAGTGGGAACTGCACAGGCGATGTTGATGGATCGATAGACATTAGAACAGGATACGATAAGCTCCTTGAAACAAAGTCAATGATAAAATCAAATGATAGTACATTATACATAGGTGACTCCACTACAGACGTATTATCGATGATTAACTGCAACAAAGCTATTATAATGAAAGGAGGATCCGCAAGTAAGACTTTGCGGAGGATGGGATTTACAGTTCACAACATAGATCAATGTATAAGCGAGTCGGAATCTACGAAGGTTAAATTTCTTGAATTAAATGATTGGCATGAGCTTATCTATGTTTTAAACCCTAGTTTATGCAAATTGTGAACCATAGAACTGAGTCATCTACTGGTTGATCTTAGTTTTTTTTAAAGTTTCCATTCATATACGTTATTATAATTTCATTGTACTGAAGATTATTAGGTAGAACCTTTTTGATATGATTAGGTAACAAAATATATATAAAAGTTGATTATTATTGTACATAGAGCAATGTATTAGCAAAGATTTAAGAATTGAAAACAACATTTAAAAAAAGCGAAATTAAAATCACAATTTTGAGTTAGTATCTAATATAACTTAAACGAACTAACTAGTAGTACTAACCAAATAATCTAACTGGTTGGTAATGATGGAACATAACTCTGTCTTATTAATATCTCTGTTCGTAAAATATTTCAAATTCAATTTCAAATCACAGATATAAAATTTCATATTCTGCCATTGAAGTAATTCAAAATCTAGTCCAATGTCATCGATCAATCCATCACCATACAGTCTTCTCCTTTCTTTTGTTTCAGGATCATAAATAATTCCGTCACGCTCTAAATTCCAAGGATCCAATTTAGGGAAATTAGAATGAATGAATAATATTCTAGGATCTTCAGAAACAGTTTCTTTTGTATCTATATATTTCTGGAATAAATTGTAATCGTCATTTGGATTGTACTGTCCCATTGCACTTCCAATATATTCCCCATTCACAAACCTACCTAAACTTTTGACAAATCTCTTAACTTGATAGAATGGTTTCTTCAATACATGAGCAGCAGCTATAAAAGTTTCCTTGTCACCTTCTCCATCCGAACCTTGAGAGAATAACGGATAGAAATAGTCGGGCCCATAAATGTTATAATATAAAGCCAAAAACATAACTTTTGTGTGACTATTTTTGGAGATAAGCAACTGGCCCGACTCACTTGAAGGATCAGGTATTGCGCCTTTCAAATGATGTAACGGGACCTCACCAGGTGAGTAATTTGGCTTAACCGATTCACCATACTGTTTGAAACCTTCACTTATCTTGACAGACTCGTCTATGTCAACTCCAACGATATTGTAAAACGAAGGTGAAGTTGTTCTTTTCCAGAAATCTGGCCAAATGACTAATCCTTCCGTAATGAAAGGTTCTGTCTTAAATAAATAATCAGGTGCCAATAAAGGTGTGTTATCGGCGTCTAACAACAAGACATTTTCAAAGCTTGAAAGTATTAGCGCTAATGCTTTGTATTGATAGCCATGAAATTCAAATTCTCGAGCAGTGTCTTCTCCTATCAAGTGAGGTAAGAATATACATTTGGCGTCGAATGCTGGAAGTATTCTACTACATAACTGAAGCTCATATTCGTCTAAAGTTGGAATCAAAATCTCGATGGGTAATACAGATCCCAATGATCTCAAAGTTTTGATTGATAAAAGCGCCAACCAACTAAATTTCCCACCACCGACATAGACAACACCATTTCCTTTGTATGAGTTCTCTGGTAATGTATCAGGTAAATGTTTAACTGCGTATTCATGAGAGTTTTTCAATGATTTGATTTCAAAGTCTGTTAATTTCAAGAAGCTGGACAAGTACTCTTTCGATAATGAAGGTCCGTCACCGACAATATCATAACCAGCGTGATAGATTCTGTCTTCCGATCCATAACGATTCAGGACGCCAACGTTAGGTTTTGCATCACTTAAAACTTTAAAGACATCTTGTAAATACTCTCTACGATGCTCCATCCTCAACCTACTCAGATCTTCTAAAGAGTTCTCATTGATGAATTTTAGTTTATCAATATCATCTTGACTTAGATCTGGAAATTGATTTGCAGTTCCTTGTTTTTTATTCTGGTCTAAAATCTCTTTAGCCGTCTGTTTTGATTTTCGCTGACTACTTTTGTTAATTACTATGCCGCCAGTCTTTTGGCCATGTGTTGATTGTTCATGTTGAGAGCTGTAGAACGAAGTTCTCAGCAAATTTATTAGTATTATGAACGCAAATGCAATTGCTACTAAGGTGGCTAGCTTCCTCCTACTTCTGAATCTGGGCAACATGGCAATTGAATTAATATCTCTATGTCAATGAGTTTTGTTTAACACCATTGACAGTCAATGTTTTCGAAGAAATAGTTTTTCGTACCTTGGCTGAAAAACAAAAAAAAACAGACGCTAGGTAAAGTACAAAATGACTATCTTTGCTTTGGCGTTCCCAGAACTGAGGGTGCGTGTGCCTAACGAGTCAAAAAATTGTCAAGATTAGCAGTGCTGTCAGAGGCATGAATACATGCATGTAGTGGTAGAAGAGCGTTTCAGGAGCTTTCTACAATATATAGTGGTGACAGTATGACATTGCTTATCGTTCTTACTTTAATATAACTACACACAAACAGACAATCGATGGACAGACGAGCCACCAGCAGGAGGTGAGGTACCGTAGCAACCCACCATGCGCAGAGAAAAGCTAATCTCATTCTGCCGCGGGGGCAGTGACAAAAAACGGCTGGCTGGCTATAAACCTAAATTACTTCTCCAGCACAGGGCCGGCCAAAAACCTCGTAGATCTTTTCGCTCAACAGGGGACTTATCTTTTTGTTGCCTACGTGATGTTGCAGGGCATCGCTCACCATCGTTCCCTTGTCTCCAGAGTACGTGCGGTACTGCGCGATGAGGCATTTGGGAGTCTCAAAATACTGCTGGATCACTACCGCTTTCTCCAGCGAGATTCCACGTATGCACATTAGAATCCTCACAAACATCTCTCTTACAGTTATCAGGTTCGACTTGGATAACATCGATTGGAAAGTGGAAAAATTGTAGACAACTTGACTTCGTCCTTTGAAACGGGCCCGAAATTTGTTCAACACTACAGAGTAGTCATGTTGCGATTTCAGATTTTTAGGCTCCAGCACCAGCAAAGGTTTGTGTTTATGCAGCGCTTTGATCTTCTTCGTCAGTCTCGATAATAACCGAACAGTATCATCACTATCTTTTGTTCTCTTGACATGGAACCCTGAGTTTGTGACAGACATAGACATGGAAGTCTGGATTGCATCACTAAATCTAGAGACATCACTGGCCATTTGTTCTTCAACAACGTAGAATATCATAGACATTCCTGTTCTCTCTAATCTAGCTTTCTGTTCAGTGAATCTACCATCCTTAATGGACCCAGCAAAATCGTCCAACCTTTTCCGTTCAAATATGAAATCTAAAATTGCTTCTTGTTTACTCTCTCTATGTCTAGCAATCCAGGTACCATCGCCAACACTCAACGCTTTCACAAAATTATCCACTTGTAATTCGTTTAAACGATTACTGAAAAAGTCACGTTGTTCTCTTGACCTAACTTCCCTATTGTCAAGTACTAATATTATGTCGAAACTGTTGGATTCCCATACGCTGTAATGTGTACCTTCAAACTCTCGTTTAACTATTGTTGATCTGACGTTGGATGGAAAAGACGTGTTAGATTGCATATGTTGTAAAGGCGACGAGTTCATATTATTAGTTTTTGAAGATACAGTATTTACCTTAGGCGTGGTCACTGAAGCTGGAGAGCTTCCAAACCTGTCATCGGCACGTTCACTTTGAATAGCTTCATAAACTTTTTTCAAACCTTCTGCCACCTCAGTTCCCGCTTCGGATAGGTAATAATGTAAAGGTCTACCACTAGATTTCACATATTCATTCCTCTCTAATGTTTTTATACTACTCCAAGCAGAATGAAACTGTCCAGTTGATGGGTTAGATATAAAACTAGTAGTACAATAAGGGGATCCTAATCTGACGATATCCTCCTTAGTTAAACCGTTACGTTCAGGATCATTGATAATTAGTGCTAACATTATAGCGTATCCACCAGTATTCTTGTTCGGCACATATTTTCTCGGTTTCTTAACCTTCTTATTGGCAGGTAGATCCTTGTCTTCAAGTTCATCAACATCAGCTTCTGGGGAAACTGCTCCTGTTTTCTTTCGCTTCTTAGTTCCAGCACCACCAGGTATTTCAGGTATAGCGTCCAAGGTTGGAAACTCACATCCATTCTCGTCACAGTAGTTTTCGAGCTTCTTGCTCATTGTGGCAACCATCTTCTCACCAATATATTTCAGACCGGCCAATTGGTCGGGATGTTTGACAGGAAATGGACATTGTCGAAGACTCTGAATAGCTCTTTGATATGTGAGTGATAACTTGGTACGCAAGGTTTGGTGTTTCTTGTATTCTTCTTCAAACCACCCCAGAAACAAATACTTGATATCACTTGGAAGATCCATACTAAATTGTGTACGTTTGTGAATAAATCTGGATTAAAAATTGAAATGTCATGAAAAAAAAAACAGCAGCTTGGTTCCGTTTGACCAACCAGCGTTTAAAGATAAATGAATCAAATAGATGGTACTTTTTCAGAAAAGGTAAATAAAGTGACATCTCGAGCCGAGCGGACGCGACGCGGAATATCTGGTGTAAGTATGTTCATGGAGTTTTAGCGGCAATCTGGGCTCTGTGGTAATTGTCATATTTTTTTACGATTGTCTGGTAACGACATCGAGTCTACTATCAAGATATAAACAGAAAATACACAATTGACGTAATAATCATTGTACTTAAGCAGTACAAATGAAAAAATAGGGACCTTTTACTTCACTTATTTACTTAATGTTATTTCCGTCGGGGCGCGTTTTGTAACCGTCTGGAAAATCGTCGCGTCTGCGGGGGACGATCAAAAAATTCACTAAAATGTAAACAAACAAACAAAAACAAAGGAATGATAAAGAATAGGGAACATAAACAAAGAATGTATCTTTTTTTCAGGCTACAAAACCCATTTCATAGAATAGTAGTCATTAGATTTAAAGAAATAAGAGTTTTTGCAGTTGGGCAATGTCAGACTTACATCTGTCTATATCGAAAATATATGGAACCTCTTCAGATAGTTCTTCCCAGTTCATTACGCAAGACAACCTGATAGCGTACACTGCCAGTGGTGGAGTTGTAATTTGTGAGTTGTCACAAGATTTACAAGTACAATGGCAGAATTTTTACTGTGCAAACAACTTGCAACTGAACGACTCTAGAAATGTTGCCAGCTCAACTAAATTAGATGAATTTGACTTTCCTTTACATGGAGATCCAGAAGTGATCACCAGAGAAGGAACAACATTAGCAGATGATAGTATAGATATTACAAACGATTCTTCCAGTTCAAGGTCAATAAAATTTAAAAAGATAGATGAGCTGAATTTAACTGGGTTGTCCAACAGGGTAAGATCTATTAATTGTATCGCTATATCTCCTGATAAAAAAATGTTAGCTGTAGGTGAAGTTGGATACCAGCCTCGTATCTTGATATACTCATTAGCTCACAATTCGTCATGTAAACCGGTGTACATTATTCAGGAACATCAATTTGGTATTAATTCTTTAGCTTTTTCAAGTGATTCCAAGAAGTTATGCTCTCTTGGATTTGTTAATGACGGGTTCTTAGTCGTTTGGAAATTTCAACATAAGAAGCTATCTTTCAATGGCAGCAATAAATGTTCCTCTATTGTTAATAAACTTGTCTGGCACGATGATCAAATTATCACAGTTGGCTTAAGACATATAAAGATCTGGAAAGAGGATAATACAAGACTTCACAGCTCCATATTGAAAGGACGTAATGTTCTCTTGAGGAGCTTCCTCAATTCCAATTTCATTGATATAGATTGTTTAAATTTCAATGAATTACTAGTCTTATCCGATCAAGGAGACTTAGCATTGATGAATTTGAACGAAGAGTCAATAGTATTGAAAAAAGTTTACCAATTGACATCATCGGCAAATCAGTTCTTAGTTGACCATACTAATGAGAATATTATAATTGGTGGAAACACTTTAGACTTGATAGCCATCGATAATTTGACACTCTCAAGTTCTTCAACTGCTTACACAGATAACATAATAGCCACCCCAAGCTCTCCTACAAAAATTGTGAAAAGATCGGGAATAATGGCATTACAAACAATTTATAACTCAACTCTCGTATACTTAAGAAATGAAGAGATTTTGCATACCGACATCACATTGAAGACAGATCCATCTATCTTAGTCGACTCATTATTGAGAAACCTTATTGGTATTAGGAAATGCCATAATGGAGATATAGTGTTATGGGCAAAGAATGGGATCATCAAGAAGCTGAATGACGAAAACATAGAATTCATTCACTCGTTGTTGCTACCAAGCAATGAACTTATTGAGAATTCAGTGACTGCATTAGACACCGATGGGTCTAATAACTTGATAGTGGGAGATAAATATGGCAGTCTATATTTCTTGCAAAAAAAAAGAGGTTTCATCAGTGGGTTTGTTGAATCAAGTAGAGTCAGAGCACATGAATCAACCGTCAATGATCTGGTTATTTTTCAAGTGTCAAATTTCAAATTCATGGCGTCATGTTCTCGTGATAGAACAATACAGATATTTATCAACAGATCTAGCGATGTAGTTTCTTCTGCTGAATTGACCAATGAAATTGAGGATACATCAACAGAGTGGAAATTATTTCAAACACTTTCCAATAATAGAGGTAATGTGTTGAAACTTACCTTCCATCAGGGAAAATTGATTGCGTCGTCATCTGATAGAACTCTATCGATTTACAAATTTGGGACCTCTGAGGATACAGCAGAGCCCGTTATTTATCAAGATAAAATAATTTCCATCAAAAGTACTTCAATTACATTTGGTGCCCATAATAATGAGTTGATAATTTCAACAAACGATAAAAGTTTACTGGTTTACAGTTTGTCAGATTACGAATTATTAAGAACACTGAAATTGTATAACAATAAGTTTGAATCATTACAAATTGATAACTTCCAAATCCATTCCAATCTAATATTTGCTTCTTGTTCAGATAAATGCATACGATTATTTAATTACAACGATGGGAAGTTAATCAGTTCCAGTTGGGCCCACTCAGAACCTATTATTGGACTCGTATTGACAAATGATAATAAGAATCTTCTGACAGCGAGTCATGATGGATGTATGTTTCTTTGGGAATTAACTGATTCTTCTTTAATGAGTCGATCCAATTTTTCCAGAGGAAATGAAGACGAGATTTTGTTTTCATCGCCGTCTAAAGTGATAAGAAGGATATTAGACAATACCCCGGTATTAACACCGACTAGGCGAAATATAGCAAGTAGTGGTACCGATAAGTTGTTGATATCTCCGTCTGCGAGTCTGTCAGTCTCTTCTAAACTTTGCAGATCTGATACTTCACCATCCAAGACTAAAACTGCAAGTATAACTGCAAGTGGTCACAGTAATAACAGACCAAACACAACACATTCGCTAAATAGATCCCCTACCTCATCAACATCAGCAGCAGCAGCAGCAGCAGCAACTACACACAGATTGAGCAGAACTTCATCCTTGATAAACAAATCATCTTCACCTTCAGTTAAAGCTTCACCGGAATCACCAACATCTAACTTGCGTAACAGATTGTCAGGCTTGAAATTAGAGGAGAAGAAACTGGGAAGACCAGTTATTGATCTAGACGGACTAGTGGTTACGATTACTACTCAGTTGAAAAAATTACAGAAATTGTTAGTTGATGAAGATTCCTCCAGATTATCGGAAAATGGAGAGAAATTTCAGAATTTGAGAAATGAAATGGATAGAACTATGAAATTGTTGCCTGATTATGATACACAATTATTAGATAATTATACAAATTTATTGATAGAGAAAATAATGAGTGTTAAAAATGATTCTGACTGTGATAAAGAGAACATAACCAACAAACAATGAAAAGAAAAAAAAAGAAAAAAAAACAAACACCGAGCTTATCTGTGTATATCTAGATAGATACTATTCACCCTTTTATTTTATTTTTTTGTTGTTTTCCCTCAATTGTGTTATTTGCATCATTTTTGTCATTTGTGACATTTTCCAATTTATGTAACTCTTTCAGCATACTTTGTACTAAAACGTTCTCTTTAAGATCATTCTTATGGGCCAACTCTTGATCCTTCAAAGCGGTCAATTTACGTAATTTTTCAATTCTTTGCTGGTCTTGAGTTAACTCTTCCAAACTGGGAGGCTGTATTCTAGTATAACGTAACCATTGTGACCACTGAACAGGTGGATCTTTAAAGTAGTCATGTATGAATGGTTTTTCGTTTAAAGGTCGATAAATTCGACGGGGTTTAGTTTCTCGATGCTTCTCAACATAGAATTCCCAATATGTGTTTCCTGTCAAGTCATAGCCTGCATAATTAGAATCAATGTCAGTATTATACCGAGGGGGAAATTTCCTGTTAGTAATTAAGGTTCATAAGGTTGAATGTTTGCAAGAGTATATGATTTCATCTGGATAGAATCATAAAAGCAAAATATAAAACAACTTAAAAAACACAGATGTAGATGTAGATCTGGATGTGGGGTAATTATAAATGATTTAACTTAACATACCAACAAAATATCTTTTCCTGAAGGGAATATTTCTCAACGACTTCCATTTATAAAAGATCTGTTTCCATAGGGGCACTAGTCCTTTTAGTTGATCCATTGTTGTGTATAGTAGTTTAGAGATTATGGTAGTCTGGTAGAAGTAATGGTTTAAAGTAAGTCAAAGTTTCATCCTTTCACCTCCGATATATATATCTCTATCTTAGAGATGGAGGTTAAATCGACGCATTAAGCGCCCTTTATGCGTCGATAGACCCGCATTACAAAGATTAAATTAAGACAAGACAAGAAAAACCAAAATGCGATGGTTAATTGTTGTTATCAATGTTGGTACTGCTTGAATAGGTTGGCCCCATGTTTGTGAAGGGGTATATATGGGGCAGTATACATTATTACGAACTACAAATACAACAATAACATTTTTTGTTTCCCTTCAGGCAACCAATTAATCGAGTATACGTCTCACTGGAAGACAAGAACCTTCCTTATTATTATTATAGGATTTACCTACTACATCCATAATATATAGCGCGACACACGCCAATCATCAATAGTTATAACTCCAAAAAATGTCAACAAATGATCCAAATCATACACACAGAACTGAGGATTTGACTTCATTGACCAAACTATGCCCTGTTCCTATAGTATTCGAAGACCATTCCACTGGAAATCACAACACGGAGGATGATGACATATTCGGCACTTCTTGGTGTGTGAGTTGTAATATCGGTGAACCAACCATGATTCAAGGGACTAACGGTGGGAAATATGCGTTATGGACTATTGAATTCGAGACTGTGAAAGGCTCCAAATTTAAGATTAGAAAGAGATACAATGATTTTGTTAAATTAAGGCAACAATTGAATCAGTATAAGTCCGAGACTGTTATACCTACGCTACCTCCGAAGAGCATGATTTTCCAAGATCGATTCAATGTTGATTTTTTGAAAAAGAGAAGAAAAGCATTAGAGTATTGGCTTTCTTCCGTAGTGTTGAATCCTGCATTGACATGCAAGCCGGAGGTGAAGAGTTTTGTGTTGGACTATTTGAACCGATGAAAGCAGGGCAGGGGTCGGACGGACTAGGTAGGCTCTGGTAATGAGTTAGTCAACCGACAGCCAGCCAGACAAGAGTGTCACCACCAGCACCACAAACACAAACACAAAACGTCAATCGATATATAGTAGCCGACAGTTACCTAGAACCTAGAACGTACAACGTACAACACACAACATGCCCGATAAACAGCGCCGTCCGATGGCCAGATCCAGGCCTGCTGGGCCACACCACCACTATTACTAATCAGCCACTACGCGCCCGCAGAGCCAGCGCCAGCCACAGATCTAGATTAATTTTTTGCCTCGCCCGATTACAAATTTGAAATTTCGCAGTTGCCGTTCTCTGTGGCGTGGATAAAATTTCCAAAACTGTTCGTTTCTGGGTTATTGTACTCATATATAATGTATTTATATTATTTTTATTTATTTATTTATATAAAACAGGCTGTTTTCCTCTTTATATCATTTGGGTCTAATTATTTATTTACCAAGTTTGTTCACTATATCTGTATATGCTCTTTAGAAACACAATTAGAAGTCACCTATTCAACTCAAATAGATTATCCTTGTCATCTTCAATTGTCCACGTCGCTAAGAATAACACCCTAATCAAAAATACCAACAACAACAACAACAAAAATTTCAATCAAATAACTACAAGAATGGTTCACAATAAAGTTACTATTATTGGCTCAGGCCCTGCTGCTCACACTGCTGCTATCTATTTAGCAAGAGCTGAAATGTCTCCTACTTTATACGAAGGAATGCTTGCTAACGGTGTCGCTGCAGGTGGTCAACTGACTACTACCACAGACATTGAAAACTTCCCAGGTTTCCCTAATGGAATCAATGGTTCTACTCTAATGGAACAAATGAGAGAGCAATCAGTTAAATTTGGTACTGAAGTTATCACTGAAACTATCTCCAAAGTTGATTTTTCTTCTAAACCTTTCAAATTATGGACTGAATGGGCTGAAGATGAAGAACCTATCACTACTGATGCCGTTGTTATTGCCACTGGTGCTTCTGCTAAAAGATTAAGTTTGCCAGGTGAGGAAACTTACTGGCAACAAGGTATTTCAGCTTGTGCTGTGTGTGATGGTGCTGTTCCAATTTTCAGAAACAATCCTTTAGCTGTTATTGGTGGTGGTGACTCAGCTTGTGAAGAAGCTTTATTCTTAACTAAATATGGTTCTAAAGTTTATCTGATAGTCAGAAAGGATTTCCTGAGAGCTTCTACTATTATGCAAAAGAGAGTTCAGAATAATAAGAAATTAGAGATCTTATATGATACTGTGACTTTAGAAGCTAAAGGAGATGGTAAATTATTGAACTCTGTCTCTATTAAAAATGTCAAGACTGAAGAAGTTAAAGATTTGAAAGTTAGTGGTTTATTCTACGCTATTGGCCACACTCCAGCTACTCAAGTTTTCGCAGATCAAGTTGAAACTGATGAAGATGGTTACATTAAAACTAAACCAGGTACTGCAGCTACTTCTGTTCCAGGTGTGTTTGCTGCCGGTGATGTTCAAGATAAGATTTATAGACAAGCAATTACCTCTGCCGGTACCGGTTGTATGGCTGCTTTAGAAGCTGAACATTACTTGTCATCATTGGAATAAGCTTGATCAATATTTTTGATGAGCATATATAGATATAGATATATAAATATATATAATATATTTTTAGACTTGTATTGTTATGTACTTTTATAAGAGCTAGCAATACACATACACGCATAATATATTTTCTTGTTTTGTTAATAGATAGGAATTTACTATAAAAGATTGAAACGTGAAAAAAAAAACGGTATCAGCCATATATCTAAGAGAGATCCAATGAAATGAGTCCACAGTTATCCATATCTGAGTACGGTATCAATAACGCATCTCTGCACCCCTTTCTGTTTCTGTTTTGGGTCATTGTTGTATATATTTGGTTGATGCTACAACATTTACTTTGATTGATTGGTTATCTCTCTCTATCTCTCTGGTCTTGCTTCGTTGGTTGGACTGGACTATGGATCGTATCATTGAACTCTGAGACAATGGATTCAACTCATTATCTCACAATAATATGAAATTAGTAACTTCGTCATCATCAGATATCAACAGTCCAACAAACAGCAACACTTTGATAAGTAATTATAACACCCTCATAGAATCCAACCATGGTACTACTGCATCTTCAGTGAAAGTGATCCTACTCGGTGATCAGTCTGTTGGTAAGACATCCATAAGGTCGCAATTCATCCATCATTATTTCTCAAATAATTACAGAGCTACTATCGGGGCAGATTTTCTCTCTTACAATATATCTACCAAATCAAATCAAGTTGTCAATTTACAAATATGGGATACTGCAGGACAAGAGAGGTTTAATGCTGTTTCTAGAGCTTTTTATAGAGGCGGAGATATAGCAGTGTTGGTTTATGATATTACAAACTCGGAAAGTTTCCATAATTTGAATAAATGGCTTGAGAATTTTTTAAAATATTGTAATAATTCATCACCTTGTATTATCATCATTGGAAATAAGTTGGATAATCAGACAATTAGACAGATTAGTTATAGACAAGCTGTAGAGTTTGCTTCTCAATTAAGTGAAGGGCTGATCAACGACCTACAGAAAGATGTGTTAGAGTGCAGTGCAAAGAACTATTTAGACGTGGAGAAAGTATTTAATAGGTGTGCTGAGTTAGGCGCCGTTAAAGTTAGAGATCAGAGGGAATTTGTAGGTTTGGACTTTGATAATGTGATAGATGTGGCAAATCCTATCAATCCGGAAAATAAAAAATGGTATAGGTGTTGTTGACTATCAAAAAACAATACTTGTTGTACTGTTTTGAATGATCTTTGGTCTTTTTGGTACGGTTATCTTTTGTTTCTGGCTTGAATTGGCTTCTTTTTGGTTTGCTTTTTGGTGTTTTTCTTCTACAGCTTGCTTTGTTTTGTTTTGTTTTGTTTTGTTTTGTTTATTATGATTACTTGTTCTATCTAATCATCCACTTTTACTTCTCTATTTAATTATTGACTTGTCATTTTCCTTTTTGTACTCATTAATTACTAATATTTGCTCTATTTTGTTTCATCTATTCGATATATATGTACATATAAATTGACCCATCTCCGTAATCACAGTATTTTCCACCGTACTAAAACATTTCAAAACGAAAGAACAGGACAAACAAAGGTCAAAATATTCGGGCTGCTCGCTTTTCTTCCTCCACTCCACAAAAAAAAAAATCTCCTTTGTTTATGTTTGTTTGTTTGTTTGTTTGGCGAAGTGATTATACATACTTGAACTTCCTGTCTTCGTCCCATACTAACCACCAATTTCAATACAACCATAGTGTTTTTTAAATCTGGTTACATACTTATACATTGTAAGCGGACACATATACGTACCTGTGCATGTCAAGAAAGGCTCGATTCGCAAACGATCCGTCATCTAGTATGGTGGACTACAGATCTCATGGAGGGCACGATGGAGATGATTCAAACTATTCGGCTGATCTAGAACAGCATCAGAGAGAAGTACACAGACATGCACAATTAGATAAACATATAAGAAGAGGTGAATCTGCTAAAGGGTCGGCATCAGATTCAAATTTACTGCCTCCTACTAATGGAAATGATGAAGAAGATGATGAAGAAGACGGAAGCAACGATGATGATGACGATAATGATAATGACGATTATGAGGAGGATGACGAGGATGACGATGATGACGACGATGACGATGAGTATTCTGGTAATTTCGATTATACGCATATAAATACTACCAATGACGATAATTACGACGAGGATGACGAGGAAGACGAGGAAGACCGTGAAGATGAGGAAGACCGTGAAGATGAGGAAGACCGTGAAGATGAAGAAGACGCTCTTGACGAAGATGTTGACCATGACGCAGGTTCCACGCAAGACATGGAAAACGGCTCTACAAAACTAGACGAAGAACAACTATTTACGTCAAGTATAAGAAAATTAGAACACTTAGGATTAATAGAAATAGGTAATTTAGCTTCTTGGTCCATATCTACTTCCAAGCAAGGGTTTGGAATCAAGGAACTCAGAGAAGATAATCCATTCAGTTACTGGCAAAGTGATGGACAATTACCGCATTTCATTACAATCCATTTCACAAAAAAAGTCACGGTTGAACGACTCTCTTTTTACTTCAATTATCAAACTGATGAATCATACACCCCAGCAAAAATACTAATCTTAGCCGGTACGGGAGAACATGACTTAATGGAAGTATCTTCTAAAGAATTTTTTGAACCTATAGGATGGCAACACATTTTCTTTAACGGAATACGATCAGACAATCTACTGAAATGTTACTTGATAAAGATATACTTCTTGACAAATCATCAAAGTGGGAAAGACTCTCACGTGAGGTCAATTAAAGTGTTGAGCCCTGTGAATCAAAGTTTAATGAAACTAAACATAGACAACAGTTTGGGTGTTGGGTTCACTAGTATCAAGATGATGAGCGAGAGTAGAATAAGGTGATGAAGTGACTAGATAATATAATATACAGGCTGTTTGGTTGATAAAAAGAACATACGAAACAGCCAAAAATTTGTTGTAGAAAACTGGAAAATAAAATAATGTGTGCTTATATAATCATTATGGTAACCCATTTTTTTTTCTTCTCTGTGAATTTTTATGGCTTCTCTTTTTCGATTCGAGACAGTGTAGTGGAAGATGGATCGATCTGTGTAATGTGGTTTTTCCATTTATCTATGTCATTGAATCAACCAACAGCTAATCTTGTAAACTCATATTGGCCAACCTGGGTAGCTAGACATTTCTTTTGTTAGATCAACAAGCAATGTCCGACATAAACTCAGTGGCTCAAGTACTAGAACAATCGCTACTACCTGCATCAGCAAAGCAGGCAGAATTAGCATTAAGAAACATTGAACTTCAACAAGGTTTCCCATCCACATTGTTACATGTTGTTGCATCTTCTAGTTTTAGTAATTCCATAAGATTGGCAGGATCTTTATACTTCAAAAATCTAATCAAAAGAAAATGGATTGATGAATCAGGTACTTATAAATTGAACTTGGACGATGTGAGACTTATTAAATCTGAAATAGTTGGTTTGATGATCCAATTACCTGATTCGTTACAACTACAAATAGGTGAGTCTGTTTCATTAATTGCCGAGTCCGAGTTTCCTGAATTATGGCCAGAGTTATTAGATGAGTTAGTTTCAAAATTGAATCCTGATAATATGTTGACTAATAAAGGTGTTTTAAAAGTGGCACATTCTATCTTTAAAAGATGGAAACCATTATTCGCATCCGATGAATTGTTCACTGAGATTGCATTGGTCTTGTCCAAATTTGCTGAGCCATTTCTATCTATGTTGAAAAGAGTTGATCAATTAATCACCGAGAATTCGAACAACAAGCAAGCTTTGACTTTATTGTTTGAAAACCTATTATTATTGATCAAAATTTATTATGACTTGAATTGTCAAGATATTCCAGAATTTTTTGAAGATAATATGACAATTGGTTTAGGCATTGTTCACAAATATATGAAGTATTCTAATCCATTATTAGAAGATGCAGATGAAGATGAAGAAATTGATTTAGTCACACAAGTTAAAATATCATCTTGCGAATTAATTCAGTTATATACAACAAGATACCAAGAAGAATTAGGTAATTTGGTTTCATCTTTTGTAGAAACCATTTGGAACTTATTGAACAACATTGGATTACAACGGAAATATGACATCTTAGTTTCTAAATCTTTACAACTTTTAACAGTGGTCGCGTCTTCATTTCCAGCCATGTTCAACACCCAGGATGCATTAGAGCAAATCACACAGAAAATCATCTTGCCTAATGTCACATTAAGAGAATCTGACGAGGAGTTGTTTGAAGATGATCCAATTGAATTTACAAGACGTGATTTGGAAGGCTCAGATTCAGATACAAGAAGAAGAGCAGCTACTGATTTCTTAAGAGCGTTGAAAGAGGAAAATGAGCAATCTGTGACCCAAGCTGTTAACAGTTACATCACTCACTATATGGCTGAATATGAATCTAATAACTCAATGTGGAAATCCAAAGATTTAGCTATTTACTTGTTCAGTTCAATCGCAACAAAAGGTTCCATCACTAACAATGGTATCACGTCTACTAATTTGTTGGTCGATGTGGTTCAATTTTTCACTAATTTTATCGCACCAGACCTAATTAACCAAGTATCTCACCCTATTTTGAAAGTCGATGCTATCAAATATATCTTTACTTTTAGAAATCAATTGACTAAGCAACAATTGATTGAAACGTTCCCATTATTATCATCTCATTTTCAAGACGAGAATTACGTCGTCTATACATACACTGCCATCACAACCGAAAAAATTCTATCTTTGAGAAACCCAACCAAACATCAAGAACTCTTGTTCAATAAGAATGACATACCAGCTAATGTTACCAAAGATCTATTGATGAACCTATTTAGATTAATGTTTAAAAAAGGTGACACTCCTGAAAAACTTGCCGAGAATGAATTTTTAATGAAATGTATAATGAGATTCATTTTAACTTCCGAAGACTCGTTAAACGATTTTAGTTTTGAACTATTACAACAACTAGTTAAAATCGTGGAAATTATAGGTACGAATCCATCTAATCCTAAATTCTCACATTACACATTCGAATCTATCTGTGCATTAATCAAATCTAACAGTTCTGCCATTGTCAACATTTTTGAACTGATTAAACCAAGTATGTTGGCCATATTAGGTAACGATGTTCAAGAATTCATCCCTTACTCTTTCCAAATTTTATCTTACTGTTTAGAAATGTACCCAACGTCGAATGAAATCCCACCTGAATATGAACAATTGGTTAAGCCATTATGTTCTCCTGTTATATGGGAATCTAAAGGGAATATCCCAGCTATAGTTAGATTACTATCTGCCATGATAAAAGCCAAACCCAGTTTGTTCCATTCTACCGAAACTTTGACTCCAATATTAGGTGTCTTCCAAAAACTAATTTCTTCTAAAGTGCAAGACCACTATGGGTTTGAATTTTTGGAGAAGATATTACTTTACATTGAGTTGCCCATCATAGAACCATTCTTGAAAGAAATTGTATTGATTATATTAACAAGACTACAAACTGCTAAGACTGAAAGGTTTGTGAAAAGATTCATTATCTTTTTATGTTCAATTGCCTCCTTGCCTACTTCTACAGATCCTAAATTGAAGACTAACGGATTGGATTCTCAATTTGTCGTCAAGTTATTTGAGAATGTCCAACCTGGACTATTCCAACAGATTTTGACAAGTTTCATAATACCAATGATTACCAGTTTTAATAATTTACTAGACAAGAAACTTTTAATTGTTGGGTTGACCAATTTAATTACCGAAAATGTACAAATATTAGACGAAGAAATTTTCCGTTCTGTATTGGCTAATCTGCTAAAATTGTTGTCTTCAGATTCGATCAAAAATTACAAAAATTTCAACGAGAACGTCGAAATCTTATTAGAATTAGAGAACGACGAGATGTCATTTGGTTCAAGTTTCAATAAGTTGAACATAATCCAATTAAAACCTTTTGATCCTGTCAAAGACATCAATTCAAAGTTGTTGATCGTGGAATATTTCAAGATGAAGATCAGTAGCTTTGGTGGGTTGAGCAGTATAGTCTATGGTTTAGATGAAGAATCTAAGAGTTTATTGAAAGAATTTGGATCATAACCGACTCCGACTGAGCCGTGGTTACACTAAAAAGAAAAAAAATTTGGTACTATCAATCTTTGCTTATTGTATGCTTTTTCTGTATAGGGGGCTGCATATATAGTTGTAGGAATATATATATCAGTATTTGCTATATTTTCTCTTTTTAGAATAGTTCTACATGCAATTGAAATGCTAACTTATTCGCTATTTTAACAACTCTACGAAAGAGGAATTGATTACTACTTGAATTGAATTGAAGTGACGGAAAATGAAAGTAAATTAAAAAATATCGTGAACATTATCTAGATAAAAAAAGGCACATCTAGAAAATTTGGAAAACAACGCAAAAAAAACACACATAAAGAAAACAACAAGAAAAGTCTCGTTGCAAATAAAACACTCAAAAAAAGAAAGTAAAAACTGTCATTAACAAAAACTTTTATTCCTCTTCTTCTTCTTCTTCTTCTTCTGCTTGTCTCGGTCGATTACTGGTCACCAGAAACAGGTTGGCCATCTTGATGACCTTTGATCTCTTCCAACTTATCTAATCTATCCTTTTCTGCAATTTCAGCAGCTGTTAGAAATCTACCGCCTTGTCCTCTAGGTCTTCTCATGGCGTGTTTATGTCTAGATTCATGTAAATAGGGCTTGCGTCCTCTTTGAATTTTAAGATTTTCTTCTAATCTAGCTCTAGCAATTCTTCTTTTCAAAATTCTATGATACTGTTTTGCGTTAACATAATAAGGCTGATCTGCCACAGCAGCAGACTGAGGTACCTGAGCTTGTGAAAAATTCTGCGCAGAGCTGTGGGGCATATTACTATTCGAACCTATCGCTTGAACCACGTTTGAAGGAGACGGGGAGTTAGTTATGGAAGACTGGTCAGTAGACGTGCTTGTCTGGTATTCTGCAGCTTCGATGTATTCAGCTGGTAGTTGCTGTTGGTAGTATTGTGGTGGCATCTGTTGTTGGGTAGCGTATTCTGACAGCATTGTGGTGGACATTATGACTAATTATTATGGCATGCCAATTAGCAGGGCTCTGTTTATTGTATAGAGGAAAGTAGAGGGTACCTTTTTTGAATTACAAGTGTTTTGTTTTGGTTATTTTTGAACTTCAAATGGTGAAATATTTTGGTTTCTCACGGTTGTTCCTTGCCTGTAATTGTTTCTCTTTTGATAAAAGCAAAGCCGGGAATACAAATGCTAGTTATAAATTATTCTTTTTTTTTCTCAACAGAAGAATAGGGTGATACTATCAATAAAAATGCTTAATGCTAGATCAAAGTATTCTAGCTTCTAGCTGCATGGAAATAGAACTGGTTATTATCAACTAAACAAGGGAAGACAAGGCCCCTGAATGAGTGGAGTATTCTTCTCTCCAGGAAATGTATCGGATTTTGGAAACCGACGCGTCGATGGTCGATAATTGAGATTTTTTAATACGGGCGGGTAACGGCCACGTAATGTGTTACGTGATCTTTCCATATTACGTACATCCTTTGGTAATCAGCGTGTTTGGCTGGATTCCCCTCATTCACAATTCTTTTCCTTTTCCCTTTGTTTCCTTCCTTTAAAAGAGATGGGAAGGATAGGTACTGGAAGGTTGGTAATGGCGACACTTCCTTATCTCGCTTCGTGGTATATTCTTGTCCGCTCGCAAAACAAAATAAAATAAAGAGAATATGTATATCACCACATTTAGACCTGCGGTCTTGTTTTTTTTCTTCATCAGACAGCCAGTAGCCGCAAGTGTGCTAGTGGGCAGTTGGTTGTTCTGGGAAGCTGATAGAAATTTCCATCTAGGAGTAAGAAGTTCAATCGACAATTTTAGACAAGGAATACTTGGATTTCCTACCGCTGAAACCAAATGGGCAGCGTTTAAGAGAATTGATGAAGCAAAGAGAAATGAGTTATTGGTTGGTAAATTAGCTTCTGAAGATCATTAAGAAGAATGCCTATATTTTATTCTCCTTCCTGCGTGGAAACGTAAGCTAATCCATTGTAATGGTTCATTTACTTATTTATTTATTTATTTGTTTACTTTTTAATATATTTTAATAAAAGGTTTATTATTATTCATTCACAGAACTGTACTGGTAAACTATTATTTGTTTGTGTTTGTGTCTTTTATGTCCTAGTGAATATATTATTATTTACATGAAAATGTACACCGAGTTTTCCTTTAATGTAATTGTTTAACTAACTTACCTGCTTCAAACTTCCTTGTTGTCTTCTTGAAATTCTGTACAGTTCAAAGACGGCTGCAGGTGTAATGCCTTGAATTCGTCTAGCTTGACCAATAGTCTCCGGTTTAGTTTCATTCAATATATTGATTGCTTCAGTTGATAATGCTGGAATTGAACTGTAATTAAAGTTTAACGGTAACAGTAGACTTTCATCACTCATGAACGCTTTGATATATTCAGATTCCTTCTTCAAGTATCCTTGATAGTTACCTTCTACTGTTAGTTTGTCTTTTATTCTCCTAGACAAACTTGTTATTGAAGGATTGTTCATAATAGGTATCAGTTTATCAACATTCATCTTGTTGTATCTCAAAATTTCAAATGCTGACTGGCTCTTACAGTCATCAGAGATTGAAGTTCCATCATCATTGATTGTTTTTCTCCATTTAGCTGAACTCAACTTGTAATCATTTAATATGGCTAAACCTTCTTCAAATTGTTGTTTATCACGGCTGAACGATTCCCATCTTTCTTGAGAGATGAATCCTAATTTGTAACCTCGTTCAGTGAGTCTCAAATCTGCGTTATCAGCTCTTACACTCAGTCTGAATTCGGATCTTGATGTGAACATACGGTATGGTTCTTCCACTCCTTTGGTAATTAAATCATCAATCAAGACACCAATATAACCATCAGCTCTACTCATTTTCAGTGGTTCTTTATTCAAGTGGCTTAGACCGGCGTTAATGCCAGCTATAATACCTTGTGCTGCAGCTTCTTCATAACCTGTCGTACCATTAATCTGACCAGCTAAATATAACCCATCAATCAGTTTTGTTTCCAAAGTTAGTTTCAATTCTCTAGGATCAATGTAATCGTATTCAACACCGTAACCTGGTTGCAACATCTTGACATTTTCCAAGCCAACGATTAATTTTAGCATTTGTTCTTGAATGTCAGCAGGTAAAGTGCATGAGATACCATTAGGGTACATAACATCAGTATCTAAGCCTTCCGGCTCAAGCCAAACTCTATGTTGTGCCTTATCTTGAAATTTGATTAATTTGGATTCAATAGAAGGACAATATCTTGGGCCTTTCACCGTCTCTCTAATATGAATGGATTTGTCCAAATTACTCAAAACTAATTTATGCATTTCAGGAGTGGTGTAAGTTGAGTAACACAGCACTTGGTTCACAATATCAGGTGTATCGTTTAAGAAACTCATTGGTTCCGGAGGCTCGTCACCCGCCTCAGCGATCACTTTATCATAGTTGACACTCTTTGCTGAAATTCTAGGAGGTGTACCAGTTTTCAATCTACCTAATTTGAAACCAGCCTTCTTGAAAGTATCGCTTAGGCCAAACGAAGCATCTTCACCAATCCTTCCGGCTGGCCATGCTTCTAAACCAATATGGATCTCGGCACTTAAGAATGTCCCCGTCGTTATAACAACTTTTTCACATCTCATCAATTCACCATTGTTTAATACAACACCTTTAATTCTCCCATAATATCTACCACTAGTATCCAATTCTTGACTTGACTCATCAATGATTAAATCTTCAACTTTCCCCTCTAAGATCTTTAAAGATTGATAATCTTTCAAGTACCTTTGCATTTCACTCAAATATAATTCTCTATCGATCTGCGCTCGGTGTCCCCAAACAGCAGCCCCTCTGGTTCTATTCAACATTTTAAACTGAATACCAGCTTTATCCACTATCCTTGGAGCAACACCATCCAAGGCATCCACTTCTTTAAGCAACGTTCCTTTTCCGATGCCTCCCAAAGGCAGGATTACAAGAAGTGGCACCAATCTTAGTGAGATCTGGAGTGATCAAAGTAGTTAAAACACCTGTTCTTGCAGATCCGGTCGCAGCTTCAATACCAGCATGACCAGCACCAACCACTATCACCGGGAATAATGGCATCTCAGAAAGTTTGGCGTCTAATTCAGCAGTTAGTGAAAGTGATCTTTTAATTATCTTCATTGTCGTGGTTGACATTGCTGTGGAGCGCCTTAAACTGGGTATCATCATCATTTTGAATAAGAATCTCTCGTCGATATCTGGGCTTCAACAAATAAAGCAAGAAGACTGAAGAATTATAACTGTCTATTGGCTACTATTGGCTATATATGTATACAAATATATATATATATCTATTCTTTACTGTAACTACTCTTGTAATCCAAATTTCTTCCCATTCAGTTGGGAAAAAATATTGAGAAGCTGAAAAAAAAAAAATATCTTGGTGAGGCTCACTTCAAGTTCGTATGCTAAGTAGTGCAAAACAGGTCTTAGTGACAAAATTAGATTAAAGTAAAGCTACAAATTAATAAAAAGAACTGAATATGAGTTTCTTTCTGTAAGAAACAAAAATATCAAATATTAACTATCTCGTTATCAGATGGCCTATTTGAGAATCCATGTGGGGACAATGAGGATACGCTTGGACTGAATGATTATTATGATCTGTTCCGGCGTTTGTTCTTCTTCCTATTCTTTTTTCATCATTTTTTTTTTTTCTTTTTCGTCTTCTCACTCTTCATCTTCATTATTTTCCTACTCTTAAACCAATTCTCCTTCTTCATTGTAATATCTTTATGCATCATCTTTTTCATTGTCATCCTCTTCGCTAGGCCATAATCCATCTCAGTGCTTCTTCTGTTTTCTTCATTCATGTTTCAGTTTCAGTTTCAGTTTCCAACTTTGACTTTTTATTTCTTGCAATCTTGTCTGCATACAACAGTTTCTCAATTTGTGTCACATCCTCCATATTAAATAAGTTTCTACTAAGATCCAATATCTCATTATCTATCGAATTCCCTTCTGATATATCGAACAAATCGTAACCTGTTTCTATTTTAGCTCGACACATTAATAATTTTACATCATCAATATTGATCTGCTTTCTTTTTGCGTGTCTAGCGTAGTTCTCTAGATCGTTTAATTCTTGTCTTATAAATTCTTCAGAGATTTCCTGTAATTTAGCTAAAGATTCAGGTGAAGAGAGTTTCCGTTGTTGAGACCTTGGCATGACGGGCAGGAACAATTTAGATAGTTGACTCAAAGAGGATATAGAAATAGAAGGTGCGTTCCGAAAGGCTTTCAATCCTGAATCTGTCTGCGCTTCAGTTGATGTATCAAGCACGGTAATATTGTTCTTCTTTTTACGCATGGTAATAAATGATGGTTGTACTTGCTGAAGTAAGCTTAATTCAGTTTCGTCTTGACCGCTATCCGTATTATCAGCATCTATTCGATCTTCAAAATCATTTCCAATGGAACCTGCGTCATATCCTTGATCATAGTACCCTCCGCCATCATCGTCATCGTCATCGTCATCTCCATACTGGTAATGTTCACCAAATGGCTCCTCCTGTCCTTCTGCCATTATTATTTGGTCTAATGACAAAGACAAATCCCCTGAAATATCAACTACTCCAAATTCACCCTGTTCCCTAATAATAGCTTCAGGAATAGCAATATTTGTCCCACTAAGGTTCGAGGCATCAAGTGATAATCTGCTCATTATTTTGGCTCTTCTAGGAGTCTTATCCGAAGTGGTAAGGATGGAGAGTCTGCTGTCGGTGAACGTCTCTTGGTGTGATATGTCTATCACCGGTGATACATTTTCTGTCCGTTCTTGTTCCTGGGAATCGGAACCAGAATCAGAATCAGAATTAGAAGGCTGTAGTATTTCTTGAAATGATTCTCGTTGTAGCGTTTGCACAAATGGATTTTGTGGTAGTGATCCACTGAGCTGAAGCGTTGACTCTAATGTCACTTCTAACTGTGATTGCGATTGTGATTGTGACTTTGATGGCGATTGTGATTGTGATTGTGATTGTGATTGTGATTGTGATTGTGATTGGGTAGCAAATTCATTCAATTTCTCTAAATTTCCTTCTTGTTGGTCTCGTAGATTTTTCAGATCAGAAGCCTTCCTCTTCCTCTCTTGTTCTTTCTCCAACGAGAGCAACCTACCTAGCATGATAAGATCTTTTCTAGGCGAGTACCTCTTATTGGTCCTGTTATTAGAAGGTGTCCACAACAATCTGTTTCTTCTTTCAGTCAATGATTCTTGTACAACTCTTAAAGCTAATGGTGTTCTTGGCATCCTTGGTGTCCTTGGGCTCTTTCTAGATGGTGTCCTTGAACTTGCCCTTGCCCGTGGAGTGCTATTCATCAATGGACTTTTTAATGCATTGTCACCCAGCAGTGTTTGGCTTCTTGACGGCGTCGTCGATGGTGTGGTTCTTCTTCTTCTTCTTGGAGTGTTTGCCTGAGATGGTGTTCTGCTTCTCTGTGGGCTCCTACTCCTATTACCAGTCACATCTTTTGCCAAACCGCGACTATCATGCTCATTACCACTGATTCCTATAATACCACGTCTTGGGGTTTGTTTTTCACTTCCATCGGACATTTCTGAATGTATTTTCTCCAAGGTTGGATTATGGTCTCCAATTACTGATCGTAAAGGTACTGAGGATGGTGAGACGTTTGTTTCCCCGTTTGATCTTGTGAGAGATTCAACAGGGGTGGTCATTTTGGTGGGGATGACGGCAGTGACTTCAGTTAACAAAAAAAAGGGTTTCCTGAGTGGGATAGTAACTTCACTTATTCAAAGGCCAGCCAAAACCAGGCTGATCCTTCAACAGAACCAAACCAATTCAATTCAATTCAAATCAAATCAAAACAAGAAACAAAAACACTAAAAAAAACACCCCAGCCACGTCTTGTCGCACTAGCCTCGTTTTGTTCAGCCTCTTTAGCACTGCCTTCAAAAACGTTTTTTTTTCCTAAGAAAAAAAAAATTTTCAGGTTCTTCTTATCAGTAACAGGTTGTTTTGGTTCTGGCTAGGATTAAATGACAGGGTGCTGTTTAGATCGAAGCTAAGAGTTATAAGCAACCAATTAACTAGACATAGACATAGACACAGACACATTGACATCACAAAAATGACTGTTGTTGGAGCTGACGATTTAGAAGATGGATTAGATTACAGTTACGAAGGCTCTGACCTTGAAGAAGAAGGAGTTGAGATCGAAGAAGCTGAGATTGAAGAAGCTGAAGATGTTCAATTAGAAAAAGAAGACTCAGATAGTGATGATAGACAAGATGAAAAAGAAGAAGTTCAAAACGAAAGCATTAAGAATGACAAAAAAAAGAGAAAACTTAAAGATGACAATTTAATCAACAAAAAGAAACAAAAAATGGAGTATGACGTTGAACAGAAGAAACAACTCGCTTTACAATCTCCAGATATAATATCTGAAAGAATCGCTATTAAGATAAGATCTCAGTATCCAGATTTGTCTCCATTAGAATTATCTGAGTTATACTTGAATAAATCCATGTTTAAAAACACGGGTCATTTTGTGGCTGACAGAAATCTTGACAATATACCTAAATTTATAGATTTGACATTTAAAAAACTACTACCTGAAAAGCCAACCAAGAATGACAAGAGAATGGCTAAAAAATTACAAAAGAAATCCCAGCAAGGTAAGTCTACCGAACAAAAAGATAAGAAATACGTTTTAATATTATCAATGTCTGCGATTAGAGTATGCGAAGTTTTCAGATCAACTAAATCATTGAATGGAGGATCAGTAAAACTTATCTCCAAGAATAAATTGAAAGATGACTTAAAGATATTAACCACAACAAGATCAAGGTTGTTAGCATCGACACCAGGTAGAATTGAAAGAATATTGGACGCTGAAGAGAGTACAATTACATCTGATAATATTGGCGCAATTGTTGTTGATTCTAGTTATTTGGATCAAAAAAAACAGAATATTTGGGAACTAAGGGAAACTGCTAAAATTATTAAAAGAATCACAGACCAACATCCTAAGACTAAAGTGTTTTTGTATTAAGATTTGAGGGGGGGAAAACATTCTTATTTGTATATTGTATTACCTACCTACCTGTAACAAAACCTTTTCAAATAATAAAAATAAATAAATAACCGAGTGGACAGGCCCAGGGTCAGATTTGAAATCGTAATATAATTCTCTTTTTTTTACTCATTTTTTTCACTTTGTTGTAACTCAAGCTCTTTGGATACTCTAGCAGCTGTATTCCATCTATTGACAGCCTCCACGCTATACCGAGTTCTGGGATCGTAGGTTCCTTCTTCCCCTTTCACATAAAGATAATACATTATTCCTAAGTATCCAGCGGCAGCAATAGAACCGTTAACGTGATGGTTTCTAGGGGTATGATACCAACCACCAGTAGGAGGTTTGACCCATTTAGGGATGAATTGAGGTGCACCTTTAGACTGTTCCATATAGACAAAAGATGGGGTAAGTTTTGAGTGTTAGTACAGATAGAAAACTCGTAAAATCTGAACCAAGCAAAGTGAAAAACAACGTACCATTGTTGTATGACGTGTGATAACGTAGCCAAATATAGATATTCCTGGTAAACATAACACTGATCAAGACAAGACAACCAGAACGAATACACGGTACTTGAATTGAAACCACTGTTATCCCCATTTCAAAACGTCAACCTCAACTTCTGCGCTGCTCTACCCCACTAATCTAACTGATTATGTAATATTTAATGCTAAGAATTCAAACTCTCAGCATAACTGCCCTGCACACGTAGCCGCTTTGTTATGCGCCCGTTTTCGATTCTCAACTTCTGGCACTGATTACATAATTCAACTCAGAAGATTAAATTTTTCAGGTGCAAAGTGAAAGAGATGAAAAAGAAGATGGATGGATGTGGATAGCTAGTTGATTTAGTGAAAAACATAAGACCAACGGTTCATACACTCTACTCATTGGTCAGCTGTAGTCATATACAGTCATAGATACGTTGATACATTGACACATCGATATACCTCAATTCCAGTTGTCACACACAATGAGATCAGGTCTATTGAGAGTCGTTAATAGTCACAAGAAACTACTTCTGAAAGACTCAATAAGGTATATATCAACTAGTTCCTCTTCAAGAACGTCATCCACATCGCCATCTACTAGAAATCCTCCTTCCTCATTGCAACCTAAAAACTCTTCGAAGCCGACTACACCTTCCAAGAAAGACTTCAAATTTTCTCATGAAAAGGCTAATAATTTATCTGTCAATAATGACGAATTAAACGTCCCTCAGAATAAATCAGATTTTGGTGACTATCAAAGAAATTCATATAAATCAAAATTGACTGAAGCTGAATCGAAAAAAATACCTTCGATTTTAACTTTGCATGCAAGATTAAATTTATCTGAAAATTATAAATATTCAACACTTGTCAGATCTCTAACATCCAAAATGGAAAATAATGCATATGTGGATAATCAACAGATGTCTTTGTTTGGCTCTCATTTATTATCATTTTATGTCACTGAATATTTATTAGCTAATTATCCAAGGCTACCAATATCAATCTTAAGAAATTCAATTGAAGCATACATTGGTGATTTCTCATTATATGACATAGGTAAAAATTCTTGGGGTATAGAAGAAGATATAACTACAAATTTAGAGAAATATTTGATTAAAGAACCTAAATTATTCAAATTTGGTAGATTAAGATACGATAAATCAGTTAACCAAGTTGAATCAGGCATCACTAAATATGAATCCCCTACAAGTTTCTCTCTGGCTACATCAACTGCTTACGCTAATGTTGTCAGATCTATTATTACTGGTATTTTCGTTCATGATGGCGAAGAAGCTACTAAAAAATTTATTACTGAACAGATCCTAGTCTCTAGAAAAGTCGATATTTCGTCAATGTTCCAATTCAATGAACCTGGTAAATTATTAATCAGATTATTGAAATCTAAAAAGATGGAACCTCCAATTATTAGACTCATTAGTGAAACAGGAAGACTGTCAAATTCTCCAGTTTTCATTGTTGGATGTTTCAGTGGTGATCAAATGTTAGCTGAAGGACAAGGTACATCTTTGAAAGAAGCTAGAATTAGAGCTTCGGTGAATGCTTTGAAAGCTTTCTACCTATATAAGCCATTAGATGCCAAGGTTACGAGTGATGAAGATTTCAAGGCTTTATTTGTTGATGAAGGTGAGTCTTTCTATTAAACGAAGTAAACCCTGAAATGATGCGGTTTATTTGATGAATGGTGGAGTTGTGAAGTGTTAGTTCTTGTAGATAATTTTACGTGCATGTGTGTTTATATAATTCTTACTCATGATTTCTATTTTGTTTCCCCCTGTTTGCGTCTTACGTATTTATTTTTTTTTTTATGTATAATTGCCAATAGATCTAAGTATGTTACATTATTTGATTGTTGTCTGTTTGTAATTAATGTCAACCACAAAGTAGAAAAAAACTTTGACTCGATAAACTTATAAATCATTTCTGAAATTGGATATATAAAAATGACAGTAAGTATATATATCATGTTGAACAAGAAGAAATGGTATAAATGATAAAATCTTAGCGGCAAAAAAATAAAGCAAATAAAAAAAAGCAAGCACTTATTTAATACGTAAGATTATTAACATAATATTCAACTAATTTCAATTGACTCGAATTCAATTTTTCAAAAATTAAATCATCAACCAATTCGTAATCATTATCATCTTTCAATCCATCTTGTTTGAATTTCAACAGTTTGGCATATATCAAAACGGTTAGCCTTCTTAGATTTGTTGTATTTGAGTTGATCAATCTGTTTAAGATGAAATCTATACGGAAAGTCAACTCTGATGTTAAATTGCCAGAATGAAGTAAAGTTGCTATGTTTTCAAGTATTATTTCTTGTGTTAACAATGGCAATTTCACAGAAAATATATCAACAAATAAGTCTATCTTGTTTATCATTTGTAACGTCTCAAAAATCGCAAAATGTAATTCGTCATTCTCCTGAGTGACTAGCTTAGTCAATTCTATCAATTTCTCAACCACAGAATCGATTCTGAATCCATTATTCTTCATAATACACGTTCTTATTAAAACAAGGCCAACAAAAATGAATTCATTTGACAGTCCAATGGTCAGGTAACGCAACAGTGCATTTTGTAACTCCTTGAAGTCAATTTCAGATTCTGCTCGTTCTAGGACAGCGATCAACATCGTCAATTCTGAACTAGTGATCTTTCCATTATTCAACTTGACTAGCAAATCGCGATACAGACTCAAAGTGTCTTGATTCGGGCCTTGGTATTGTCGTTCGTCGTTTTTTTCTTCAGAAATCAATAGTTTTTTGAACTTATAAAGTTCAAAATCAATCCAAGAATTTAACTCTTCTAGCGCTTGGTCATCATTTGCATCTTGATAAATTTTGATCTCGTCTGATGACTTGGTCAACGACGATAAAGGATCAGCAGATTCAATAATAGATTCGATTTCTTTGCTTGATTCGGTAAAAGATCTTAATGTCTTTTGTTGAAGAGCTGGTAGATTATCCATCGGTTTGCTACGTTCAGCTAGAGTTAATTGATCCAAATCTGGCGTCGTATCAGACATAATTCGATCATTGTCGTGTCTATCAGCATAGACATGTTCTTCTTGTTCTTCTTCTTCTTCTCCTCTTTTGAGTTCCTCTTCCTTAACCTCGCTGTTTCTCCCAATATATTCTTCATTGGTCACATTGACATTATTTTCTTTTCTATCGTGACGAATAGATGAACTATCTACATCCATTTTGTCTTCTTCTTCTTCTTCTTCTTGTTCAGGAGACGCATCGTCAAAAATTGGATCTGGTCTGTCCTTGAAAACATCTTCAATTTGATAGTTATCATTGTTTTCAGTGTCAGATTTAGGACCTACAAATGGATTGTCCATATTCTCCTGTTGTTGTTCACCGTCATCACCCCCATGGCCATTGCGAGCAGTAGTTGCAACACAATTAACACCATCTGTTTCTTCGTCTTCTTCGCCAATCTGTTGCATGTCACTCTTACCTTGCTGCTTCTTGAAATCGGGCATAATCATAGTCATATCAGACTTCACGATACTGGAGTTAGATGCATTACTCAGGTTGTCATATTTTCTGGGGCCGACTATCATAGTAAGCCCATCAACATCAACTGGTTCTTCGTCATCATTCAAGTAAACGGCATCACCATCACCGTCCATTGAGTTTTCCAATGAAGTGGCAGACCCATTCGCTGATGTTGCTCTTTCTAACTTGGATGAAACAAAACTGTGGTTGTTATTAGAGACTGGTAAGTCAATAAATAACCTTCTACTTATCTCTGTCTTCATGGTTGTGTCGTCACTTGAAGCAAGACAACGCTTAAAGTTTTCCTCGTATTGTGCCAGTCCTGTTTTCAACAACGCCAACAAATGATCAGGGTCGTTATCGACGACTTCCCAACATTTGAAACAGGCTTCAAATACCGCACCTATTACGTATGATTCAATTGAATTTCGCGCATTTGACTCCTTTAAGATGTATTCAATCATTGAGAAACAAGTATCAAGAAATCTAGATTTGTGTTTAACGATTTGGATGGATAAGTTGATGTCGTCTGATCTGGAAGCGTCAACAGATAAATTCAGCACGTTTACGATAGAGAACATCAAGTCATCAATCGGGACGTGGATTTCAATGCACTTCAAAATCACCTTATTTAAGGGGAACTCTAAGTTGTAAAAACAAATTAATCTTACAAGATTGTCAGTTGATAAATACTTAGATATAAAAAATTCAAGAAACTTTTCATTCTCAAATATAGGGATAAATATTCCAGGATTAATGATTGATAGCTTATTAAATATTGAGTTGAATTTCAAACTTAGTTCTTGTGATGTAATATTATCTTTTCTTTTCAATTCTAAAAGTCTCTCGAATCCCCTTTGCTGTTTATATTTGTCATCAGACACCAGTAATTCATATATTGTATTAAGATTCTTCGGTTTATCATTGTGCTCTTCATGCTCATGGAGTTGTTGATTTAGTTTAATACTATCAGAGATCGTGAAAGTTTGAGTGAATTCTTCAGGTTTTGAAAAAGTGGATTCTGTATTTTCCTTTTCATTCAAGGTTGAATTACTTGCCAATCTGACACCAGGCTTTTGAATTTCTTGTCTCAAACTCATTTTTCTTGTTTCTTGAGTAGATGAAGAAGGTCTTACGGAACTCAAACTTGTCGATCTGACTGTTGTTGAGCCACTAATTGTTCTCAACGATTTAGCGAGACGTGATCTGTGCTCACTCACCGATCTCTGTTGTGGATGGGCCTGTTGGTATAATGGTAGATGATGTTGCTCCTGCTGTGGGTCCTTTTGTTGTTGTTGTCGTTGTTGTTGTTGTTGCTCTCTCTGCTTGGCCATGATAAGTTCTTTCATGGATGGTCTGTAACTTGATCTGTTAGATTTGGTTCCAGCAGTTACACCAGTACCGCTATTTGTAGCATTTGCTGGTCTACTCCGTTCCAATGCCTTAATAGTACTTGCGTCCAATTTATCCATGATTCTCTCAGCAATGTTTGGGAATATATAATTCAAGCTCCAGTAAGCTGATCTCATATTTTCTCTAGCCAGTGGTGATGGATCAGCAACACCTTTTGAAATTGCCTTTTCTAATATTTCTAAAGTCGTAGCATTGGACAAGACAGATTTGTTATTTTTGTATTTCACTAATAGGACATTGAACCATGATCCAGAGTATGATCTCTGTTGTGGATTCTTATCTTGAGAGGACATATAGAATTGATTAACCACTCTTGAATTGAAATTAGTGTGGATTATAAGGCTGACGATGGCAACATTTGCATTTTGGTTTGATATAACTTTTCTAGCTGAGGTTAGTTTAATCAGGGAGCTTGTTAGAGTCTCCACGGTCATAGCATCGATATATTGACCTAAGTAAATGCCTAGTTCTTTTGATAATTGGCATGCATGATTTGAGATTGTGGTTCTTAACGACAGTATAGCTTTCACTATACATTCCTTAACTGATTTGAACGCTTGAGCTAGCACCGTAGGAAACTCACTGACTGACGTACCTCTTAGTATAGAACGCATTTGAACAATCAATCTCTCTCTTCCAGTCCAGTTAAACTCTGTTTCCTTGCCATCAAATAAGGGCAATATTGATTCAAATCTTTCCAGCAATGCATCTTCAGTTAAGAAATCAATAGATTTCAAATTTTCCTCAGTGTGATAGCCTGGTAACATTTTCAAGATGCCAGTGAGATCGTCACTTGCCACATCTTCAGATCCAGCGGATACATCAGGAGACGTCGAAGCGTAGTTGTTGTTATTAAATTGTTGTTGGCTTGCGCTAGATCTCCGATGCTGTGGTTGTTGTACCTGAGAATGAGATGCAGATGACGATGAATGCAGGTAGCCTAATCTGGATTTGGGTCTGTCTAAAAGTCTATTTCCTGTAGTCACTTTAGTTGCGCCTGCGCTAATGAAGGATGTTTGGTTTAAAACTTTATTGAAATCATGAACTAACTCATCATCTATTTGCATTAGCAATCGTGTAGCATTACTCTTATTAATGTCTGACTTGATCAACTCATTGATCAAATCATTCTTGGCGGTTTTATTGCTTGGATTGACCACTTTGAAAAACAAAACTAGTAATTTTGCAGCATTATTAGAGACATCTAAATCGTGATCATCGACCATCAATACAACATCCGATAAGAAAGTCTTAAAACTGAACCCAGGTGTATTCTCAACTATTTCATATAGCATCTTCAACACTTCATTGCGAATTTCTTTATTTGAATTTCTTAGTCCACAAGCTTTTAAGGAAATTTCAAACTCCGAAGGAACAGCTTGCCAGTAGTTCACTAATGCTTTCTTAGCTGTGTTTCTCAAAGACAGTTTTTCCTCACTTAAACGATCAATCAAAAAGGGGATAACCTGGAAATCTACTAGTTTCAAAACCCCAGAATCTTGGATACTTACACGTTTGACTAGATGGCAAATAGTTGAGAAGGCATTTATTGATAATACTGGATTATCATAAGCTATAACCAGTGATTTGAAATATCGTGGGACATATGAAATGTTAACTAAGTCTCTCTTAATATGTGCTTTGAACTCGACAATCAGCTGAGACGCATAGTGGACGTCATTCGAAGTGACTGCGTTGTACAAGGCGTCTCCAGTTATGCTCGACATTGTAGTTCAGCTAAGGACAATGATTGGATGTAGGTTAATCAGAATCTGTATAAACTTGAATGTATATGCTGAGTCTTTTGAAATCAATAGTAGGCGTATTAGGAACAACACTAATTGAAATGACATAAGACGAAATAAAACTACATAAGTATGTCAATATCAAACTCTCAAGCTTTCAAATATAAACAAAAACAAACAAAAACAAAAACAGACAAGCGACACGAAAAATCGTCTTTCTCATCGTCTATAGTCGCACTCTTGTGAGCTCAAGAAATTTCCACCAAATCATGAAAATTTGACTTCACACCAATCACTAGCAAAATTGCCGGGGCCATCACGAGATTGCAATGTATTGATAAGAGTGTATATATGTCTAGTCTCCTTGCTGATACATTTGTGGGTGTAATCCGTTACGCTATTACTTTTCATTAAAAAGTATCTCGCATATTTATGCACATATATTCAAATGCACTCATAAAATTACAGTATTTCTTGTCACCCCAGATAAAAAATCAGAACTGACATATTTTACCTGCAACAGAATCGTTGTCACATTTCAACTCACTGTGAAGATTGATTCAGACAAATCAAAAAGAAACTCATTTGATATAGATAGTCGATAGCTAGATTTACAAATGACGAAGTTGTCCAAGATCGAACATGCTTTAACGACACATATTAGATCGTATATGACTAGTCACTTCAGCAATGAGACAATCCGTCAGTGTTCATTCTTGGTTTCACTAACTGCTTGTTTATTTGATGCATCAGTGGTGACGTTTTCAATGTTTACTCCGTTGTTCATTGAGGAATTACATTATAATCAGTTCAACATCAACGTGATAGGAGGAATGATGTCTGCGGGCTCATACTTGTCATTACCAATCTTAGGCTATATGTCTGATGCCCATGGACCAGTGTTGTTAGCTTTGATTGGTATGGTTCTATGTCCTGGATACTTATTAGCCGCAACGTCTGTTGCAAAAAAATTGGATTACATTTACATGGTAGTTGCATTTGGACTTGTTGGAATTGGTACCTCTGCTGCTTACTTCTGTTCTATGTTGACATGTGCTAAGATTTACCCTGATAGAAAAGGAATGTCAATATCCTTGCCAGTAGCTTGTTATGGCGTTTCTTCATTGTTTCTGTCTTGTATTTTCAAGCTGAGTATTTTTGCAAAAGAAAATGGAGAAATAGACGTTCTTAAAATATTTAAAGTGTTGAGTGTTATGTACCTAGTAACAGGTGTACTTAATTGGATTTCATCATGTATTGTCACTATTGAAAAGGAAATTGTGTTTAATAAATTCAATAATGAAATGGCAGAATCAATAACTTTTACACCTGAGGATTCAACTGAAGAGTCACCATTACTATCAAGTGAATTTATGGAACCAACGTCTCATGAAGTTAGATTTAAGAATTTCCTCAAAGATCCGACTACCAAATTTGTGTACATTTCTTTATTTTTCTTAGGTGGTATATTAGAACTTTTCATTACCAATCTGGGATCATTGACGCAGACAGTGGGACAAAACGTCAATGCCGAAGTTGGAAGCCAAGTGCGCCTGTTCAGTTTATCTTCAACTTTAACAAGACTCACTATGGGAGGTTTGAATGATTACTTTAACAGTATGAAACAAACTATAAGGTTGTTATCTAGTTCTACAGTTGTCTCGGCTATTTCATTTGTTTTAATTGCTGCTAATTATAACAACTTCGGTTTTGTTACGCTATTGATAGGCATTGGATACGGTTCTTTATTCACTTTATTCCCAGCATTGTGCGCAACTATTTGGGGTGTTGAGATTCTAGGGTCTGTCTGGGGGTTATTCTTAAGTGCTCCTGCTTTTGGATCTTTAATATTTGGCGTCTTTTATGCATTCGAATTTGATACTTATTGTAATGCCAATGCTGATAAGTTTGAAACTTTTTTCACTAGTTATTGCTTAACATTCCCATTTTCATTCTTTGCTGTTTGTACTTTGGCGAGTGGACTAGTTGTTTACTTATGTTGGAGAATAAGCTGGTCAAAAAGATTTAACTGATCTGATCTTTTTTTTTTGAACATTCTTGTACATTCTGTCTTTCTTTTACATATCTCATCATTTTTTTGTCCTTTTCGTCTCTTTGGTCTTTGGAATGGTACCTTCGGTGTACCGTATGCATGTATGAATACTCACTAACTTGATCTAACGTAAGAATCAACAATCCGAATTTGTAGAATGCAAGCAACAGGGGCAGCCTCCTCAGAAAGTCCCTCCAACAACGGACTTGTTCGGTACTTTCATTTACCTCCGCCGCGCTCGAAAACATCTGCGTTATCCTCTCGGGAAAACCTACGCCGCTCCCTCCCCGCACTAGCAGGGAAGAGATCCCAGAGCGGCGGAGTTTCGCTACGCGAGGCAGAAATTGTCGCCTGTCTCCCTTTGGCCTGTAAACTTAGCCGAACAAAGTAGACTCAGATCTGAGAATCTTCTCCAGATCGGAATTCTTATCTGATAGATCTGGTCTGCAGTCAAAGACCCTCAGATCTCTAGTGTTTTCTTAGCAGCACGTTTTTCTCTTTAAAGATGTATACTTGTATAAAGATTTATTCTTAGACTGAAAAATATCTATGATTTAGTGAATTTATAGAGAAAAAAAGGAATACTATAAGCTTCTCAATAACAATCTACTTTCCCATACATTTATTTTATTTCACTTTGGAAATGCACTTATCATCGATAGAACAGAAGCTAACTTACCACATAAAGTCCTACCTATTGAGTCATTTTTCTAAGGATGCGATTCAACTGTGTTCCTTCTTAGTAGCTTTATCTACATGCTTGTTAGATGCCTCGGTGGTGACATTCTCGATGTTTACTCCCCAGTTTATAAACAAACTACATTATAGCCAAATTAACATCAACGTGATAGGGGGATTACTGGCTGGAGTTCAATACTTAGTTCTACCTTTATTAGGTTACATCTCTGACACATATGGTCTTGTGGTTTTACCTTTAATAAATATGGCAATGGTTCCTGGTTACTTATTAGCTGCTGCAACATTCCAATTTGAATTAAGCTATATTTTCATGACTATAGCTTTCTTAATTGTTGGATGTGCCACATCTGCCGCTTATTTTTGCTCTTTGTTAACTTGTGCTAACATCTATCCCGATAGAAAAGGATTAAGTATTTCGTTACCTGTTGCCTTTTATGGGCTGTCTTCGTTTATTCTGTCATCGATTTTCAAGCTTGATTTTTTCAAGAGCAGGAGGGAAAAAGAAGAACTGGATGTGGTTAAAGTTTTCTTCTTTCTAGCTATTATGTATTTAGTGACCAGTTCTTTAAATTGGATCTCTTCATGTGCTACCACCATTGAGAAAGAAATGATGTTGAAATCATTATCTGGTTCAGTCGACGAGTGTTGTTCGGTCACTTCGCCATCCGTCGATCCATTTGAAAGTTCACCATTACTTTCAGTCATTAAAAGCAAATCAGATCTGAAAACTCCAGATGAGAAATATAAAGATTTTTTAAAAGATCCAACTATGAAATTCACTTACATTGCCTTATTCTTGACTGGTGGGTTGGTTGAAGTTTTCATCACAAATTTAGGATCACTGACCATTACAATCAGCGATGATCTGACTGCTGATATTGGTAACCAAGTTAAAGTGTTTAGCGTGTTCTCCACTATATGTAGATTATTGATGGGATTCTTAGGTGATTACCTTGAAGCGCCAAAATACACTTTTGGCCTTTTATTGGCCTCAATAGCATGTCTAACCACTGGCTTCTTATTAGTAGCGGGAAACTTCCACCACATAAGCATTATCACCGCATTTATGGGGTCTGGAACCGGTGTAGTCTATACAAGTTTACCAACATTAGTGGCGACAATCTGGGGGATTGACATATTAGGTTCAACTTGGGGCTTATTGCTGAGTGCCCCAGCGTTTGGTGCTCTGGCGTTCTGCATGGTGTATGCAATAGGATTTGAAAAGTATTGTAAAATTGGGCTTGCTGAAAAACTGGTCAAAAAGTCTGTTTTTTCCTACTGTTGCTTGACTCCTACTTTTTTGATTTTTTCCAGTTTGTACTTGGTCAGTGCACTTGTATTTTTCTTATGTTGGAGGTTGAGCTGGTCTAAAAGATGCTAATTCTTGAGTGACATTTGTATGGCGCTCGATGGACTCAGAAGAGAGGGTGACATTCATTCTGCCAAACTTAACAAAGAAATTTTATAATTACATTCCGTATTACTCGACTGTCTAATAGGAATTTATGTACTACTACTCTTCATGTAATAAGTAATCTTTCAGGAATCGTTTGTCCTTAAAAAGAATGAGATTGAGTATGTGGACTCCATTGTGGAGCATACATTCATAAATCGACCCTCCTTTGCTTTTGAAAAGGCGTCGAGCGACTATCTCTACCTACAAAAAATCAAGATACACTACACTTCCTTCCAAACTATCACTTCAATTGTGCACAAACTGCATGATGTTCCTTAAGACAGCTTACATTGTATTGTTTTCAGGATAGATATATGAAAAAATAAACTACGGTCATACATATTTGAGCTATATTTCGGCTAGCAACATTAATCGCTATGTTTTCTGTGATAACAAGAACAAGAGTACATCAACAACCTATAAGACTGATGGCTCAACTGAGCATTGTGTCTTCAGTTAGACTATACACTTCAACACCCAAACTCTCAAGTGGTCACCACTACCAACAACAAGCACATAAAATTGCAAATAGTATATCAGAACATGAAGAATTTGACGACGAAGGAGAATATGTAATTGATGTTTCTGACTTATCTTCCAGATGGTTACGTCTGACAGGTGAGGACCAAGCCGACATTATTAATTACTTAAAGATCAAGCAGCAATTTGGATGGAGCTTCCTGTCAATTGATGAAAAGAAAGCCATTTACTTCATTTCATATGGTGATTGGGGTGCAAGAGACCAGAAGAATTTGAACTTGCCAGAAATGCTATTTAAGATCATGAGTAGCTCTATATTGTTTGCAGTCTTTGGATTCTCAATGATTAATTACGCTACCGATAAAGCTATAACTGATGAACTTGATACCCATTCTACTGATGGAGAGAAAGATATTCCTGTTGCTAATTAGCTTTCGCTTCGAGAATGATGGAGCTTGATATGTCACGAGGATATATACTTGTATGTAGACAGATGGGTTGATGAATGTAGCATAGACTTGGGATGTTACAAGAAAAGCCTTTGTACATTAACTGAATATATTGTTATTATAAACACCATTTTATATAAATAAATAAAAAAGAACATAACTTAACTCACCCGCATTTTCCACTTTAACTGTAGTTGGTGGCGATCTAGAATGATGCGAAGCTGGAGCTATCATAAAGCTACCAGTTTCAGTATTCAATGACTTTTTTCAGCTTCTTTACAACTTGCCATTTTTACTACTTCTGGATCAGATAAAAGGACATCGAACAAGAAATCAGTAAATGAATAATCATCTAGCCTTATAAAAGGAAAAAAATTGCAAAAAAAAGAACTCCTTATCAGGGGCTCGAACCCTGGACATTTCGGTCGACTATTCCTTAAAAGCCGAACGCTCTACCAACTGAGCTAATAAGGATGGAGAACGGGACTGAAATCGTTGATGTAGTTTTACAACAAAATCAAAAAAATAACAACACCAATCTTCAATCTAATTTTCTATTTAATAACCTGAGTAAAGCAAGTCTAATATTATCGGGGATTGGGAAATCATTGTAAGCCATTTCCAGATCCCTACCTTTTTATAGTATGGAGCATTTAATCATACAAGGTAGTTCAGTGGTGGATACCTCCTCGGGCTCTAATTAAAATAGTATTAGCTACATACTAAGTAGTACAATTTATTATAACTATTAATTAGGTCAGGTGACTGATTTTGGTAACACAAAGAAAATATAGTTTCTATCAAAAACATTGTACCTCTTTCTTGGGGTGAATTCTTCTTCCTTTTTCTAAGCAAATTTCGATTGTGACTTTTTCCGAAATAAGTTGGATCTACAGATCTATTAAGTAATTTTCCATCCAACAACTCTAGTGAAAAAAAATTCCACTAGCTTCTTCAATTTGGCTCCTAACCCAATGCGGCTGTCAACCTATGACTTCTTACTGTTGTAGCTTACTTTATAAATACCACAAATTGTAATCATATATCTAGAATCATACTTCTAATGAGAGTGAGATTCTGACACTCTACGTAATAATTGTATGTTAATTAATTGACTCAATAGCAAAGTGGAAATTTGTCAGCATACATATTCCCAAAAACATCCTTAAAATAAATCTCGATTCCTGACACTACTTCATCTGTAACAAAATTTCTGATAAACTTGAAACTCATAAAAAACATGACAAATTGGATTTTTTGTATTTAAGTTAGTATAAGCTTGCCTTGGTGTCGTTGGCTTGCATTGGCTTGCATTGACCTACCTCTAGTTTGACAGTAAAGTTGCCCAACAGATTTGGAAAGTGCTTATAGAGTTTCCCGGCCTTGCTCTCTCATTCCATCAATAAGAGTTAGTTTTGCCTTAACAGCACAAAAAAGTCAAGCATTCCATTAATATTTTAATCTAAGTTTCCAAAAAAAGATACGCCAGTTGCTACTATGTAAATGAGTATCTTTTTTGTTGCCCGGTTGGACCAAATAACACTCTATCAGTTTACTTATTTAGCCACAAATATGGCTTCTCGGAGAATGCTCTGTTTGAAGTGCAATTTTCCCGGACTGAATCATAATTTTTGGCATTGGATATTCCTCCCTTTTCTCTTTTCTCTGTTCCCTATTCCCTTTTCTTCTTTTCTGCTAACACATCTCTGCACCACACAAACACCTCCTGAAATTGTAAGCTTCGAATTCAGAGGCAGTGCTGGCAGCCCTTGTGCATATTTTTTTTTTTCTTCACCAGAAAATCCAAAAAGAATCTTTGAAAGGTTTGAGCAAAGAGATAGAAAGGTTTCAGTGATCAGTAATCAGTAATCAGTATAAGTATAATAGAGTATAGCACCACAAATATGGATTCTGACGACGAGATGCCGTATGTGTTAAGTATTGATTTTAATCTCTGTTTATACTATTCCAAACTATTTTTTTTCCAGTATCAATGAACAGTGTGATGGTACTAACATTTTAATGACAATTATATTCTGTTTAGAACTTTGTCAGCACATGCATTAGCTGCGCTGATGCAATTTAAAAATGAAGAAGAAGAAAGATCGAAAAGTTTTCAACAGATGTATCAAGCAGCGGATGACGATTTTGAAGACAGAAAAATCGTCTCAATAGATGATTTCAAAGAAGACTGGCAACTATCACAGTTTTGGTATAATGAATCTACCGCTAATACGCTGGCTGATGCACTTCTAGAAGGTGCTGATAATGAGACGGTTGTCTGCATTGTCAGTGCCCCATCAGTGTTTGCAGCTATTAGAAGCCGCGATCCTAAGACATTACCAACAAAGCAGATTTATCTATTTGAATATGATAAAAGATTTGAGTTACTAGCCGGAAAATCGCATTTTGGTTTTTACGATTATGCCGATCCTTTGAATTTCCGTGAGGATTTAAAAGGTAAATGTCACCGTGTTTTAATCGATCCTCCATTTTTAGAAGTAGAATGTCAAACTAACTCTTCTATTACTGCCAAAGCTCTACTAGTTTCAAATAAGACTGAAAGAACTAAAAATGGAGATTTAAAATATAAATTGATCAGCTGTACAGGTGAAAGAATGGCCCCTATAATTAAGAAGAACTATCCAGACACTGAAATCACAACATTTCTACCAGAACACAAAAATGGACTCAGTAATGAATTCAGATGTTACGCAAGTTTTGAAGGAAAAAGTTGGAAATTCCAACTTTCTCCTGTTTGATTGTATCTGATGGTTGGGTTATTTTTGATCTATTGCTTTCTTTCATCTTTTCTTAATTTTATAGAAACGAAAAATAAAGAATATAAAATATAATTGTGTAAGTGGATGTGGATGTGGCGTAACAAGTAAGTGGCTGTAAGATAAGGTACCTACATCGGTATCCGTGATGAAAAGAACCGCATTCCGTTTGATGGATAAGCTACCGACGTATGAATCTACAAGGTAGTAAAATACTAGCCAACATGGAATTATCAGACAGCCAATAAATAAACAGAGGCTACCAAAAGCAGAGAAAAGAAATAAAAACAGCCCAGTTACGTCTGTGTGTGTGTGTGTGGCTCAGCCGATCCGTCAGTTTGCACATGCTTGCAAACGAGCAGAAACGAGCATCTCTTATATTATATAACCTCCTTTTTCTTTAACTCTTCTCTTTTACTTACTTACAGCCTGCTACGGCATTAGATTCTTCCTCTGTTAAAGACCACCACATTATTAGATTATCTGTTCAGCTAGTTTCAAACGATTGCATTGAATCGATACATACATACAAGATCTTCTTTCTTACGACCAGCTTAAATCGCATCGTTTCTTCTTTATCAACTTGTTTCTCTCCATTTATGAATACTCAAATCCGGTATTTGGGCGTTTCCAAATATATAATAACCTTACAGTGAAATATAAAAACACTAATTCAGTTCAACGAAATATATAATGCATTTGATCCTTTTACGGCACGGATCAAGGATTGATAAAGAGGATTCTAATAATGCTCATACTACTGCAACGAGGGATAAACCCATAAGTGATTCTTCAAATTGGTTGGCCACTTTTGATCCCCCTTTGGATTTACAAACTGCTTCCAAGCAGATGCATAAGGCATTCAAAAAGATGTCTTCTCATGTGTCGTTTCCTAACGATTCATCATCTCGTAAGAGCCCAAAAATAATTATCCATTCGTCCCCTTACAACAGATGCATTCAAACAGCTGAACTTCTACTCTTTCTGTTGGTAAATAATCATGCATCGTCTTCTTCTTTAGATAATCAACAATCAATAATGGATGAAAAAATCTTCAAACTGAGAGTAGACCAAGCATTATCTGAATGGTTGAACGAAAATTTCAATCTTAACTACCTACCACCAAATGATGATGGTTACTCGATGATTAGTAATATAAATTCTTACTTGAATCAACCCATTAATTCTTTAGTACCAGCAGCGCATATATTAAATCAAGATACAAGAAAAATATTATCTGATAGCAAAGATCAAACCTGGATGTATAATAAGTTAGGGCATTGTGGCGAATATGGTGAATCTCCCATGGAGTTCAAGAAGAGATGTTTTGATTATCTTACTTCACTTTTACAATTTTATTATCAAAAACAGTCATTTGAAGATGATAAAGACACAGTTATATTTATTGTTAGTCATGGTGCTGTTATTTCTACATTGCTTCAACTACTATTGAATAGACCTATATTTAATGATATCCCATTGTCAACTCCAATATATTTGAAACAATCAGAATCTAAAAGATCAGTCTTCAAACTTATGGATTACGATTTCAATTTGTCTTCTATACTTTCTATATCTAATGATAAAGAGTTATTCAAATTACTTAAGACAAGGATAGATGTCAGTTTGTTAGACTTTAATAATGTTTTCAATGAATTTGAAACTTCGATTTCACCCTCTAATCCAACCCAACACAATCGAAATCCCCCTCTGCCCAAATTTAAACATAGAACAGGAAGACATCGAAGCAATACATTTAATATTGGGGAAGCCCTTTCAGGACCTGAAAAGGTCGAAGAAGCATCGCTACGACAAACTAGATCATCTAAACAGTTACATTTGATGAATAACGAGACTCAGAAAGAGAGAATAATTGATCTCGAGAAATTAGAAAGTTATTTCAGTGGATTTTCAGATTCAGACTCGGATTCAGATTCCGATTCAGATGGGAATAGTGACCACTCATTTCATCGTAATTCAAAAAACATATCCGATAGTGCCTCTTCTTCAAATATACCTTTGGTTATCCCTTCTTTATCTTCATTAAATAATTACTCTGAAACGACTCCTTCATCATTGCTAAAGAGAAAATTGAATAAAGTGTTACAAACCGAAGGTTTATTATCTTCCAAAGACTCGCAGTTTACGAAGAGTGACACATCGGAATTTTTGAAAAGCCATTCTCAGAACCGTGACAACAATATAGATGACTCTTCAGACTCAAGTGATGAAGCTTCATTTCTTTCATTTTCAAACCGGAAATTCAATATTGTCACAACATCCAATGCATCAAACAACTCATTGAAACCTAATTTTTACCCGATTTCTCGCAATACCAGCATTATAAACAATGATTCCCCATATGAAACAGTAGATGATGATTTTCTCAAACTACCATTTACTTCACCCAACGAGCCAAAAATTAGAAGTTACGAAAGCATTCAATCGCTTGAATCCACTAATATTGTCAATTCCAATAAACCTTCGTTTTTGGAATCTTTGGATATTTTGAAACCGAAATCTATTACTATTATATCAACGATGACTAATGCCACAACCAAGACTCGTGCTCCTGATGATGATGATGACCATGGCCATGACCATGATAATAACTATATAACTGATGACAGTGATAATGATGACAATTCACTAGAAAGTACAGAAAGAAGAAAATCACAACATGGTCCAGATTTGGACTCTCAGATACAAGTCTCAGATACACTGTCTGAGAGATCAAGAGACATATTGAAGAATATATTATATAGTGATACGAATAGAAGCTTAAATTCTAGTGATGATGAAGCAAACTGGTTTGGTGGGAATTTCGCAAGACAGAAAGTTTAAAAATATTACAATAGTATCCATCCTGAATAATTACAATGCCAGTTCTAATTTTAATCCTTACTGGTACATATTCGCCACATGACCGATAACGACGCCATTCTTCATTTTTTTGGTTTTGGATTTTGCTTTAAGAATAAAGTACGCAGTTTTTTTTTTTTTTGTGTTTTTTTTTAATATAGTGAGATTACATATGAAATATTTAGAGCCAAAATATTTATTATAATAATATAAAGAGACAAAGAATAATGTAAATGTCCTATAGAAATAGAAACTGCATCATCATAAATAACACTAGAGTCATAAAGTTATAACTAACCAAGTGAATTGAACCACTATCAGCGACTGTAAACGTTTGATTAGACAACTCGCCATGGTATAAATTGAGAGGAATTACATTATCATCATACTCAATATTTTTCAAACTTTGCAAACCTCCCAACTCATCAACAAAATTCAAAAGCAAAGATCTATTTTCGTTGTCAAAAAACATATCCCCTGATGAGTCCCACCACATACCACCTGCTAAGCCCAAAGACTTCACGTACTGTGCTTTTTGTCTCACGGCCTGTGGGGAGTCATAGACTATCAAACTGTCAATTTCTTCATTGTAACAATAGGACGAACCAACAGTTTCATTATAAACTTCAGTGAAACCTGTAGGTGGTAAGTCATTGTATCCAATGATACATTCATTAGGATCAAGAGTAGTAGATTGGGTTTCATCGACGCTTCCACATTTATCAAAAGTAGTATCCATTTGGTAATTATTGAAACTTCTTCCGTAATTAGGCATTCCCAACACAACTTGTCCAGGTTGTAAGAATTGCAATATGTATCCAACAGAGTTGTCAATTGATGTTGGCCAGTTTTCGAAAACGTAATCACTGTCGTTGAATCTTCTATCAGGGAACGTCGTTGAATATAGATTAGATTGATAACCAGTAACAGCTGACCATTTGCCACTTATATCGTATCCCATCAAATTGAAATAACGAACATATTTGGACAAGGTAACAAACTCATAATTATCTAGCGTAGATATATCCAAAGGAATAGCCAACGTTAAAAAGAAAGAATCCGGAGTCTTCGAATCAATGACTTTTTCGAGTAATTGCAACCTGGAGCTCAAAGCTTCCATCAATGCTGTTAACCTCTTGCCAGATTTCTTATTTTTAGGAAACTCCCAATCAACATCAATACAATCAAATCCGTACATGTACATTGTGGCAATCACATTTTTCACAAAGGCATCAATTGATTTACTTGATTTAGTAACTTCATCAAATACATCCCCAGTGTCTGAACCTCCTATAGACATACAAACTTTTAATCCTTTTTTCAAAGACTTCATTTGCGATAACTGACCAACTATACCGACTGAATATATTTGTTTATTCTCTGCTTCACGAGCCTCTGTGATATAATTCTGGAGATATCGAAGATCATTATCATTATCAATATTAGCCGATTCTGCAATAAGGTCATCCTCGATCAACTCCAGGTTATTAAATCTCAAGGGGATTTTTTTATCAATGGCAAGATCTTGTTCTCCCCATTTGAGTGACTTATTCTTGGGTTTCACTTGCATAAATGCATAGTATATATGTGTGACATGTGTAAGTGGAATATCGATGGGTAATTTATCATTGTAATATGACCATTCAGAGTAATATAGCCCAGTAATAAACTTGGAGTCAGAAGACGAAGACGTATGTTGAGCATCCCCTTTCGTTTCTACTTCAAGTACAGGATGAGAGAAAGACACACTTGAAGATAATAAGAGAAAATTAATGGTTCTCGTTGATAACTGCATATTGCATATATGACTAAGAAAGTAACAAGATTGAAGCTTACCAGAGACGGTGAAAGAGCAAATAGACTGAACCAAAAGAGAGAATCATCTTGCACTAGTAGCGCACTGACACATATTTATACAATCTTTCAGAAATTAGCTCAAGCTTGAACCTTTACTGCTAGTTAGAAATAGAAAGGATATTCTGCTGGACTTGAAGGATAGGCAAGTGAAGAAATAAAAGAGAGTGTACTGAGATCTGATTTTCTGTATAAAGTCCCGAAGACCAGACAATTTGGAAAACTGCCCCATCTTTTCAGCACAGCCTATTAATTTATTTTTATTTGGCTCGTCTTGGACTGCACAGCCATGTTCCTATAAATTTGAATTAATTTTTATTTATTTATTTGACAAATTAAAGGAAGGGGCTCAACGTTGGCTATTGTTAAGAGGCGCTGTGTTTGCTTACATCATCACACACAAACTCTCATCTAAATTAGAGGCTACTTACTGTGTTTCCCCACCATTTAAGCGTCAATTTTCTTTCAAATCAGCAGTAAACTTGGTACTTAATGCTTCAAGAACATATTCAAGTGACAGGGTAAACATGAGTACTAAGCTTACCGAACCATCAATAGATTCAAAATTAGATAAGTTCATCTTTGACCTTCACAAGGTCTTTGACGCTAGAGTATCTAGTATTAAGAATAGGTCTCAGTCCACACTTGGTGATTTTCTTCACAAACAGCCAGATTGCTCGAGTAGGGTTGTCTCTTCTAAGTTTCAACTATCAAATCGGACTGATGTTTCAAACAAAGAAGAACCTACTTCTGTTTACACCGTGGACGGATTGCATGTTGCTGTGGATTCACCTGCAACTTGTGCTTTGGATCAGTTTGGATTTCAGTTTTTCAAACATATTCAACACAAAAGGGAACATGACGGAAAAATTCCTTCTTTTCATTTACACTTATCAAGAGTAGATTCATTGGATGAAGCTTTGATCTGGAGTGATATCTTTGATTTTTCAGAGAATTACCTCTACCAGGAAGGACACAATACTAATATAATTAACGTGATTGTCTCTATTTCTTCCGTGGGGTCTCTTTTCCAAGTAGGCAAGATTGTATTTGGATTGAATAAATATATCATTGGACTAAATCATTCTTTTTGGGATTACTTGATAGATTTTATGAAGTTGACAGACAATAACTTTGGTTTCATCTTTGTTGATGTTTCTTCTGTATTAGCTTCAGGGGATGACTTTCCTGTTTATAGCGCTTATTCAACCATATTATCTGATATTTGCCTTAAACAAAATTTGAAATTTTTCAAACGTGACACCAATAACCAAGACATGTTGGTGTCTTCTCCGTTGTCAGAGTCATATTCTCTAGACGACATCGTTCATAAATTATGGAATACTGATATTCCTGGATTTTCTATTAGAGAAAGAAATATTAGAGAGAATATACGGATTTCTATTAATCATCTATACAAGCAAATTGAAAAAAGCTCTTCTTCAGTCTCAACCGAATATTGTGCTATAGGAGAAATTGCCTTACGACAGTTGAATCAATGGACTAAGCTAGGTGCGTTCACCACGACCGGTAAGCGTATAGACAGAGATATGATTACTGAGTTAGTTGAAAGTGAGTTATCTATATTTATGAGTACACATGTTATGACGAGTTCCACTTTTATTGAAATTGGTTTTAAGTTATTGGAAACTTTAGAAAATAATTATAATGGACACATCAGTCCAGTAAAATTTATTGATGAGAAGCGCTATTCTAAATATTCAAAACTGTAGAGATATAGAAATAGCAATGCATGTTAACTTTTTCATTGTTTTTCCTTTTTTTTTTTTTTAATTTCAACTGTTTATAGTAAGTATAGAGATGTTGATTTTCATTTTGGCCCGTTTATTAATTAACACTGATATCTTTATGAGTTCCAAAATAAAAGGAACCTAGAGAAATATAGAAAAGTCTGACGAAAAAGACTTCAAAAAACAGGCAAAGGCTATCATTTTGGTAAAGTCTATCGATTGATAATCAATTGAGATCGTAGAAACGTTTATTCTTACTAGAAAAGTTGTCACTAGTTAATGAGCTAACAGTAGGTCCTGAATTATTTCTTAACACATTTTTCACTAACCTAGAAGCATCAGATTTAGTAATACTATTCACGTTATCAGTGATATCTTCAAAAGCAGAATCCACACTTATATCTGAATCTGTAAGGTCTAGTTTGATCAAAGGTTGAATTCCATCAACTATCAATGAAATTCCTGTGGCCTCCGCACCCCTTGGTAGTATGATATCTGCAAATTCTTTAGTCGGAAAAATAAACTCATTCATTTCAACTCTGGCGCTATTCAAGTATTCAGTCAATATCTTCTTCAGCTTCAACGCTTCTTGTTCTTTCAATGATGGATCCAAAAGAGATGGTTCTAAAATATCTCTTGCAATCCACCTACTTAATCTGACATCGGCATCACAATCAATGAATACTTTGATAGTACCCATCAAAACTAAATCTTTGTCGTATAAGGCGTATAACCCATGAACAATAATAACTGCATAACCAGACTGTGTTAAACGAGAGATTTCTTGTTTAATGGAAGTGAAATCAAAACGAGAAGGCGATAGACTCATGCCACTGGTGTTTCTATCATCCGCTTCTGGCTTCAAAAAGTGTGCCATATCAATAGATTTAACTTTAATCGCAGAAAACCTACTTTTTAGATCATCTTCAACTAGTTTACTTGCAAGAGACTTGCCAGAGGCATGGCCACCTGCCACCAATACAATGATTGTTTGATGGTGTTTTGTTTGAGACATATGGCCTGATGGAAGAATTGTGGTATATCTAGCAAACTTTTGACAATGTGAAGAAAAAAAAATCAAAATGTAAGACGAACAAAAATCAAGTAGAAAGCACAAAACTCAAAATTCAAATAAATTTAAAATATAACTGTCCAGTTCAGTCAGAATATTTGAAGTAATTATCATCTAAAAGAAGCAATAATAGGATCTATACTCTCAAAGAGTATTTATACCTTGTGAATTATAGATTTTTGGAAACGAAGATGCCAATATTTCCTCTCTCAAACAATACAAGGCAGTGTTTATCTGAACTTTTACTTAGTGAACATGCTCTTATTGTAGCAGACCCAGAATTTTTTTGATCCTGGTTGAATGAGTCTCTTGGTGATTAGGGATCGATCTACCACAAAAAGAGATACGCTTTAACTGGTTTTCTGCAGTCGATATCACTCTAACAATCTTAAAAACTACAAAAATTTACGCACAAAATTTACACACTATGGAGTTTAACAGAGAAGAAGACAGCGAAATTCAATTTAAAACTACTAAAAATGTCCCGGTCATACCAACTTTCGAAGAAATGAACTTGAAAGATGACTTGCTTCGAGGCATCTATGGTTATGGTTTCGAGGCACCATCTGCAATCCAGTCTCGTGCCATCATGCAAATAATATCAGGTAGAGATACAATAGCACAAGCTCAATCAGGTACGGGTAAAACAGCTACTTTTTCTATCGGGATGTTAGAAGTGATAGATTCCAAGAAAAGTGAAACTCAAGCATTAGTCCTATCTCCTACTAGAGAATTAGCCACTCAAATTCAAAATGTGATTAAAACTTTGGGTGACTATATTAATATTCAGTGTCATGCTTGTATTGGTGGTAAAAGTGTAGGTGATGACCTAAAGAAGTTAAGCAAAGGGCAACATATCGTTAGTGGGACACCAGGTAGAGTTGTTGACATGATCAAAAGACGTAATTTGAATACAAGAAACATTAAGATGTTAATTTTAGATGAAGCTGATGAGTTATTAAGTAAAGGTTTTAAGGAACAGATATATGAGGTTTATAGATATTTGCCTCCAGGAACACAAGTTGTGGTTGTATCTGCCACTTTGCCTAAAGATGTTCTAACTATGACCAGCAAATTCATGACAGATCCAGTTAAGATCTTGGTGAAAAGAGATGAAATTACACTAGAAGGTATAAGACAGTTTTTCATTCAGGTGGAAAAGGAAGATTGGAAATTTGATACATTATGTGACTTATATGATTCATTAACAATTACTCAAGCCGTTATTTTCTGTAACACTAAGAAGAAGGTTGATTGGTTAACAGATGCATTGAAAAAGGCCAATTTTACAGTGGCTTCAATGCATGGTGATATGAAACAAGATGAAAGGGAAAAAATTATGAATGAATTTAGACTTGGTAATTCGAGGGTGTTGATTTCAACAGACGTTTGGGCTAGAGGTATCGACGTCCAGCAAGTTTCATTGGTGATTAATTATGATTTACCTTATGATAGAGAAAATTATATTCATAGAATCGGTAGATCTGGTAGATTTGGAAGAAAAGGTGTTGCTATAAATTTTGTTACTAATGAAGATACTCAAGCGTTATATGATATCGAACAATATTACAGTACCCAAATTGAAGAAATGCCAGTTAGTCTAAATGATATTCTATGATACAGGTATGTTTTATATCTAGTATAGATAGATACATAGTTATTCCCTTTCAATTTACTTATTTGAGCTCAAGATTGACAGGTCTAGTCAACTGCTGGGTCTTTTCTAAAAAGCCCTCCCAACTTTGTGGCCTACTTTGATTTGATTTGATTCATTCATAGTGCCAAATTGTCAACATTTTATATTCGGGCTTACTTATTAACGTGATCTGGATTATTGTAGAAACTTTAATGTGGGACCTTAATATTTAAATGGATAAGAGTTAGACACTAAACAACCAACAATGTCTTAGAAAAAAAATCAGATGGCGTTATTAATTACATATATTTAGGTTAGAATACGACATACCATACTGATTTGGTGGTTACGAAGAAAGAAAAGAAAATCCAAATGCTGTGAATAAGATGTTGATCAATCAAAAGCAAGGAAGTACAGTGTGTCTAGACTTAAAGGATCAAAGCTCAAGTATAACCTCTGTCCCGCTCAAGATGGCAATACAGTTTACTTTTTTATCTCTAACAACCACTGTCCACACTCTTGATACTTAGTAATCTACATATTGTGTTAGATTGCGTTTGTTTGTTTGTTACTTTGTACGTTCTAGACAGACATTATTAAGAACAGCTCACATCTAAATTGATTTATAATGAAAGAGAGGCGTTCACTACGTATAATGGAGTATTAAAGAAGATTCCAGTGCTGGCCTGATTTTAAATCTTAGACAATTCTTTGACAAAATTCTCTCCCCAGTAGCTCGCAGTATACTTGCTAATGTACTTAAACATCTTATTGAAGTTGCCTTCTTTCTTCTCATCGCTCATAGTTAAACCTTCGTAAATTGCTTCACTTAGCTCTTCGGTATTCCACGGATTAACAACCAATGCACCGTTTAGTGACTGCGCAGCACCTGCAAACTCACTCAAAATCAAAGAACCTTTGTTTTCCTGCTGACAGGCAATATACTCATAACTGACTAGATTCATACCATCTCGGGTAGAGGAAACCAAACAGATTTCACTGGAGGCATACACTGAAATTAACTCGTTAAAATCAACAGATTTGTGCATGAAATGAATGGGAACAAATTCAACCGTACCAAACCTACCATTTATTCTACCAACCAATTCATTAACTGTGGCTCTCAAAGATTGATACTCTTCAACATCACCTCTCGAAGGAACCGCAATTTGAATTAATACAACCTTACCAATCCATTCAGGATGATGCTCCAAAAAAATCTCAAAAGCATGTAGTTTCTGAGGAACTCCTTTAATATAATCCAATCTATCAACACCAACTAAAAGCTTAACATCGTTACCAAATCTATTTTGTAATTGTTTCACACGATTTTGAGCGCTAGGTTGTTTTAGCCCATTGATAAACTTATCAACATCAATTCCAATTGGATACGCACCAATTGTTACTTGTCTACCTTTATAATGAACACCTTGAGGACTGGTTGGTAATTTCAAAATTCTCTCGATTGAACTTATAAAATGTCTAACGTAATCATAGGTATGAAATCCAATTAAGTCACAGCTCAGAACACCTTGTAAAATCTCAGTTCTAACAGGTAGAATTCTATATATTTCACTTGATGGGAACGGCGTGTGCAAGAAAAATCCAATTTTGACGTTATTGAAACCTTTAGCGTCCAGTTTGTCCCTTAGCATAGAGGGTAATAACATCAAATGGTAATCATGAATCCAAACTATGTCTCCATCATCAATCTTATTCAAAATTCCGTCACAAAATAACTTGTTAGCTTCAATGTACGCAGCCCAAGCAATCTCATCAAAATTCATTTCACCAGGATGATAATGAAATAAAGGCCACAATATCGAATTGGAAAACCCGTTATAATGCAAATCAGCAATTTCATCACTTAACCAAATTGGGAAACAGTTAAACTTCGTTCTTAGATCGTTTTCCACAGTTTCCTTACCTTCTAGGTCGTCAACAGACATTCCCGGCCATCCAAACCATTGGAATGGCTTCTTTAATCCTTGAAGAGCTGTCACTAACCCACCAGAGGACATGGAATATTTGAAAGTAGTCTTATCAGTGGTTGATAAAGAAGTAGCAGAAGATGAGGCGGAGTTGGCATCGGTTGGAGATGATCTGTTAATTGTAACAGGAATTCTATTTGAAACGACAAGCACCTTACCTGGCATAATGATTGTGTGTTATAAAAGTATATACAGATATATGAGCATAAATCTATAGTAGAGAATGTGATTTTTGTTTACGATATGTAGTAATTGAGACAGAATAGGCAACTAGATTAAACATGGAACCAGCTTAAACCGACTAAGGTATTCAAGTTCCGAAAAGCTGTGCATAAATTGATGTGGAGAGTAGTGCGTCGATTGCTGTGTTCTCAAATAAGTGCCGTCGATAGACGTGAATATTTTGTATTTCCAAATTGGGAACTTCGTGTTTATTATCTGTTCTTCTACACTGTTCTTCTATATGTTTGGTTTGTACATTCTATGTTTAGAACCTTTGTATTGTCGTTAATGCAAGATACACCACTATATACCAGACAACAGATACTGGTGTCCTGTTCTGTCTGCTTTTTCTGTTCATTCTTCTGAGTTCTCGCACCCTCTTTGAAGCAGCTTTGAATAACTGATCGAGGTGGATTCATGATCCAATTTCTTTTTTACACTGGTCACTACTCTTTGTCAATATAGGGACATAGATCAGTTTAACAGTTAACAACTCAGGCTATGTTTAAGTTTTTATGGTCAATAAATCGCTCTGGGACTGCGGTGAATATTCCAAAATACCTTCCAGGAGATGAAGAAGACTCGATAGATTTGCAAATAAAGTCATTATTATACATGTTCAAGAGATTTGATATTTTTCGTCTAGCACCGTTCTTGAAAACGACAAAAGAGGGAGACTATGAATTTGATTGGATTCAACAACGGCAAAATTACGTGGTGCAACAGGATGCGTCAAATGATGGTGATTCTGCTGATAGTTATAACTATGATTATCCTCATGTAGATGGCGACATAATAAATGAAAAACTGGATTTAGTTTATAATATCGCAACCTTTGAACATACTGTCTTGAATGATCCATATAGAATTCTGATTGATTATCCTAAAAATAAATTCAGATCAATGTTAATACTAAGTGATTTCCCTAAAGAGGTCTCCGAGCTACCAAAATTTACCAGTCCAAAATTTACGTTTGCTATATTGAAAGCTGATTCAACCGATGAAGAGTATATAAACGTTATAGTGAATCAATCGGGAATATACAATGAACATATGATCGATCAAAATGTTAAAGTCAAAATACTAACCAATATCTTGAAAGATTATAGAAGTACCGGGGAGAATGATACGAAGTTAACTAAATATGATAGGTCTCAAATCATTCAAACTTATGTTCGCAGACTAGCATTTCATACTCAAGTGGATAGAATATTCAAAGCTACAATGAGACTGAAACAAAAAGAAATAGCCACTGCTATACCAAAGGTTGCAACTATCCCTCAATCAAAGCCATCACAGCCAAAATCGCCTCAGCGAAGACTTTTGCGACCACAAAGATCTAGAATGAATATTCAATCTTCTGTTTCCAAAACAGATACACACTCCCATAAGTTGAATTCAAAACCAAATACCGTAGATATATCCCCTGTAGATCAGAAAATATTACGTAGTAGGCATTCCATGCCTATGATGAAATTTGATAAGGTTCACATCAACGAGGAAGTGCAGCAAAGCCATCAAGAATCCCTTGATTCTAGCTCTTATGAATCATCGTCCAGTAATAACGGCCAGAGTCAAGGGATTGCAATTTATAGATCATTCACAACTGAAGAAAAAGATGCCATGCAAGAACAAAGCAAAATTGCGGTCAGAATTAGAATTGAAAGAGAGAAGACACTTCTGAATGATAAGGTAGCTACAGCCTGAAATGATAATGATTTCCACGGTCTATGTAAGCTAGAGAGAAAAATCCTTTGTCTAAGCTTGTGAGTGATTTATCATTAGCTGTTTTTGAATTATGACCCTTTCATGTCCATACGGTATATTATTGAGTTAGTACTGCTGGAGGTGCTTTGTATATATTTCTTCTTGCGGTATGTACTTAATGACTTACTTCTCCAGTGTTGATCGCGTTATTGTTTCCTTGCTCCTTTTTTTTTATATCATTTTACTCATTGTTTGTTTATTCGACTAGTCAATTGGTCCGTTGATTAATTGTTAAAAAACTCTCAGTTTCTAAAATTCTTTATACCTATCAAGAGTTACTTAAGCGGCGCTCTTATATTGATGAAACTAATAACCGTGGTGTCTGCTAAAACTGTAATGCGTCACAATATTGTTGGCAAAGATCACTCTTATAATCCAACTTAGAATCACTTAAGACATTGAAGCACAAATTACCTTCGGGAAACTTATAAAGAAGAATCAAATTCTTTATCATGTTGATGCTGTTCGTAAATCTCATAATCAAATGATTTTTTGCTTCGGAATCAATGAGTGTTCCATCATTTTCAGCATCATCTAAATGTTCAATCTCAATTAAAAACCCTTTGAATGCACCATGTAAGAAACAGTTACTTGTACGAAGTTTAAATTTCTCTGTCTTGCCGGCATTGTTTTCATCTAATCCAGGAACATTAATTATGTACCCATGTCCACCTTCCCCTTTGATTGTCTGTTTCATGGTCCACAAACTAATTAGTTTTGTTGTTAGCATGAATTCAAAATTTTCATTTGTCGTTGTGTTTAAGTTATTGCAACATCCCATTTCTATGTGTCTAAGCAATTTCTTATTTAGTCTTCTATCCTCGTTAGTGTCTGTAGCAGAGTTGTCATTGTTGGCAACGATACCGTATTCTTTCCCAGTGTGGTCAGCTTCATATTCATCATTGGCGTCAAACGCTTTATCTAAACCCTCTAAAATCTGTTGAGAGTTAGGAATAGCACAAACAATGGACTTCGTATTATTTATAATACTGATAGATTGGTCACCTAAATATGATAATTGTAAAGTATACAAATATTTGTTCGGAACTTGACTAGGTTCTATGTTTTCAGGCTTAGAATATTTATTATTCAAAAAGATCTTAAGCTCAAAATTCCAAGATCCAAGCGACTGTGGTAATTCATTGGAAATCAGGTCATGGAATGAGGTTATTGTCGTTGGGGTTGCGTTTTGAACAAGCAAGACACTGTTGTTGGGAAAGAAATTGTTAGTACATGAAGCAAAGACACTTTGTTAGCTTGTGAAGAGTAGCTACTTACGCTGTAACCATTGATAATTTTATGAACGATATGAGCAATTATAGAGGAATTGATCAGTCAGTTACATACAGAGCATGAGTTTCCAGAGGTGAGTTGAAAATATAAGATAAGTGAATAATAGTGTTGATGGTTTTTGAAGTTTGAACTCGAGGCTCTTTACTTACTTGCTTGATGTGCGCGATTCAGAAGAATTTCAAAAAAGTTAAAACAAATAAAGCTTGACATAGTTGAATTTTATATTATCTCCAGCTCTCTTTTTTTGTTTCTATTTGTTTTAATAATATTCATGATAACTAGTTGCTGAGCCTTCAGAATTCTGCAACATGTCAACATTGTTAGAAGAGGAGCGTAATATTCTAGAAGATTTGGAAAGAATTGAACTCGCTATAACGAAGCGAATACAACGAAACCCAGATATTTATAGACCTTCTTCAACAACCAAAGATCATGGCATCCTAGGAGGAAAGAAAAGAAGCACAGGCCAGACATTATTACTTCAACATGAGACTAAAAAGTTTTTAGATCGATACAAGTCCCAGTCTGCTAATTTGATCACCTTCATAGAGAATGACTCGAACGAACTAGAAGGGAAACTTAAGGAGACTAATTCTGCACGGTTTATCAAGTTTAGTCAGCTGTATAACGAAACATTACTTCAACATAAAAGAAACATAGCATCCGGCATAGATGTCAACGAACTGGAAAGAGGAGAACATGTGATGTATGAGATGTTTTCATGTATCGACGATAGAATCAGTGAAGACAAACAACAACCAGAAAAGAAGAAAAGAAAGAAGAGAATACTAAGTTCTTTTGCTTCAAGTTTGCATATATCAGACATATTCACCAAGAAAGAAATGCTTGGTAAATACTTAGACTTGAATGAATTTTACAAAATTTGGTTGAATCTCCCAAGATCGGTGTCATTCAATATCGAGTCCATACCGTCATATTCATTTTATTTAGAGACTATAGCAAAGTTTGACGACGATGTAATTAACAAAACCACCAATAGCTACTCTGACTACTTGAATGATTTATCCGCTTATCTTCAATCCTTTTGGATGAAAATACAACCATTGTCATCACCGGAAAGATCGATAGCCAAGATTGAGTCTGACTTTGAAGCTAAAGGATGTAGAGCCCCCAAACTGTCGGAATCTATCAGCGACGATAGATATGAGTCTGTTTACTGTGTTGTATGTTCTAAATCTTTTGCTAAAGAGACGGTTTATAAAGTTCACTTGGATGGTAAGAAACATAAGAAGAATGCACACAAAGATAACAAACTTGGAATTTTGAAACAAGAATATGTAATTAGAGAGTTACTCAAGCTACTATCGAAGCAGCTACAAGATACGAAAAATGAAACACAGAGATTTAAATTATTGACTACAAGAGAGAAACAACTCGAATTGAAAGAGACGGGTCGCATGTCTGAAGACGAAATGGATTTTGAAGATGACTTGGATGATGAATTCAATGAGGAAACTAACAGAAGAAACAGAGACAACAAGGAGTACGATCTGGAAGACCATGCAAGTAATAACTCTGTTTTCAACCCTCTTAAATTACCACTTGGACCGGATGGAAAGCCGATCCCATATTGGCTATGGAAACTTAAAGGGTTGGATTCAGAGTTTAACTGTGAGGTTTGTGGCAACTTTAGGTACAAGGGTAAAGATACATTCATTAAACATTTCAAAGAATCAAAACATTTGAAAGGTTTGCAAATGTTAGGAATTAGTGAAAATTTTGAAGCTTATAAAGATATAGACAAGATTAAGGATGTTCTAAGTTTGGTCAAAATTTTGAAAGCTAAAAAGAGAAATGAAGTTCAGTTTAAAGACAGTGGAATTGAAGTTGAAGACGAGGATGGTAATGTTATGACTGAGAAGGTCTATGAACAGTTGAAAAAGCAAGGGTTGTTGTAGTGTTACATGATTCGCCATATATTGGTTTCCTCGCATCTATCATTTTATATACTCTTTAAGCAGCCTATCTTAACACAATACCAAGTTTGAGTAGAAAAACCGATAAGAAACTCAAAACACTTTCATAGCCAATCAAAACAAGGAGACCAACAAAGTTATCCGCATCTAAAGTATTGATATTCATGTTTATGAAGCCAGTCAACAAGTTAGCGACCAAGAACAAAACTAAACTGTTGTTGTTGACAGCAATCAATGAGAGAGGCACTGTATCTGTAAAAAAGTTAAATGATGATAGTTCGGAAGAATCTTTCGACTCTTTGTTTGTATATTCTTCGACAAATTTGTACTCCACTTTACCCCATATGAAATCTTCAACTAGCTTGTAAGCAAATAAGAATGTACAGTTGTAAGCAGAAACCCAGAGGACGTATAGTAGGTTTGCAGTTCTTCTAGAAACTCCGTACATGTAGCATGTGTCAATTACAAAGTAAAGAATTTGAAATAGAATAGAGGTAATGAATAGTCCATCAATTGGTTTCAAAGTAAATAATGAATTGTCAGTTAGAGATTTTATTACATCTTCTTTCTTGTTGTTCAATTTGAACAAATTATGAGGAGTAGGAATAATAGGGAGTACAATTGAACCTAGCCCCATACCATTCAAGAAAATGCTTAAGTAGCCAGCTAATGAAAAAATTCCTTCTTTGTTTTCAGCAATAAGTCCAATTCTATCACCTGTGACAATGTAATTTAGTAATCCATACTTGACTAGTACAATTTCATATGAAACGCTGATCACAAAACTTATCACCAGTGGAGACCCCAACAAGACTAAAGGATATATGATATTAGCTAACAAAGGCAACATTGATAAAGTCAAAAAAAAGTTCCAATGCTTTCCATATTCGGTCAAGTGTTCCTGATAATCCAAAGACTTCACACTCACTAATCTGATCAATCCTAAGATAATTAATGGGATAGAACTTTTGATGCTTCTCCCAAGGTTTCTGAAATAATTGTAACTGTTTCTAAAATGTTGTCTCAAGAAAGACCTCGAGCTAATAAGACCCATTGAAAAGGCAAATGAACCAACTCCGAGGTCCATTAAGCTGGTTCCCCATGTTTCAACTTTTGCAAATCTTCTTGGAAAAATAGGGAAATCCACAGCTAAGATAGAGAGACAGGTGATTATCATCATTTGAGACCTGTATATAGTGATATATGATTTAGGAGGTAGAAACTGAGTAGGTGTAATATCTTTCAAATTGACGATCAACACTCTCTTTGTCACTTTTTTAGACTTATTGAAAAGAACCAATAAAACTGGCAAGACATTTAAGACGGTGAGAAGTTTGACCTGATTGGCATACAGAGTAATTGACAACAGTAAGTTGTTCCAATTGACTAAGAAATCTAATAGTAGCCCAAAAAACTCTTTGTCGCTGTCAAAGATCGTAGTTTTTTTTTTAATAATACACCAGACAAAGTAAGAAGTGATTGAGATAGAAGTAACTTTGTAGATGTCAAGTGTGTCTCCACCCGTCAGTCCTGCAACAAAGTCCTCTTTTCTGTCTTTCAATAACGACATCGTGTCCAATTAAATGTTATCCCTAGTCCTTTACTAAGCACATGGGCCATTGTTCCGAAAACAGACCCAAATAGCAATAGCAAAGAAATAAAAACTTGCTCAAATCTACAACTACCCGAAGGTAAAGGACACCCCAAATAACAAATAACAAATAACAAATAACAAATAACAAATAACTAGCACAGCCTTTAAAACTATCTACACGTATTTACTGGCACGTTGTTTCAACTTGGCAGCGTTCTAACATCTCTGTCTCATATCTCATATCTCATATCTATTGCGGCCTGATTAATCAATGATTGACATCAGTATCACTATCACTGAAAGCTGGATCTTGATGAGCTTCGAAGATCTATTTTTGTCAGAAGAAACCGATTCTTTTATCAAACTCTCCACTTGGAAGCCCATTCTTTTTCAAAGCTCTGGAAGATATGTCGCCAATGTCTGAAGAGGTGAGTTCAACTCCTTATCATTAGAGATGACCTAATCTATATCACAGCTACCGAGTTTTATTCATACTAACATGCTGAACTCATAATCGTATACGTATATGCTATATGTTATACGTTATATGGTTTGTACGCTCTTTTGATTTCAGATCCTTTTCAGGACTACTCTTAAGATGACCATCTCGAAGTTTCAATTCAAGATATCTAAGTTGAAATCCTTGAGCAAAGTAACATTGAACCAGCTATCTAGAGATCTATTAGAAACAAAGGGGACAACGGGCACAAAATTTGACAGATCTTTAATGTTGATCAAGATCAAAATATCGAAATTGATCAACGATGACAATCAAATTGATATCTTTGAAATATTAATGGTTGATAGTGAGTTACTATTATCCAAGTTGAACCAATTGACTGGCAAATCAGACGACGAGAGTTTGCTCAAGTTGGTTAAGAAGCTTATGTTTTGTTCTAATTATGTGAATATCAAAGAGTTCAAGAAATTGGTTCTGTTACTTGTTAACAAGTATGGGAAGCCATTCTACGAAGAAGCCGTGGAATCATTTGATGACGAGGATATTATCAGTAAATGTAAGAATGAAAATGTTGAAGGTTTGATTGACTTGTACTTGAAAGAGATTTGTGATTCTTACGGAATCGATTTATATAATACCAACCCCGATGTTGAAGACCAAAATGGCTCAAATCAAGATGTTAAAGATAATGATGACGACAATGAAGGAGGAGAAAAGGGTACTACTATTGAAACTGAACAAGATCATGATGATAAAGGTACGTCTGGAAAAATTACAACGTCTGTTACTGCAAAAGATACTTCCAAGAAAAAGGGTGTGTCGACCATAACTAAGAAAGAGAGTGATATTGATGATTTGAAGAAGCGGTTTGAAGCTTTGAAAAGAGTTTAATGATATGATATAGGATAGTTCAAGACACTGCATGTATTTCCCATCTAAGAAGCTGATGTAAATTTTCCGTATTACTACTTGAACCTGAATGTTCGTCTGATTTACCTTATGAAAGAGAGAGATTTACATGAAACAATTATGAAAATAGGTTGATTCAATGTGAGCAAATTCTGATGGCTTACGTCTCTTCTATTTCTCGCTCCACAAGCGACTGGCAAGGTAGAACATGGGGAAATATGTCAAGAAACGCTGGCTCTCTCACGTCTGAACAGATAGCACCCCTGCAATCGATGTTGACTAGATGTATGTTCAGAATAGTGGGCAGGTATATCACTGTGAAAAGAGTAAATAAAACGCCTTATAATAGAGAGTAAAACTATGCCACATAATAAGCAACAGCGCCAGCCACTTTAGTGGCTAAGTTCCCCCAGGCCAATAAGTTCCTGGTATATACACGACCTTATTTGTTAGGAGACAAAAACTTTTTCAACACTCACTAAGAGTCGATCAGTGAAGAATCAGTCAATCAAAATAGGAACACTTGGATAATCAAAAGAGGCATCAATCTATTTAATCTTTTTGCACTGATCATCTAAATAACCAAAAGAACAGTCAGCTGCGAAGCATATTTGGAATTACTCTATCACACCGCAAGAGACTTAATTTTCATAAGAAGAAATAGAACCTTTGTCATATCCATTGTCATGTTTTCCACGATATCCAAACAAATCAAAACAGCAACTTCCATAGTGCACCCTCGACTACATGTTATCACAAGAACCTATGCGGGACGTCCAGAAATGACCGCTGTGTTGCCTAAAAGGGCGATGAAGCGTATCCGAGTTGGTAAAGCACGTCCTGCAATTTATCATAAGTTTAATACTTTTGTGGAGTTGTCCGACGGGTCAGTGATAACTAGAAGATCTCAGTACCCTAAAGACGAATTAAGAATGATTACTGATCAAAGAAATAATGCAATTTGGAACAAATCAAAGCCTAATGTCTCGGTGTTAGATTCTGAAGCTAATGGTAAACTAAACAAATTTAGAAACAAATACGCTATGTTTGAGCAATCTGGTAAGACCGAAGAAGAAATCCTGGCTGAAAAGGCTAAAGAAGAAGAACAGAGAAAATTACGTTTGGAAACTGGTGTTATTACTAAGAAAAATGATGAAGACGACGACTATTTGGATATTCTTGCTGATAACTACGTTGAGCAGAACTTGGGTGGTAAATTAGCGCACGGGGGAAAAGGTAAGAAGCGTTAAATTTGACACATTTTTTTAACTTAAGACTTCTTTTTTATTGCCCTCTGCTTCCACTTGTATATATTTGATATCCTGACAGATTTAATTTATAAGGGAAAAAATACATTCATTAAAACTACAGTGCGTCAACTCATTCTTTCATAGATATAGATGTGTATATAAACCAATTCTAAAATTAAAAACCGTGGTACGATTATTACTTTTTTTTCTTTCCGATAACTGTATATCCAGATGTGTTATCAGTGAAGAGGTATCTTTGTTCGTTCAAAAATTTGAAGATACCATTCTTAATCTTTCCGATACCGCCTCCACTGTGCAACCCTCTACCTGTAATCACTTTGAATGGAAAAACGTACAAAGACTTAGAAATTAACATATTATCACCGTTACTTTCTCTTTGCATCATCTCGTCATTCCACCACTTCTCTAACGCTTGCTCAGTCAAAAAAATTGAATTTTGAACAGTCAGACCATGTAAATCAATTGCATTTTCTCTGGAGGCTACGATCATTAGTTGGTTTAACATTGTTTGTTGATTCTTTTCAAATTGTAATACTGCGGCATTGCTTTTATCTCTAGCCATCTGAGTGTATACACTTCTTACCTCTCTGCTTTTGTATGCCTTGGATTGATTTCGCAACTGCTTAGCTTCTAAACGAAGCCCGTCAATAGAGTTAATCTGTTTCTTTAAACCGCGGAATGTATTGGAAGCAATCTCAAAATTGTCACAGTGCGTGTATGAGGAAGCTTCTTTATAGTTAAATTGTTCATGTTGAGAGATGGGATTGAGATTAGGATTGGACTTATTTGTATAAACTGCTTCAGGGGATTGCAATAATTTAGAAACGATGGAGTTGTCCAGAACTAATCGAAAGGCTACTTCCAATACTTTATTGGAGTTCCCTTGAAAGAATTTGAAAGCACATCTATAGAAATCATCTGAAAGTCTCTGTAAACTAGGATTCGATCTTTTTAATTTATTGAATTCTTGAACTTCATCAGAGTTGGGAGAATAAATGTAATTCCCAAATGGTTCTGCATTTACAGTCTGAGCAACAGCAGCATAACTAACGACGGATTCAAATGCTGCTCTTGGTACATCTGTGGAAGCAGAATCTAACTTACTGTTAGCTTCTGGGCTGAATGGTGAGTCGTCGTCGTCTAGAGAAAGTGAAGTTGCTGGCGAATGAGGAAGGTCATTTGAGGGATCCTTGTAAGGATTATCACATTTGATCATTTCAAAAATAGTTCTATTAACGTCACGTTTGAATTGCAGATAATACTGTCTCACAGTGTCTTGTTTACCTGGATCTAGTTGCAACGTTTCCATGATGATTTGGATATTGTCCCATTCTTTTAACAATTCAGATACACTTACAGAATCATATTCGTCCAAATTACTGGGACCTGAACTATTTATTTTTCCCGCTTTGTTATTCCTGCTTTTGAGTTGGTTGTCGTTAAAATTACCTCTATTATTTTTTCCGGTACCCCCAGCAACGTTTGAAGCAGCTACGTTACGTTTCGATACAACGGGAACAGAATCCACGGATCTCTCAACTTCACTGTCTCCTAACTCAGAGGAAGATATAAATTCAAAGTTAAGTAACTGATCGGAAGCCCTCTCAATGTTCCCATTAGTATCGATTAAGATATTGGAGATGATATTCAAAGGTACGTCAGGGAACATTTCAGATATGGATAAACATTCTGAGTGAAGGTTCAGATCATCTTGCAAGGACAGCGAGGATATCAAAGGAGTGATACTTGATTCCATAGCACTTTACGTGTTATTGCCCTTCAATCAACCGGTTTGACTAGGCTGGTATTATGTTGCAACTATAGCTCCTGTAATTACTAATCTGAGTCCGAAACATGAATGTTCTCGAACACCGGATACTTAATCTCTTTGGAAATTGTACAACACAGGCCAACAGCAAGGCTCCAGATCCAAACCTGAAGATAAACACTTTTTCAAAGCAGCTCAGAACAAATAAGATGTTTAATTTGTCTGCTGGTCTGCTTGTCTGCTTGTCGCTTGCATTTGTGTGTTAATTTCTGCAACATTTGTTCCAAAAGCAGACACACCATCCAGCTTCTCTGTCTACGCAGCAGCTGACCTCTCGCTGCGGGCTGCTAGAAACCCGTAGGCCCCACAGACTCACGCTCGCTGGCACGGGACCCCTGCCCTGTAACCTCACGTGAACAAAAATTCAGCGCCTGCACGCAAACCCCACCACCCAGAAACACCGGGATCGCCTTCCTCCGATTGGGTCGAACTGGCAACTGTCCTTTGTTGGTGTAGCACTTGATCTTGGAGCTTAGTTTGTAGTCCACTTTCTTTCTGTTACTTCAGTAATCACCACGATCCACAAAAAAAGCTATACAGTCGAGTAGTGCACTATATGCACACATCTTGAATGTTTCTTGTGAAATATTAGTCCTGCTCGATACCATAGGTTCCGTTTTTTGTTTTATTTAATCGTTTGATCAACAAACTATCTACGCTGAGAAAAGACTCTTTACCGCTTCATTCTCAGTTTATTCAATTCAATATTTATAGTACAATCCTGTTATTCTTATTTTATACGTTTTGATACTATTCGACCTTTGATATCTACATATTTTTTTGTATCTGATTCTATTCAGGGAAACATAACAATTTTCAATCGTACGGCTCTACATACACCCAACATACATAACAGAATATACCTCATCCACGGACAAATAATACAGAACTGACTGCAATATGAGCTCTATAGACCGACCACAGCTATCTGATGAGCGTTCACAACTATACACAGAACGAGGTATTTCTGTCCACGACGGTCGTCTCAGATTACCTGCTGTTTTAATTGACTACAATGACGGAACGTCTCAAAGTTTGATTATTGAAGTTGGTAGTCCACAAACCATCGCTACTACTACTGCTTCGTCCTTCTTGAGAGCTGGAAACTTATCTACTTTGCCATCTCTTCCCGCTCGCCCACAAGGGCAGAACTCCACTGGTCGGACAGTATTGAATGATTATTTGCATAGATCTATATCTGATAATATGTCAACTTCGCAGCCGTCAAGTAACTTACCAGTCGCTGCTGGTGCTACAGATTCTACGGCATCTCTTAATAATTACTCTGTATCCGCGCCTGATTCCACTACAACAGTTCCAAGTGTATCCACTAACAACAGGCCCGGGGAGGGTATAAGAGGCTTAGATTTCCCTGCTTTTGATGTTTCCAATGGGAGTGTATATAGAGAGAATTCAATCGCTAATGATTTGCTGGATACATTACTTGGATTGGATAGTTCTGGAAGACAACAAAACCCATCAACGAATAACAGCAATAACGACAACAATAATAATATTAGTGAAAGTGCTGTTAGTGAAAGCAGTAGTAGCAACAACAACAACCGATTGATATCAACTGTTGACAATGCCAATACAACAGAAGTCGACAGTTCTAATACTAACGCCAGCTCTCATTCCGGCTCTGCTGTTCGCCCTGGTGCTACTTCGGGTGAAGGTTCAAATCCATTTTTAGGCTCACTTCTCGGTTCCAATAGTTCAGAAACATCAAGAAACATTATTCTGACCGTTAATTACATATATGGACAACAATCTAATAATAATGATACTCCTAGTATGAACAATCTTTCAGGCTCTTTGTTCCTTCATGTTCCTAACATTAACGATAATAATGATGCAAATTTACAAGTGTTGATAAGATTGGCTACTACCATTGCATTGAGAACGATATCAAATTCTGTCAAGAAAGATTCAGGAATCTCAACAGAAGCATTCAATAAACTTGAAATAAAGAAGTTGGAAGAGTTGAATGATACTGATAAACAATGTGCAATTTGTTATGATGAGTATGAAGAGACTGAATTTCTAGAGACTAACCAGAAGAAAAGAAAAATCAGTGATGATGGCGATGATGATGATGATGATGAATCTGATGGAGACAAAGCACAGAAACAAGCAAGTAAGAAAAGTAAACTGAGCAGTGGAAGTTCATTGGCAATACCTACTGAAGCTGGGGATACTAATAAAACTAAAAATAACACAATGCCATCTAAAGCTGAAGATGAATATGCTCATGTTCCTGTTTGTATGCCATGTGGTCATATCTTTGGTAGATCTTGTTTACGTGAATGGTTAAAGACTAACAGTAGTTGCCCTCTATGCAGAGGAAACATAAAAAACATTTCTTCAGATGATTCAAGTGGCACTAATAACGGTAACCAATCTGGGACGCCTACTATGGGTACGGAGACTACCATTGTACTACCTAACTTGGCTAGAGTCATCAGCGAGAGTAGAGACGTAATTGAAGATTTCAATTCTAGACAATTGACATTCGTGATTCCTGGTCAAGACACAGACACTGTTGATGCCCGAGTGGATATGCAAGACACTCAAGAACTTCACATTCCTATTCCAATGCCATTACATTTTGCAGCATTAGAGTCTAGAGGAAGAAACAACAACGATGGGCGAAACACGGCGAGCAATAGCCGTTCTGACTCTGGTAACCTCATCCCAACTGCAAATAATAACAACAGTGGTACAGATGCTGACAGTAACAACAACAACAACAACTCTGAGAGCCATAACAACAATCATGAACATGCTGGTGTCTTTGGATTAGTTCGTGGGCTCTTGCAAAATTTGAACGGAAGACTTCGTCATCCAATCCGTCTGAACACACGTAACTCTACAAGTTTATTAAATCACAGCGACGTCCTTCACAGAATGCCCATAGTTAGAACAAGCACCGTTCCATCTAGACGCATTGCGATACCTTTAAGAAGAGTGAACGGATCACCGTTTAGTGCCAGAACTGGGGCGATTAACCCATTTGAGAATGAAGTCAATAGAGATACGTTGTTTCCCATTGGTGTTGCCAGCCGTCGTACGCCCAGCGGTGTTACTACTAGCTCTATTGGCAGGATCGGTCCTCGCACTAGATCACAGCCGAATGATAATAATAATGATGATGGCACTGACGAAAATAGAACACAAAGAAGTAATATTGAAGCTGATGATGCTGTTGACGAATAAATACTTCTGAATAGATCGGAAAAATCACAGAATAGGAATTGAACGTTGCTTTCGAGAGACTGCTGATAGTTTGAATGCCCTTTCCTTTCTTTTTCTGTTTTCGTTTCCACGAATTCCCTCATCTCCTCCTATTTCTCCTTAATATGGATAATCAATTAAATTTGTAAATATACATACTACTGTGTTTAGAATAGGTGTTATGATTTCAGAGGCTATTTCACCTCTGTTCATTAATTTATCAAGTCGCCCATTTTTATGTCTTGTCTTCGTTTTAGTCGTTTTTTTGTTCTGTATGCCCTTCACATGTGTTTAATTGAACTGTAGACAAATCTAGATGCAGGAAACTTGAAGTATGAAATACTCTCCATTGTTGCAGCAGGAAACTTGGCATTTTCTTGATTTGCATCTGGAATTTTTTGATTTTTTGAAGTTCTACATCTATGTTATGGTGTCTGAAAAAAAGGAAGGAAATATTCTTTAGTCCAGTTCTCATAATCTAGTACGCCGTAGATTCCAGATGCTGCACTTTCATTGAGGTGATTTGCTATCATAGACAATACCGATGGAATGAACTTTTGATTTGAATTAAAGTCGGTTTACGTCTCACATTCTAATGTACGTACATATTTTACATATAAACAAAATACCTTTTAAATATCTCAAACTACAATTCATCTGCTACTGTTGCAAATGGGGAGGTAAATCTTCGTTATTCACGTAATGTTCAGCATCTGCATTATCATTATACGGTTCATTATCTGGTCTATAGCGGCCTCCATATTGATCCTGAGGCGGCAGTTGATAAGAATCGTGTGGTGGTTGATCCTGAAACTGGTGCTGAACAGGAGGTTGTTGATAGTGCTGGTATGGAGGACCATCGTTGTAATAATTGTTTCCTCTGGAATTGTAGGAAAAATCCGAAGCAAACTCACTTCCATCTAATGGTGGAAGTTGACCGCTCTCTCCATAAGGAGCCTGATATGAAGAATAAGGCGCTTGGGAATTATAGTAGGCTGGTTCTTGAGATCCATATTGATGTCTTGGGGCTCTTTCTCTGTATCCACCTCTTCTGTTATTATAGGCACCTCTCCCTCCTCTATTATATCCATTTCTACCTCCTCTGTTGTTGTATCCACCACCTCTCCTGTAATTTTGACGGCCTCCGTACTCTTGAGGTTTTTGTCTTTGACCACCATCAATGCCCCTTCCAAACTGTCTACCTTCTTCAAAACCTGGATCTAGGTCTATTTCCATTGTACTTCCATTTATTTTAGTCTTGTTTAGAAATTTGACCGAATTCAAAGCTCCCTCTGGGGTTTCAAACACAATGAAACAGAATCCAGTTGGTGTTAATTTAAGTTTATCCAAACCCATTATGATCTTCTTAATGGTTCCAGCTTTACTAAATATTTCGAACAACTGCTCCTCTGTAGTGTTGAATGAAAGCTTACCAATGTAAATAGTGGATGACTTCAACGAATTTTTCAAATTAGAATAACCTTTAAATTGATCTTTTCTTGCTTTCGTAAGTAGATATTTGGAAGGTCTATCAAGTCTGAGCGATGAGTTCTTGAAGTTAGGTAAGTCAAACTCCTTTAAAGCACTCATTTTTAATTGTAGATCTGGGGGTGGTTTCCAGTTGTATACTAAGCTGGAATATCTGGATTTGCTATCAGAATCAGAATGACTGCTTCTTGAATATCTAAATGGAAGATCTGACAAAATAAACATAAAGTATCACAGTTATCCTGGTAAACCACTTTGAGCAAACTTCCATTGCATTGCATTCTTGCGAGACAGGACATTTATTGGGTGCACGGGTGTAAATCAACTAACCTTTTTCTTCCAAAAAAAAGTTCTGAATAAGAACCAGGAAATGCATGGTTCCCAACAGTACACAACCAACACAAGTAAGTCCTTGTACTGTGTTACCGTTATATTCCATATATAGCAAGCGTTCATTGTCTCTTGTTGTCAATAGCCAAAACACTTCAGTACTCAGTAACTTAATCACTAAGTCTGAAACTTTACCTACAGATTAGTTTGTACTTGTTCACTCTTTAATATAAGCAAACAGTATCTACGTGTTTTCTTCTACATTAAGTAAGGCCTCGAGTTAATGAATAATAGTATTTAAAGTATATATAGATATATAACTACGACAAACGCATTGGTCCTTTCCTTTTATTTGTATTTCAAGCGAAAACAATAGTGTTCACCCAATAATCCTATCCATCTACAACACAAATACAGAAGAGCAAACCGAAATGTCCTCAGAAGAACAAGACCAATCACAAGAGCAGGTTAAAGAAGAAATATCACAACAAATTGCGCAATTAATTGAAGCTGAGAAGCTAGCATTTGAGAATAATGAATTTTTCACTCAAATTCTGGATACGACAATATCCATCTGTCTATCAACCCCTCAGACAAGCTTCAAGATCCAGAAGCAATGTTTGAACTTCGTTTATAAAGCCTTCTATTTACGAAAGATTGAATCATTTGAACTCAGATGTAAAAATTCAGTGAAACTCATTGACTTATTGGATTATTTTGTCATCAAAACCGAAGAAAGAACTCCAAATAGCTTAATAATTCAAAGATGTATAGAAATAATAAACTCATGTTATGATTTGATATTTTTTGAAATGATAAGCTCACCTGACGAACATAAATGGTTCCAATTGTCAAATATTAGAGATTATATATTCGAGCAGTGGCCTTCGGCTTATCCGTTGTTACCTTTGAATAAAGAGACTGACTACTCAAGATCTATTGGTTGTAAAAATGCTGTTATTAAGTTGATGGGTAAAGTCATACAAACCCATTTACCTTCTTCATCTACTCCCACTTCCGTTTCTTACTCTTCTTTTGCCTCGGGAAGTGGCTTGTCGGGTGAGAATGAAGATGTTTCTATCTCTGTCTCGATGGTCCACAAAGAACATCCTTTCCTTGCAAGTCCTAGCCTACCTTCTCAGGCCCAAAGTTTGTTAGATATATTGCTAGATTTTATAAACGAAGAAGTATTGGTTCATACTCCTGTCTTCTCGACAATAATATCCACCTTGATGGTCTTGTTTAAGACAAGGCACAGGTTTTTGTCTAATAAATTCATAAGCTTTATATTGGGATATGAATCGTTATTAAAACGAAGCCCAAGATATGAAGGGGGGAAATTGAAAATGAGGCTAATCCGAAGATTCAATGATAGAATTGATAAATGTCTGATATATTTTTTGCTGAACAAAGGTTTTATTAATAAAGATCCAAACTTGAAGACTAGATTCGAAAATAAATTTAGATACTTAGTTGACAAAGCATCGGAACAAAAACAGAGAGGAATCTTGAATGACGATATTGATGAAGACGATGAGGAAGTTAAAAAATTAAAAAGAAGAAAGTTAGAAGCTCAGAAATTAACGGATGGGAGTGCTGCTATCTTCTATAACGAGTCCAAAATTGCAAGATCAAATGATTATAAATCTATCTATACTTTGATTAATTCTGATGATGAATTAGCGCATTTTGATATGTCTCCAGTACCAATTGATGTATTAAGCTCCATGATAATAGCTGCTTTATCAAACATCAATATACCTAAGTTGAGTAAAGGCCTGGAGATTGTTTTCGAAAGATATAAAGACATTGCATTAAGACCTGGTGAGCAATTTCATTCAATCGATCGGTATGAACCCCAACAAGGTTCTGAACAACTACGGCAGCAAGGTCTGGGTCAGGGTCATCAAGTCCATCTTCAAATCAAACAAGAAGATGAAGACGATGAAGACGACTATGATCCTAGCGCAGGGACCACAACTGTGAAAAAGGAACAGAAGGGAGCTTCAGATAATTATTTAATAGATGAGAGATTGGCATCTGGAGAACCAATTTATAGAGCTACTAATAATGGAATGTCTACATTTAACAAAAGGGTCGAGGAAGCAGAAGAGGACGACGATCATGAAGATGATGACGATGAGTTTATACAGGAGCCTTTCGTTCTTTCGATTCCTAAGTTGTTGGACTCTAATACCAAGAAAAACCATCTAAAGCTAATTGTTGACAACTTCATTAAGCTTTCGTCTAGACAGCAAAATCATTCATTATCGCTGTCGTCTTCAGCATCTCAGTCAACTAACGAGTTGACTAAAGTTGCAATCCCAACATGGAATAGTGATTCTTGGATACGATTACTTTCTAGGTTGGCAACAAGAGGCTTGAAGGATGAAGAACTATCTGTGGTTATTCGTGAAACCTTATTGGATTACTTCAAAGCAGACTTGAAAAGCAACGTCGATGGTATTATAGAATGGCTAAATGAAGAGTACTACAGCTCAACTATTGCTCCTCTGTCGACGATTGAGAAATATCAAAAACAAGGTGACACTGAGGGCTATGGAGAACCAACAACATATTTACATTATACTTCTTTAATATTAGACAACTTAATCCCGTTTTTAGAATCATCAGATAGAAAAATATTCATTAGGTTACTAAGCGAGTTGCCGTACTTGAATATAGATTTAATCTGGAGAATTAGATCATTATGCTCAGACCCTCTCAGATCCAAGCTGGGATTCCAATCTTTATTATATTTGATCATGTTTAGACCACCAGTTTTCCAGTATTGTATTGATTTATTGAAAGATATGTATCATGATGGGGGAAATAATGAAAGTTTACAAAATGAGTGTTTAAATTACCTAAGAAAGTATGCCCCAGGAGAGAAGATTGAATGATTTGAGAAGTTAAATGAGTTTTCAATATATATGTGTTCCGCTATGTATGTAGAAGTTCATTTTGATTGTATATCTCTAATATTTATATATGTAATTAGAATACATTTCAGTATCGTTTTTACTGTTTTATGGTCCGATATCGAAAATATGTTACCTTCCGTGCCTGGTTATTGTAGGATTTTGTCGTGCTGTTTTTACCTGTGCCCCCCTTTGACCGCCTAATAAGAGAAAAAAGCCAAAAAAAAAATCATTTAGGAAATGGATAAAGTGAGATAATACTTCTAAGGTGCATGTAAAAAAAATTGTAGTTAATTACTCCGATGCCGGGAGTCGAACCCGGGTCTGCACGGTGAGAGCGTACTGTGATAGCCGTTACACTACATCGGACTTTTCTTGTTTTGTAAGAAAGGATTATATCTGTATAAACAAATTATAAAACAAATTTAGACATTATACTTACTGGTTATGTTGAGCTAATATTACCCAAAATTATGCCGACTAATTGTGCGAGGGTTAATTGCGTTTATATCGGGGATAGGGAAAACATTATCAGCCATTTCCAGATCCCTATCTCTTTATGGTATCAAGCACTGGATCATACAAGGTAGTTTCAGTCGTGGAAACTTCCTCGGGTTTTATTAAAATAGTTTTAGCTACATACTAAGTAGTTCAATATATTATAACTTGTAATTAGGTCAGGTGACTGATTTTGGTAACACAAAGAAGAGTGGGATAATAGCTATTTTTTTAATTCAAATAAAGACAAACGAATCTAGTAAAACTTAAACTTAAACTGAAACGACTAACAATCATTACCTGGATTCATGTTATCCGGTATCATTCAACCATATGTTTTGTCACACGATTAATACCGCCTGATCGTGTCACAGATTTCAAATGCATGGAGTGTGGCAAGGTTGGCAAAATTTGAAGACCGCTTGCCTCGCACATGAAAATCACCAGCTGGACTTCAGTCTCATCCATCCCTTTATCAGCTATTTATCTTCTTGCTCACTTATAAACATGAAGGCAGCCTAGTTACTTTACAATGTCCTAAAGTAGTATATTAGACCATAAGGGTATACATGTTATTCAGGGACATGCCGATGGTGTTACAATTCTCGACCAAATAATACAAGGATATTTGAAGATTAACTATCTGTAGTTTATGTTACTGTTAGCTTTCTACTACCTTTATTCTCGGGTCGCTTGTTTGCTAAGTATCCTAAAACACAAAATAAAAAACGATTAAAAAGAGTAGTTTAGCTTGCTGTCTATTTTAGAAACTTTTAATAGACGCATATAGAAGCTGACTGAATCCTTAACAAGAGGGTATTGATAGTAGTCAACTGAGTACTGATTAACAAGGTGAGTCTTCATAAGGTGATGAAACATGCTGAAGAACAAGAAACGAAGTGATAAGTAAGAGACGAACTACGAAAAAAAAGAAAAAAATCAAAGGCTTCATTTACAGAAATACAAACATATCCCATAGGATGCGGTAGCAATTCCATTGATGACCCAGGAATCAACTACTTCAAACCGTTCCAATGGAGTAGGCCATAAAGAAGATTTGAGCGGAATGCCTATCAAAAATCATGTTCCCATGCCAGCCTACTCAGGTGCAGCACCGGTTGGCTCATTATCTAGCTCCTAACTCCAACATTCAAATAAACCTTACATTATAAACGCATTACACAGTTATCCATTCTTCTGAGACTTATTGTTCAATACCAGATGACCTTGCTCTCACTCCACATTTTCACGCAGGTCAACAATCGATTCAGACTTGGTAGGAACAGCGGCTCCAGGCGCCCGTGAGCTAAGAAAAACCTGTTGCGCGCCTCTCTGATTGGAAGTTGTCTGACCATTCACTGGGTCACTCACATCACTTCGCTCAAGATGCGAAATGCGTGTGCTCAATTCCAAGTTAGATGTCACCCAGTACATATCAATAAACAGACAAACAAATGACATTCTAAAGTGTATTATGTACCCTAAAGTCTATACGTTTGTACTTTTTGAAAGACATTAGAGTGAAAATAAAGGTGGAGACTATATGCCGACCTATTGTACTAGCCGGATAATCTTGCCTGATTCCAACAAAGCTTTTGATTTTGCGTGAACCCTCACCTCGCAGATCCAAACTATAATGACCAGTTACGATTCCTCACTTAAACAGATTTCGTGACCATAATGATTGTGGTTGCAAGACCCAACTCGTAATTCTTTTTCTAGATGAATGGAGAAAGTCATCAATTTAAAGGATAAACGTCTTTTTTTTTCATATTTACTATCTGTATGAGTAATCAAACAAGGCAGGAAGGGAAACACGATGAGCTTCTTAAATGCTCAGGTTTACTTGCAGTCATTTAAACCTATACAATGTGAGCTGTGCCAGGAGTTCCATACGCCAGCACAAATTATTGGTGAGCGCGGGTGACAGAAAGTCTCACAATGGGACGACATGGAGAAACCACAGAAGACACTTCGCAGAAAGGTCGGGGAGAATGCGCATGCCAACGAGAGCCTGCGTTAGTCTTCATCTGGCTGAAAAGCGGCATCCGACGAAACAGACCTCTCACACAGTAATATCATAGAATCAGCAACATCAGAGAGCTTGTTTCATTGGTTGGAATCTGCTAGATAGTCGATGCCAAGACACATTCCAGAGTCTTCCGGATAGATTTTGGTGGATCAAGGCTTGTGCCAACAACAGACCACATTATTTGACAATAGCCGCCAGAAATCCGGTGCAGCGCCGCTCAGAGGAGAACTTTGCGGATAAACTTTTTCCGGAGAGATAAATCCGTAAATTGTTTGGAGAGGTGCGGAAGAATGGGGGGTATAGTGGTGGTGCGCATATTATAAATAAGAGAGTTTCTGGTTGTTAATTTGTATCGGTAGACATTTTTCAACACACTCGTCCCTTCTTTTTGTTCATCTTTTCGTTTTTATTTCTTTGACTCATAATACACTATTACTAGTCATTATAACATTTAGATTCAACACTATAGATACAATAATTCACGTACTCACATAATGGTTGCTCCAGTTGATATTCATTTATCTCCCATTTTGGCTGCTGAGCTAGACAAATTGGAAAGTGACTTCTACGTCGAGACTGAAACTTTGCAAAAAGTTATCCAATATTTTATTGAAGAATTGAATAGAGGAAATGCTGATGGTACCGATCCAAGTGGTATCCCAATGAACCCAGCCTGGGTTATGGAATACCCAGACGGTTCTGAAACCGGTGATTACATTGCTATCGATTTAGGTGGAACAAATTTGAGAGTTGTTATGGTTTCTTTATTAGGTGATAATAAATTCAAGACCGAGCAAAGCAAATTTCATATCCCATCCAGTATGAGAACTTCTCAAAACAGAGATGACTTATTTGACTTTATTGCTGAATGTTTGGAAGTTTTCCTTAAACAGCAAAACCCAGAGGGTATTCCAGAAAACAAAATCTTCCCGTTAGGATTTACATTTTCTTACCCTGCCTCTCAGAGTAGAATTAACTCTGGCGTATTACAAAGATGGACCAAAGGTTTCGATATCCCAAATGTTGAAAACCACGATGTGGTCCCGTTGTTAATGGAGTTCATTCAGAAGAGAAAGTTGCCAATAAATATTCTTGCTTTAATTAACGATACTTCTGGTACCTTAGTGGCTTCAAGATATACTGACCCATTGACTGAAATGGGTTGCATTTTTGGTACTGGTGTTAACGGAGCTTACTACGATAGAGTCAAGAACATTCCAAAGTTAGAAGGAAAGTTACCAGACGATATACCATCAGAATCACCGATGTTAATCAACTGCGAATACGGATCATTTGATAATGCTCATAAAGTCTTGCCAAGAACTAAATATGACGTCCAAATTGATAATGAATCTCCAAGACCAGGTCAACAAGCTTTTGAAAAGATGACGTCTGGCTACTACTTGGGTGAATTGTTAAGATTAGTCTTGTTAGAATTGTACGAAAAGAAAATACTATTCAAAGACTATTCTCTAGAATCCGAGCAGATCAAGAATTTAAACACTCCATATTTCTTAGACACTTCATTTTTAGCCATCTTGGAAGCTGATGATACGGACGAGTTACAAGAAGTATTAAACTTGTTTTCTTCTAAGTTGTTCGTTGACACAATTTTAGAAGAACGAAAATTTGCAAAAACGTTATCTCAACTGATCGGTACTAGAGCAGCAAGACTGTCAACTTGTGGTATCTCTGCAGTTTGTAAAAAGATGGGCTATAAGAAATGTCATATTGCGGCCGATGGCTCCGTTTTCTTGAAATACCCAAACTTCCCAGAAAGAGCTGCACAAGCTTTAAGTGATGTTTTCGGTTGGGAAGGGATTCCAATTGAAGATCATCCTATTCAAATTGTTCGTGCTGAAGATGGGTCTGGTGTCGGTGCTGCTATTATTGCTGCTTTAGCTTACAACAGACAACAAAAGGGGCTGTCTCTAGGGCTAAAAGAGTAACCTGGGTCGTTCTCAAAGAAGGATTTACTATTGCTCATAAATCTAGTTAGCCTATTCCCGCCCTAATAATTGTGTACTTTCTTCTTCTTTTGTTATTTGCTAGTTCATTGATGATATCGATTGTATCTTTACAACTTCTTCTTTTTTCTCTTTGATGAAAGTTCCATTTCATTTTCTTTTCTACATTTATTACACTTATTACACTTCATGCCAAGTCAAGATGTATAACAGTACACTTTGTCAGAAAGTATCTCTGCAATGTTTGTGTTTAACAGACAATTTTTTTTTGTAATGCAGTAAACTGGATCGATTGTTTTCATATAAGAGTCGTTTATAAGCTATAACAAATAAATATGTGCTTCAAATAATCAAACCAAAATGGAGCGCTCTCCAAGAATTGAATGTGCCTCGCTGGGCCGCCTCAATATTCGATTGATTCCATGTCAGCTGAATGATTTATATTATGTAACTTGGCTGTCTTGTTGCTGATATGTCACATAGGTATAATTACAATCATACTAATAAACAGTAATTGCTGAAACATATAAAACGCATACAAGAGGAAAACACATGGTTATACATTCCAACAAAATGGGTTCAAGTCAAAATCTGGAATCACTCTTACCAAACATAAAACCAGTGAAAAATCTCTTATCTATTTCTTCACATGTGACTCATGGAAAAGTTGGAAACAGGGCCATTCAGTTTCCACTAAACCTTAGAAGTTGGAACGTTGATTCTATAAACACAACGAATTTTTCTAATCATCCTGGGTATAAACAATTCAAAGGGAATAAGACATCAGACACGCAAATTAGTTCACTTTTTAGTGGACTCAGAGATATTAAAATGAGATACGACACAGTTTTGATTGGTTATATATCAACTTCAGCGAATTTAAAAGCCATTCATCAGATATTGAAGAGCCTAGACAACACGACTGTGGTTGTTCTTGACCCAATCTTGGGAGACAATGGGAAGATGTATGTAAGTGACGACATAGTTCCTGTCTATCAAAGTATACTTAAAGATAGCGATACCTTGGTTGATCTAATCACTCCCAATCAGTTTGAGATTGAGGTGTTAACTAATGCTAAAGTCACGAGCGTAGGCGGGTTGAAAGACATAGTCAAAAAGTTTCACAAGATGTATAATGTTAAAAATGTTGTTATTACTTCTGTATCGTTTGAAGGAGATCCAAGTATATACTGTGTTGGTTCATCAGTTGAAAGTGGCTCCATATTTTACTTCAAAGTAACGGAAATTGATGCGATTTTCTCCGGATCTGGAGATTTATTTCTAGGTATATTGACAGACTGTTTCAACAAGTATGACCGAGATTTGATCAAGTCACTATATGAAACCATATTAATAGTTGAACAGGTCTTGAATTTGACGTTTATTATAGAAAAGGAACAGTCTGGAGAGAACAAAAAGTTTATTGGTGATACGCTATACATACCAGAACTACGGTTGATTGAGAGCAAAAGTATACTGACTCAAACAGTGGAGAACGAACAATTTGAACCTATATTTATCTATAAAAGTGAATGAACAAGATGAAGCGCCTCTTTTTTAAATGATGAATGCATGGGATTGCGTAGAGCAAAATGTAATAGATATAAATTTTTTATATATGGCATTAGAACAGGAGTTACAGCCATGTAACTATATCTTGAAGTGCGAGGTTTATTAACAATCAGGACATTATTCATCTTCATCACTTCGCACAAACAGAGATCCTGCTAACTTTTCATCGGTGGTTGTGGTAACTTCATTTCCCGAAGATTGGGGCAGGCCAATTCCATTATATTTTGGGTCTTCTGATATTTGAAGAAGATCATCCTCTCGTTGCATGGATAAGCCATCGCTTCTTGAGCCCGTAGGTGGCATACTTTGTTCTTGAATGTTGGTGTTCTTCTCTGTGTTATCAACAGATCCCAAAAAAGAATTCGGTAGTTCGTCATCTATATCACTATCTTGAACGAACAAACTTTCGTTCTTCTGAGCTTTTTTTTCTTCTGTGTTTTCAATAGCTTCGGTCTCTTTGTCAATCTCTGATTTCGCTTTCTGCATATTCTCTTTAGCTTTAGCAATCAACTCAGAATAATCGTTCTTATACTTGTGCCTCCACATGGATGCCTCCCGTTTACTCTTGCTAATATCAGACATGGAAGAAGGTGAGCTAGTGGCCGGTAATCCTGTCGTCGGGGTTCGCTTGTTCAAGCTTTCCCATTTTGTTAATCTACTGACCAACACTTTATCAGATACAGGATTGATCGAATCTAAGTTTGCATTGTACAAGTTTATGAACTCTTTAAGTCTGATTTCCATTTGACGCCTCGTGCCATGCGTTCGTAACTTCAAATTCAACAGCCGTTCTTTCAATTTAGGTAAGGATATCGTTGTATCTAACATCGGGATTCTTTGCTTATTCTTCATATCAGTAGTCTGTATCTGCGAAACGTGAGGCTTATTAACCACTGAGATAGAGCTCGAAGGTGATGACGAAGCACTTTTTGCATCTTTAGTCTTTACGAAAAAACTTGATATACCGGCTCTTGTCGTTCTTTTAGAGCTACGATAAACTGGATTCTTAGGTGACTCCGGTTTCTTTGATTTTTGTCCTTCTTCCTTGGATTTATCATTCAAGCAGAAATCGATGTGAGATAGCTGTAGCTCTTCAGATGTCATGAACTCTGAACATATGGGACATTCAACAATCAAGTTATCGGAGCTTGTGACAGCAGAAGATGCAATTGGTTTTGGCTTTCCTGAATCAAGTCTTGGTCTTTTTCTAGAATGATACTCTGAGTCAAGTATTCTTTCACGGTAATTTGTATTAACGGTATCTTCAGAAGGTATAAAACTGTTCTCTTCACTATCTATGCTATTAGAATTTTCGGATTCATCACCTGAACTCAATCGAATCGGATTAAATTTGGTAGGATGATCACCATTCTGCTCCTTGTCAGCATTCTTCGACTTCGATTGCCTCGGCGTTTCCTTATCTTTTTTATCACCTTTAAGCTTTGCAATCAACCCGTCCCTGTTCTTGGAAAACCAAGTCACTACCTCATCCAACAACAATACCTTCCGAAGATTACTCTCATAAGTCTCTTCGAGACACAAGGGACACTTTTTAGTTTCCGACAAACTTCTTCTTATACAGATGGAACAGAAGATATGATCACAAGAAGTCATTACTGGTGCGTTGATAAAGTCCTTGCATATATGGCATCTTAGTAGGGAATCGAGTTCTGATAGTTGCACATACTGGGTTGTTAACCAGTCCGTCGGGTCTGAGATAGAGCCCAAAGCATCGGCAAACACGTCCATTGAGCAGATGTATATATATATATATATACAGGCTTGTTTCAGTTGAGGAATGCCTAGTAGACTTCGTTTCAGAAGCATTGCAAATGCAGTCTCTTTCCGTGATCTGTATCTCCAGGGATTCGAGGATCAGCTTTTTACGTGTGAGTTTATTTCAGTTTCTCGCCTCTTTGCAAAGTCTACGTAAGCAGGGCACGGGTTCCTGCGGCGCTATTTTATTTGTAGTAACTGGCATAATATCTACATCATTTCTTTTTATGTATACCTGGTTAGATGTGCTTAGAGAGCGCTATATCCACATGTCTTTATGTGTGTATGAGTATGTGTATGCGTATGTGTATGCGTATGTGTATATGTCTCTGTAACCTTATCCAAAAGCAATATGTTCTACCATAGCTTATCCACAACTCCGTTTCCATTCTCTCTGTAAGAAATTATAACATTGGTCAACTTAATAGTCTTCGTATGATCGAACTCAATAAGGCCTGTAAACGAAATATCCCCGGTTCCTTCATCAGCACTTGTATTCTCCAGATTTTCACTACCTAGCACATGTATCCTAGCATGGATGATAATATTGTAGTCTCTCGTTGTAGCACCATTAGGAAACTGATTCTCCACCATTAGGCCAGGCTTATCATCTGGTGACACTTCCACAGTCAATGGATGATCCAAAAAACTATTCAAACTACTCTCATTTATCTTTGCTACTTCACGCTGACAATAAGTTATTTCAGGTTTCATCCAGTTCTTGGTACAATCAATCTGCAACCCTTCAATCATTGAGTTCTGGTATTCTATTAGTACAACAAACTTATCAAAATTGCCTAATTGTAAGGGTAATCCAAACTTTTGCTTGATTTTAAGATTCATTGACAATCTGCTCAAGACAACATCTTTCGTCTTGGCCTTCATCTTCTCAATATCAAGTTTTCCTATCCCCTTAGCTTTTTCTAAAGGTAATGTCTTCGTCAACCAGAGAGGTAAAAAGACAGGTTTCCCTTGGTAAGTGTTATACACAATATATCCACCAAGGAAAATAGTGAATGGAACAACCAGTAAAGCTAATTTTATCGAAAAGGGAAATCTTGGTCTTTGGGCGTATTGTCCAGACTTGACAGCACCTTCAATCCAAGTGAGTAGTTCGTTATTTTGATTAAACTGTGCCGAAGAAGATGTGGATATAGGGGAAGGGGGCGGGGTCGATCCTATTCTTTTGTTAGTCCTTGGTGGAGGTGATGGCGGTGACCGTGATGTCATGTTATCTGTCGACGATGTTTTTGGCAAAGATGCTGAGTTTTTTGAAGATGAGTTATTTGCCAATAAAAGAGTCTGAGTGTTAGAGATGAATCTTTTGTGGGGTAGAGAGATTGGCGGAACCCAAGTGGCGTTCCATTTTACTAGTTGTTTCAGGCCAAATGACGATCTATAAAAAATCATTGTAGTTTCTAATGATATCCTTCTGCTGATATGCCTATCTATATATGAATCATATAACTAGACCGATTGAAGCCACCGTCGTCAAAAGAAAACAGAGGGTAATTTCAATCTTAACTGTCCATCACTCCTTCTCTCAGTACGTATTCTCACCTCTAAAGCGACTATTTTTGAAACGACTGGGGTCGCTGAGTTATTATCTTGACGTTTGATGAGATACTGGGTACATTATGTTGTTTACTCTTCTGCATCTTCTGATGGATTATTTATCTATCTTTTACTGATCTACAGCCAATATAAGTGATAACACAGAAATGGGCGTGAGTATTTATGAAATGGACATATTAGTATAACACCATCGAACTCAAGAAAAATCATGCATACTAACAGTCCGTCTTAACTTATTCCTTTGTTTTCCTATCGTCGAATTTTTAGTCTGGCTTAGCATCGAGATGGGCCACAGATGACTCACTTGTCAGAAAGGCACAAAAACAAGATAATATAGCTAAGAAGCACCATGTTACTAATTCCACGAACCATGTGGAAGAGAGTAAAAGCATTGAAATTTCAGAGAAACAGGTGTTGAGTAAGATTGGAGACGCAAAGACCAAGAATCACGAGTCGGATAATGGGAGAAAACGGAGCATCAAAAGCTCCATCATTGCCAAACATAATGATGAAAATGAATGGTCAGATGTGGATGACGATGAAGAAGAATGGAAGGTCAAAGAAGGAGACAGAGATGCACAGGTGTTTAAACAGGAACTTCAGACTGATGGCGAAGATGAAGACGAAGACGATGACTTTGTTCCTACTCCGTACCATAAACTATCAGAAGCTGCTCAGAGGTTAATGCCAGTGACTGGATTACCGAAGTTTCCTGTTGGTCCTAAAGCAAAACCTCCTATGAATACTAAAACTACCGTCTCTAATAATGAGAACAAGGACAACTATCGCGTTAAAATTCTTAATGAACAGAGTAGACCTCTCAAGAAACACTCAATCGACTCCAGACAGCCTACAGATAAAAAAGAAAATTACAACAGCGATCTTGCTAGCAGAATTGGCCAACTCGACTCTGATGATCTCTTTTTCAGAGTAAAGGAGAAAGAGGTGACAACAGGCAAAAGAGAGTTGCCAAATAAGGCTAAACTAGATTTGTTACCGTCGGCCAACGCTGCTGATTCGTTATCTTCGATCCATGCAAAACCTAAATTAAAGTCCAAGTCTGCACCTCACCCATTACCTTCAATTTACGCCAACCCATCGTCCTCCCCATCTAAGTCGCCTTCACATTCATCACCATTGAGACATGCTAACCGCAATGTACGTCCTATACCTGCTGGAAACCCTTCTCGACCCAACAAAACTCACGTTGATCCTAAAGAGGGCATAAGGAGAAAGAGAGATGAAGAAAGAGAAGCTTACCGGAAAGCCAAGATTAATAGCAGCGACAGTAGAGAATGGGATCAGAATAAAGCTTACAATGATGATCGTGATGGAGAAAGACCATCATTAGAATCTAGGTTGTACAGTGGTAGTAGTCACAGTGCAAGAAAACCTCGGTCCAGGCATGATTTGGATGACGCCACAAGAGAAAGATCCAGAGACGATACCAAAAATACCGAGTTATCATTCCACAGAGAAAAGAAAGACTTTTACAGACCAACACAACAAGAATCTTTTTCGAAACATACACCTACGCATGCACTTGAGAAAGTCGAAAGAAAGCCTCAAGTGCTGAAGACCAAAGAGGAACTGGAAGCGGAAAGAGTTGAGAGAATGAGCAAGTTGTTGGCACAGATGGGTCCCAGCAGTGCTCCAGAAAACTGGGCAGACGACTTTGGTTACTGGGAGTGACTCTGAGTCGATGATTTCTATAATTTTAATTTGTCAATATGTATCTAATAGATGCTATCTATAGATCTTTTACACTGAAGTATCATTGGATGGAGGCACCCCGTGAGACTATCGACCCGGAATATAAATCGACGCAAAAAAAGAACACGTTCTTTCTACTGCATAAAGCTGCTGCACATTGTCCATTGTGTTTATTCCACAGCACACGGTTATGTACTTCGTCTTGTACAACCCTGCACCAATTTATAGCACCACTATAAAATTCCAGCCCTGCTATTGGCTGTCCAACAAAGGGCCTACAGGATGGAAATGGTCAGATTTACTGCAGCATTTTCTTTTACCTTTACGTACTTGTTTTCTTTATCTATTTCATGTTTCTAGCTACATCTCATTAAACATTTCTTCTTTTTGCGGTTTGATTTTTTGCTATATAAATTAAGTGTGTCATTCACAATCATATTCTGTAAGTCACTACTTGAGTTGCACTATTTAAATTAATAAGGGAGAAGACTGTCACAAGTAGAAGAACACGCGAGAGATCATTAAAGAGTGTTTCAATAGATACCATTATTCACGTTCCTGAGGTATGGGGACATGCCTCCTAAAAATTGATAAACTCATCCACAATCTCAACATACTTGTCTACGACCTTTGGACTGACTAATTGCTTAGGTTAAAACAATGGTTTATTTTAGTGACAACGCTTTACACTAATCTGTCTGTTTGTCACCTCATTCCAATAACTGCTTTGCCTCAAGCAGAAAAGTAAAAGACAATTATGACATTCTGAGTATAGGCCCAACCATAAAGGGAACGTTTTTACCATATCACGAGAGAACATATATTACTTGAATGCTTTCTAAATAACCAAAGTTGTTCCTATCTCTCTATCAACATACCTGGCAACATCATCTGCTGTAAAACTCACCAATTACTTATCTTTTCGACTTGTGATATTCATTCCCATCTCTTGAACGATGAGAGAGAATTGACTTTCAAGCGTATATACTAACATCCTCACCTTTTTGAAATAGAATAATTTTCAACAATGGCTAACAAAGTTATCGAATTACAAAAGTTATACCAATCTTCAAAGAAACCAATCTTTTTAGCTCACCCAAGATCCAAATATTACTTAATTCCTTATGGTGCTGCCTTAACTTTATCTGTTGGTGCTTCTTTTTACTACTTAGGTAGAGCTTGTTTTGGTTTGAAAGCTAATCAATAAACTACTTTCATCATTCATATCGGCGTTATAGATGAATGTCAGTAAGCATAGATTCTCCCATAGGTATATATATATATAAAATTCAACAAAAAATTTACAATCTTTATTCAGCCAAAGGGTTTTCTTTTCTTGTTCTACAAAAGAAAAAGGCTATAGACTGTCGTCTTTTTTATTTCGTTGTTTCTTCGTTCATATATCATAGATCACATCATATTTATAATTTTATCATAGCTATGCAATATACAATTGTTATATCACTATGTGAGACATTCTAATACATTCTTCTATGAGAATGAGTTTGTGTTTAGTGTATGAAATATATAATAGTTGTAACACATGTCACAACCCACGCTAGCAACTATGCTTAGTTATTACAATTTTTATACTAAACAAGGATCAGCAAAACAAACAAATATCAAATATCTTAGAATCTCAAGTAAAATACATTAATAAAATACAAAAACAACAAAATAACACGATCTCTAGAAAAAATTTCTACTCTTCCAAACCTCTACCTTCATTCTCGTCGTATTCGTCGTCAACGACGTACATATGCTGAGGGGGTTTCATATGACCTGTATACACTTCGTCCTCGTCCTCGTCATCATCTTCATCCTCGTCATCATCTTCATCGTCTTCATCATCTAAGTTTCGTTCGCCATTATGAGTATCTGCATCTTCTTCTTCCACTTCGATATCATCCTCTCCCCTAACTTCTAAATCAGCATCATTCACAATTGCTTTACCATAATCTTCAATATTCAAAGAGGGGTAATTCGAGAAAAGACAAGCCTCCAGAAGCGAACTATACTTAATAGAGGAGTCCGTCTCACTAGTTGAAATCCGTTTAAATCTATTAATTAACTCAACTATGAGATTCAAAACTTCTCGTTTCTGGGCGTTAGGTTTAGTCTTGACACTATCATTGTAAGCTAATAACTTGATCACAATGGTGGTGTTATAGACTAATATCAAGTGCATTTGATCAGACAAAAAAGCGAAATAAGAGTCATCTTTGATTTTAGATATTAATTTTAATATTTTCACGGAGTGGAAGTAAATTGGTTTGAAAGCTTGTGTATTTTTCCCGAAACCTAAGGCATCATTATTCAGCGTAGAAGTAATGTTGATATGGTTCACTTTCAAACTAATCATCAATTCAACGAGATGATAATCAATTTCGACAAACTCATTAGCAGGCTTATCAAACAAATAATTCCACTGCGACAACCACTCTTTGACATCAACCTTGAACTGATCCAGAGTAATATCCATGTGCAAGAAACGATAAGCTATAAGGTAAATCTCAATCTCAGCAATTAATCTGTAGTCAAAGTTAGTAGATAGGTTGAGGTTGAAAAACCTTTTAGGCTTAAGTATTTCTAGTGAATAATTTGTAGCTTTTCCTGAAAGTAAGGTAAAGGCCATGTGAATCAATATCAAAGTGTTGAAGATTCGGTAGATTGTCAACTCATTGAATTCAAATTCAACTTCATCGGGATCATATAGATGGTAAAGCATTCCTAAATTGCTAAATCTTAAAAACAAATGAATTCCCAAGCTTGACAAATACCAGGAATCTAAAGTAAGTCCTGCTTTTTCGGAACTCAAGCTGACGCCATAAATAGACAAAATGATTAAACACTGTAAAAATTCTAAATTGTGTGGCATGTTAAGAAGACAAGCTTCTAGGTCTTTCTTCAACACAACGATCATACTATCATATATCCGATTTTTCAAAAATGGATCGCTATATTTCAACGAAAGTGAGCATGCAACGGTCAAGAGTAATGGACATCTGTATCTTATTCTATGAAGCAATTTAACTGTGGAAAAATTGTCAGGAAACGAAATCCATCTCCCATATCTGTCTCGAAAAATATCTAATAACTTGATTGCCTGCTCATAAGATAGAATATTGACTGAGATTATATCTGTTTGATTGTGAGGTTTAGCCACAAGCATTGGATCACTACTGCCGTTGTGGTAGATAGTCTCCACTTGCTCTAACACTGAACCAGGAATAAAACTAGATAACAAAGAAGCAGTACCTGCTGCATTCATGTTACTAGTGGCTTGAGTGGTCTTGACAATATGTGATAGTGGAGACTGTAAAATCGTGGAAACTGGATTAGGATCCAAATTCAAAGTAAACGAGGAAGAAATCGTCTCAGGTGAAGAAGAAGCATTTGGCTCTGGTATATCTGTCCCCTTGAGCAGTTTCAAGACATCTTTCAAGTCATGTGACATAAGTTCTAGTCTCCTGTTGATAACCAGAGAGGATAATGGTGTTTGTGTGTCAGTTGACTTCCTTTCGGTCATTGATAGGGACTCAATTAGGGAGCCAGAGTCCAACAGATTGATACTTTTCGGGTCTGTGGAGGAGTTTGGTGCTATAATTGGTGCCATGGACAGGTCCTTGAAGTCGTCCTCAAATGAGCAATTGAGCTTCAATGAGGTGCAGCGTAAACAACTAATGGTGTTGTCTGATTTGAGACATCTTGTCTTCTGTTTGCGACACATCAAACAAGCTTTCATGGTGCGTGTGTGTGGTTTTCTTTTCTTCTTTTGTGGTTCTTTTGATTGAGGGGCGTTCTCAGAAGGTGGGAAGCCCAATGATTTGTTGTCGTTTCTGTGGGGACGTGTTTCGTCTCCGGATCCAGCATTCGACGTAGTAGCAGCCTGATAATTTGATCCAGAACGTTTAGACATTTGACCTTGATATATCGATTCTAATTTGTATTTCTTGCTTCACTTCTGAAGAACAATTCAGTTTCCAGTTATGATTGTTTAATTTTCAGCGATTTGCAAAGATAAACTTTGAAAACACTCAAAAGAAAGCGTATCAGCAAATATTTATAGATATCCTTATGTTTAAGGATTGAGGATGGATCAGCAGCGCATCTATGTGTGATGATTCATTTGACTGATCGTCAAACAATGAGAGGCTTAGCATTCCGTCTGAACTATTGTGGTGAACCAACAATTATTCTAATTATATCCCATTAAAATACAAAAATAAAAGAGAACCATCTCAAAGCATCTCAAAAGGTTAATTTTTCTTTTCTACTTCACCCTCCGGACCACTCGCTCCTTCCTAATTGGGTACTATTCGGTATTCCCAAAGTGCCATCGGCTTTATGGTTCATTTTCCAACTACGCGGCACCAAAAAAGTTTAGTATGAGAAATGACCAGTTGGTCCGCGGCAAGGAGTCAAAGGACATATCCATAACTACTGACTCTGGAAACTGCTTGCTAAACTTAAAAAATATGCATGGAAGATCTCTGTTTCTGCTTAGAAGTATATTTTTTCGGTCTTTGCCTTGCTAAGCCAAGGGAATAATTTTCGGAGTATCCCATTATTATTACCCAGTGCAGCGATTTGGAATAATTCCGTTCCCCCACAGTTTATTCCCACTACCGATATGACTATCTACGAATTTTTGTCTATTAGTTTTATTATGTTAACATACTTAGTAAAGTCTACTATATAGCTATGTTTTGTTCTCTTTGGCAGCCTCGCTAGAGTTGCAATTAATTACTGGAATCTCTTCCAAGATGGCATCCTTGACGTTTTCTGACTTGACTGAGTCTTTTGAAGATAAATCAGCTGGGTTCTTTTCTTCATTAACCTTAGAATCTAAAATTCTTATATCGCTTTCTCCCTGTTCCTTTCTGCCATTATTTTCTTGCTCTAACGGTCCAGTATTCTTTTCCTCGCACTCAACTTCTGCTCCCACTTGTCTGTCTGCCACCTGTATTTCGGGCCTATGGTTTGATGTATCAACAGAACTGTTTAAAGCTTCTTTGAAATCTTCAGGCTCTAAAGATGAAGGCTCCGAAACAGTGTTGGTAGTGGCCGTCGAAGGTTCACTCTTTTTGTCCCCGTTGTTTTCAACAGGTTGGTTTTCAGCTGGTTGTTCTTTTTCTTGCACTTCCATTTCAGTTGGGCTTAACTTAGTCTGTGATTCAGTCGGCGTCTCTGTGGATGGCACTTCTGGTTTGTTATCCTTTGAGGCTTCCTTATCTTCAGGAGAATCACTTTGCTCATTAGCCAGATTTACAGGAAGAGGTGACTTGGAAGATTCTCTGTTCGTCGAAGGCTGTTGAACCGGTGTTAACTCTGAATGCAGTATATTATTGTTAATTGGCAGGAGGCTTCTCATTTTTTGTTCCATTCTTATATCTTCATCTGTAGACAGAGCGTTCACGTTCTCCCAAATAACTTGACCGGAATTACCGTAACCTGTCACATCAGCCAACTTCTCTCTAAAATAATCTACATCTCTCATCATGACAGCTTTGTCGATCAAATCTCTAAGCTTCACTTGTGAGTAAATATCAATCAATGATCTTTTATACTGCTCAAATATTCTGGACAAAATTAATGAGTATTGTAGTTCAGGTAAGTACCTTTGTAAGACTCTTGCAATCGTCAGAGTCTCTCTAATTAGAGTTTCCATGTACCTATGAGATTGTTGTTGAGGTAAAGGCTGAGACCAATCTATAGACTTTATCTCTGTGGAATGGGTATTGACCCTATCTGTCATAATCGAGACTAATTTATCGAAAATTTCTGTCTTATGGTCCTCAAACATTTGTGCAATATTGTCAAACTCTTCACTTTTTAATTTCCCAGATTTGCTTAGTCTAGCAAATAAAGCCTTCACGTAGGGAATCAACGTCGACAGGAAATCTAAAAATTGTGAGGCAACGGCCAAATGTTTGGAAGTAATATGTTTCAAACCGGCAGTTCTTGTAGCTTGAGCGCCTAAAACGGATTGATGAACCTTGACATTCAGAAGTCTAAACAACTCGCAAATATTCATATCATTGTAATTTGGGAACTGTATCTTCAATATCTCATAGCTCTGTATCGTCTTCAAAACTGAAGTTGCAACCTCTGGAACAATTATAGATGTCTCTGAAATCATCAAAGTTTTTCTTTCTTCAGTTTCTTGTGGAGGCACTGGCTGCTTCTCAGTAAACGAAATCTTCAATGAAGTCATCCATTTTAAATCATCAAATTCATCAGTTGAAGCTTCAACAATTTCATTCAATAATAACTGAGTTGAAGAAGGTAGGAGGCATTCTTTCCAAAGTTCTTTCTCAATTCTTTCTGTCAAAATTCGTAAGCTGGTTTTGTGGAACTGATTATTAAACTTTTGAAATTGAATGTTGATTATATCCTGTAATATTGACGTGACTGTATTACCATCAGAAATTAACTCACATTCGTTAAGTAACATGACATTGATTGAATAAAACCGGAGGAAATAATCTAAAGATATAGAGGCATTTTGAGTTTCTCTGACGTTTATTATCTTGGCCATTCTTCTTTGTGTGATGTCTATAGCATCAGTTATTGCACTTGTTATATCTAGCTGAATAATTAAATCTGGTTGATTATCCATGAAATGTGGATCTGCAGCAGTCAATGAATCCAATGCCATCTCTAGAAGTAGTTTCTTATGGACCGTAAGTCTCCTTAACGCTTCAGACAACTGAGTGTAAGTCTGAACTAACATATCTTCAAATTCTTTAGGTGTCATTGCTTTAACATTATTACTCAATCCATTAGCACTTGACTGTTGGGTTGTTGTGCTTCTAGTACCGTCAGACCCATTTCCTCCGCCCCGGGTTTCCAATATATCATTAGGCAAGTGAGACTTGATAATTGTCTTAAGTTCCGCTAGAATTCTCTCTTCGTAGAGCTTGAAAGCACTAACAATCTCACCACATCTGGTCAAGCCTGTCATGAATTCCTTCAATTGTTTCCTAAATTTTTCCTCTATATGTTGATATGTCAAATTAAATGCATGTGATGTACCTCTTTTGGATCTGTTTCTGTTTAAATTGGAGCTTAGTCTTCGGATAGTATCTTCTTTAGAGATGTTCTCGTAGTGATCCCTGAGATCTCCAACCAAAAAATCAACAAACAACTTCGCATATGACTTACCTGTATCAGCGATTAAGTTCATCAATAATCGTTTCAACGGAGAAAGTGCTGGAACTTTGCTCATATCTTGCAACGGATATGGCCATTTAGTAGTCAGTTGATCGATGATTTGATTTGGTGGTCTGTTTCCTCTCATTAGCGCAAAAACGGAATCAGTCAACTCCAAAGCTTTTTCATAGTTTGCGTTAAAATAGGAAGCTTCAGCCAAATCTGCCTGGTGCATTATAGTATAGATCTGCAATAGAGATTGCTCTAATATCTCCACATTCCGTCTTTTTTGTGTCGACTTTAATATGTCTAAAGCCACATTTGCTTGTCGTTTCTCTAACAAGTCTAGCTTCAAATCCATGCTTTTCAACTTTGAGGTTAAATCTTTGGATTTTTTTGAAATACTTTTCAATTCATCTAAAGCACTGAAAAAAGAACCAGAAGATTTGGAAATTTCATGAATCAAATGAATTTCTATAATATCTAAGTAGGACGATAGCTTCTCTTGCAAGTGACTGTTGTTTATAAGTGGCTTCTTCACTCCATCATCATTAAACTCTGTCGTATCCTTCAGTATAGTAGAGTTTTCAGTAACTTCGTTAAACACTCTCGGATTATCTAGCCGAAAATCTTCAGAGAAATATATGTCAGGAACTTTGCTTAATGCATTACTATCTAGATTGTGTTCCTCTTCTTCTATCAATCCTGCATCAGTTCCAGCGCTTGATGTCCATCTAGTTCTCTTTTCTTCTTCATTTAACTGATTCATAAAGGCTTCCAAGGTAGATTCTGTCAAAGTTTTGCTCGATTGGAATTTTTTATACGGTTTTTCAATTGAATTCAAATAAGGTTTGAACTGCGACGACTTGACTTTTGTAATTTTTGATAGTTGTGTGGCAGGAATATCACGCGTTGTTGGGCCTTTCAAATTGATGGTCGCCGATAAACTATGCACTGAAAGTAAACCTGTCGTGGTTGCTTTTCTATTATAGTTTAGGTTTTGAACTAGCTCGAACACAGAATTTTTACCCAAAGGAGAAACAGTAGCTTCTGATAACTTATTAAAGCCCAAAGATAGACTTGAGTCTTCAAAATTTGGCATAAATGAAGAGTATGAGGTGTCAGAAAAATTCCTCTGATGCTTAAACCTGCTGCCTTGTAATGACTTTGGAGTTCCCAGACGCACATATACTTGGGAGGACAAGTCATTGTTTATATTGGGGGAATTCAAAGAGGAAGGTGAATTTGGTCTGCTATGCAGAAAACTGTCATCTTTATCGTTTGCATAGTCGTCATTCTCATTACTAATTGCAGTAGTATCAATTGATAAACGGCTTGTATCTCTATCATCATCCTCCATGGGCGTACTCAGTTTTTGAGCTTCATGGATAATGGGCAATGGCTTGAGAGACATGTCACCATCTTTTCTGGAAGAATCAAGCAATTGCGGTCCCGGCATTGACACTGATGTTTTCCAAATCTTTAAAAATTGCTAGACTAATTACTACCACAATGGTCACTTGTACCGTGATTCTGACACTAAGTTGTATTATACCGATCCAAATGCTCCAGTATATTCACTTGAAGTGACCTACTAATGATTTAGCTCAAAACAACAAATTGCCCGAAAAACACCTGTCTGACATTTTACACTACGGGTATCAATAAAAGGAATCCTAAATTCGGGATCATGTGACTCTTACCAGGTGTGTAAACTTGCAAAAACGCTTCACGTGTTAATTTCTTCGTCTATTCAGAAGCATATAGACCCTTACAATTGACGAAATACATCTGAATACGCGTGATCTTATTGTAAATGCAATTGAGCATTTCACTGATTTGGAAGTTAAACACTTCCCCGCTCTTTTGAACAGAAAGGACGCTCACTCTACGTGTGTTATGAACCCAGTAATCAAATGACAGACAACCAGAATCGGGAATAGTAATTATCTGCATATACGTACTGTTTACCTTTGCCTGTATTTGGAAATATTGCGAAACAGATCAGTATTCCGAGGATGATCTGAAAACCAGCCATCCTGGAGAGTCACCATACAGTTTTCTAAGAGAAGCGTGTTTGTTTAGATCTTCTCAGATCATCCAGCACTCATGGAGAGGTATCGCGTTTCTATTTCCGAATATATAAGCTATGCTTGTTGCAATTTTTTTTGAATGTTAGATATGACATTCCGTATGATCTAATGAGAAATAATCGTCACATCACAACTTCAATTTCATAATATATCATGCATTTTCGAAAAACAGCTCTGACTCTACTAGCCACGTCTATTATTTCAAAAGCTTTAGCAAGTGGCTATGCTGTTGGTGATGTTTGGTCTACATTATCCCCATCAGCTAGCCTTTTAGTAGGCGCCACCACTGACTACTTGTTAACGTTTGGTATCGCCGTTGAACCGATCACTTCTTCGGTCGCTTTGACGTCAATAAAACCGTCATTAACTTCATCACCAAACACTCGTGATTACGGTAAGATCATTAGCCAAAGTAGTGAGTCCATAACGGCAACGCACTCGAACGCTGATACCAGAAAAACTGTTAACGCAAATGTTCCTCTTGTCACCCAAATAGGAGACGGTCAAATTCAAGGAGACATTTCTCTTAACTTGCATAGTTCAACTGTCACACCTATCTCTTCTGTTGCAGTTGTTACGCAGATTGGAGATGGTCAAATACAAGCAACACAAAATCCTGTTTCAGAAGATAAAACAACCACATATATTGTCAGAAAAACTTCTATAGATGTTAAAGTTACAACAAAAGTTTACTCTGGAACAAAGGATGTTACCACTTTAACGATTACTCCAACCACGACAGTGATTGCTACTGCGGATCACAATTTATCCACGGGAAAACCTTCAATGTCAGATGATGTCACTACCACACTAACAATTACTCCAACAACCATGGTCGTTGTCACCGTCACTGAAGGTAACCAATCTGAACCAACCAAATCACCTAAGCTTGGTAAACGTGAAAATATCTTACTGGAGTCATGCCTAACGCCGGAGTCACTAGCTATGACATTGAAGGGTTCTATCCTGCTGGATTCATTAGGCAGGGTTGGATCCATTGTTTCTAACAGACAGTTCCAATTCGATGGTCCTCCACCTCAAGCAGGCAGTATTTTCGCGGCGGGGTGGTCTATAGTTGGGAATAAGTTAGCCTTAGGTAACGAAACTACATTTTACCAATGTCTATCTGGTACCTTCCACAATATTTACGATGAGATGATCGGTGCTCAGTGTGAAGCTGTCACCTTAAGCATCGTTAACTTGGTTACTTGTTAGATTCCGCTCAAAAATGAAATCAATGTATTTCGTTGGTATTTCATTTTGTATTGAACTCATTTTAGAGTCATTTGTATATTAGTATTTGTATTATATAGGTTGAGTGCTCATCAATTTTATTATTTATCATATGTTTACGTTCATTCGCTTTGTGTGTGTTTATTATAAGTACCCCCAGATTAAATTTCATTCCTAAAAGAATCTTCGTAAAGCTCTCTCTTCCCGTGAGCCTTTCATTTTTTCTTACGTAAAGTCAAAATCTAGGAGGTGAGTTCGGATTCGTCCCCTCTATTTCTTCTCTTTGCGGCATCAATGATCTTATCCCAGTTTGCATTATAAATAACAAGAGATTCGCATATTCCAATTAACAATAATCCTGTACCATTGCCTATCCATAAGCCAAATAGTCCGAGATCTAATTTAAATCCCAGTAGATAAGCCAAAGGAATAGCAACAACATAGTATCCTATCAAACTCAGGGTACCACCTATTGCTTGCAAAGCGAGAGCTCTCAAGATTCCACTAGCAACGCAAGCTAGGGCGTCAAAAAGTACAAAAATTGATATTAATGGGCACAAGGAAAGAATCATGGAAATTACCTGCTCGTCATTAGAAAACAGGTTTGCTATTAAACGAGAACCAAATAATATAAACATTGAGTTGATTAGAGCAGCAATCACCGATGCGTACATTCCAACTAAGGTGGCAGTCTTTGAAGAATTAATATTTCCTGATCCAACAAAATTCGCGATTCTTGTCGATGATCCCACAGAAATAGCAAAGGGAACCATATACAGCAATGAAACAAGAGAAGATAAAGCTGATTGCGTAGCTAATGCCTCTGTACCAAAGTATGAGGCTAGTAGTGTCAAAACTTCGTATGCCAACGATTCAGTCAACAACATAACAACTCCAGGAAAGGCAAGAACAGATAAATCATACCAGTGTGTAAGGGCTTCAAGAGAAAATCCGTTCCAGCATTCAGAACCATCCACAAAAATAACATACAGGACAAGTAAGATATACATCAACCAGAAATTGATAACGATGGCAATTGGAGCACCAATGTAGCCCAGGCCAAAAGACTCGGAGTATATCAAACACCAATTCAAAAAAACATTGAAAGGGGAAGTTATAAACAAAATCAAAGTGCCGGCTTCAAAAATACCTTGGGCTTGTAAAAAACGCTTACCATTCTCAAATAGAATATATGCAGGAGCACCAAGAATTAATATTCTCAAAAATAACTGAGCCAATCTAACAACTTCGACATCTGCAATAACATACTTGAGAAACCCGCCAATATTCCACCAAAATGCTGCAGCAGGTATGAACAAGGTTAACGAAAATAAAGAGCAGCGTTGAGCATGAATCCCAACTTGAGAGTATCGACCAGCACCATAAGCTTGGGGGCATAATGTATCTAGTGCAGTAGCTATTCCTTCAAACATTGCTAGTACTATAGCAGAAATCATAGATGCCATGGAAACAGCTGCTAACTCCTGTTTACCAAGATGACCGACAAACACCACACAAACTAAAGAAAATATCTGTTCTAAAAAGAATGTGACGACCAATGGAATAGAATACTTAAACAACTTTTGTGATTCGCTTTCAACTGTGGAATTTTCATGTTGAAAATCTTCTTCTTCTTCAGTCTCAGGAGACTCCACTTTGAAATCAATTGACGATGTATAGCTATTCTGGTCCTTAAATAATCTATTGGCACGGGTCATACTATCGTTTTGATCATCATAATCGTTTGAAATTGATCCGTAATTAGTATTCCCTATATTAAACTCAAATTCACTAGATATTGATCGCCTTTCTCTTTCTTCATCTAGCCATCTATGTATGGATTCCAAATCTTCATTTTCAGGCTCTAATGTGGAAGGTAAAGATCTGAAAGTCGAAACAGATTCAGTATCAGCGATTGTTGACGTTCGTTCGTTGTCTAAGTGTGATCCTGAGCATAAACTTAAAAACGATCTTTGATCAACATCATTGTTATAAATAAATAATGGAGACTTGGTGCTTGGTGGAATAAACGTGAGAGGGATTTTACGTCTCTTCGAATTGATACCAACATTGTTGGAATTTATAATAGAACTTGGGAGTTGACCCATGGTCCTTGAGAATAATCCCGTGTTTCTTCTCTTCGTAGTTGCTCGTGTCTCCATGATTAAAATGCAACTAATGAAGTATAATTTTCAGTAGCGAAACGCAGCAGCGAGATATGTATTTTATTTCAGATAGATCACGGAACCAAATTAAGACTCTGTGACGATTAGTTGGCTGAAAAAACTGGAGAATGTGTTATGAGCTCTAAAAGCTATATGTACGGACTAAGTTATGACTAATGATGAAGCTTAAAAGGCAGGCCCATCCCGCTCACAAATGCTCTGGTTTCTCGAAACCAACTAGAATACGGTTTATCTTTATATATTAACAAGTTGAATTTCCTAGCAGATAAGATAAGAGCCCAGTGATTGCGCAATATTCTCCTTTGTTCTTGGATCAGTGAAACACAGTCAGTGCCTGGGTTCTGTAAAAGGGACATTCAGATAATACGACTGGAGAGCCAAATTATTCCCCATGGTGGAAAAATGCAAAGGTGTGCAGTTTAGGATCATTTTTTTAATACGTGAAACCCTTGCACTAGTATTGAATTGTTTCGGGGGAATTCGTCTTTTCTTTACCCTTTAAAAGAAGCTTCTTTCCCCAAATATCGCAATGTCAAATTCCACTAAGTTCCCACTCAGGCGGGCTTCCAGGCTCCTTTAGTCAGTTCTGGTGTTCCTTAGTAACTACATCGTGAACTGTAGTGGATTCTTGAGTGTTTCAAGCATACACGAGTGTAAATGAAAGCCGAATAATGTACATGATCTCGAAACCCAAGGTTCAGTCACGCTCCCGTTCATATGGAACATTGGGCAACCATCTGCAGAGAGGTTCGCTGTATGTCTTCCTGACTCGGTCAGGCACTTATTAGGACTATTTTCATACATATATTGAGGATGGCAACACTAGTTCAATATAGAAAAAAAACAATAAGATGCATAAGACAGGGTTCGAACCTGCGTCTCCTCACGAAGAACAGAACTTGAGTCTGCCGCCTTAGACCACTCGGCCACTTATGCTTCTTGTTATTAAATTAGCTTTTAACATTTACTAGAAGTTATTGATAACTTTATATAGTCTGATCAGTTTTTGGCATTTTTGTCTCTTCATACAGACGACATGTTTCGTAGGGAAACCAACACAATCACCATTTACGTTGATATCATTATAAGGTATCGGGGATTGGGAAATCATTATTAGCCATTTCCAGATCCCTACCTCTTTATGGTATGAAACATTTAATCATACAAGGTAGTTCAGTCGTGGATCCTCCTCGGGCTTTAATTAAAATAGTATTAGCTACATACTAAGTAGTTCAATTTATTATAACTAGTAATTAGGTCAGGTGACTGATTTTGGTAACACAAAGAAAATATAGATTCTATTAAAAACTTTGTATCTCTTTTGT